>CAXIVR010000013.1:31127197-31482197 GCA_964035755.1 Teleogryllus oceanicus
TTTGCCTGTTTGTGTGCATGTGGCTTGATGTGGCTCTTGCTCTATTTATGGGGCCAGTAAATTAGAGCATGATTAAGGAGACAAGTGATTTTCATTACCTTCGAGAAGAATGGATTAGCAGAGTTGGTTTTTTGCATGCCTTGTAGTGTTAAAAATTAGTTACTATTATAGATTTCAAGAAGAAAAATCTCGCATCTTTAAAACAAGTGCTCCTCTTTGCCTTTGACTATTTTCAGAAAGGCAGATTGAAAGGCACTAAATTTAATGTTGAAACTACTAAACTTCCTGATAACGTAATTTTTGTGTTGTCAAAGTCATTTTTTGACCTTTAACTACAAATAATGGGAGGAAATGAATAATTGTTCTTTCCCAATAGAACAGTTAAGCGCTATTTTTAATTTTAGCTGGAGAGCTATGCTTGCCAATACTATTTAAGATAAAAATAGTGGCCTGAAGCAGCAGAAAGCCCATTAATGGATGTGACCATTCTAACAGGACCATGGGTGGATTAATTTCAGTTTCGGTTAACCAATATTTTCATTCGTTTCTTCAGGAGGTAAATGGCAACTTCACACATAGTTTACTTATAGGTGCAGGATATTAATGCACTGAATAATGAACAAGAAAAACCTTTGGCTGTTATCAAGCAGCATAGAAGTTAACTATGGTCAAAGATTCTGTTTGAAGGTGTATGTAAGGATTTTCAACCATGAAACTAAAAAGTTCATACAATTTACTCCTTTTTCCCTAGATTTCAGTTAATAAAGTTTCAAACGAGACATTTCGTAGGTTCTGTACTTCTTTGAAGGCCATCCCATTACTGGGATTATTTATATAGATTTGTGCTGTTTTAAATTGCAAAAAAGTTTGTTTTTTTCTAATAATTTTCAGTTTTATTCTAAAAATCTCACATTGATAGTGTATGAAAATAAATGCTTACAGTCTTCTATTGTTTTTTGGATGAGGTTTCATTATTTTCTTTTAACATGCATAAGTAAACGTATAATATCTGACCAAGGTTTTGAGTTTTGCTTTTAACTAACTTCACTAAACAACATTTTTATGCACTTTTTGATTTCTTTTAGCATGTGTGATATAGTTTGAATTTGAATGGAAATTGCTCTTTTTGATTTATTTTTTAAACAAGTCCGAGTTACTTTTTGTTCTATTTTTAACTCTTTATGAAATGTTTTTTGATGAGAAATTTGTTTGGGCATGTTTATGATCAAACAGAGCAATGTGCTTGAATTGCTAGAGTGCTGAGTGAGCCAGTTGTTAGTGCTTGTTTTTAGTTGAGTGCACAATTCTAGAAACACAACACAAAACATAAATATAATATTTTACATATTTGCCATGGAAATTCAGTAGTTTATTCAAAAGAAAAATATTTTTGGTTTTTTGAACCTTTGAGCTTAACTGTAGAGTGAATTCGAGATTAAAAGATGTAGGAACATGCTTGTCATGAGTAGAGAAGATTTATATCATCTAGTTGACCCCTAATTAATTTCCTTACTATTCTTTGAATTATATTATTGAATTTTATTATTAGTTTGTTTCTCTTGATAAGGGAAGGCATATTGTACTCACCATGGTGTAGGTAGGTGCATAAATAATATTTATTTTATTGAAGAAATGTGACACTAAAGCAATCATAGTATGCACTGGTGCATTTTTGGATTTTTGTTCTGAATTTTTGCGTGATACGTTATACTTATCAAACATAGAAAACTTTTATTGAGTTTTCTATTTGCAGTTAATGGATAAGCGAGTGATTTAGATAGTTCCGTTAATATATTGGGGGCATTAATATTCATTCCACTGGAATACCACGAACACACGCATATGCACGCAGCATGGTTTGCATGTCTTGTTGCTCCTCAGCTGTGCATGAACCAAAGTCGCCGACGGCGACCTCGCCAGTCGCCAAGGCTGCCAGCCCTGCTGCTGGTGACAGAGATAGTGCCACGCCAGCATCACCAGCAACAAACAATTCGGCTGCTAGCAGTAAGTACCTTTTACCTAAGGTTTCTCCAAGTTTACTGGGCTGGGTACTATTTGATTTTATTACAGCTTATTGATTTCAATAAGGAGGATATAATGGTCAATGGGAGAGCAAATGCATGTTGTAAAGTTGTTATTTTATTAACTTGTAATAAAAAATTCTTTTCACCATCTGTACATTAAGTATCACATCATTTTGATTTATCAATTTCAATCATTACTTATAAATTGGTAGGTCCATTGCTGAAACATTGCTTTGGAACCTTTTTTTCATTTGGGAAAGTTGGCTGATTTATAGAGAATAAACACAAAACATTTCATTTGCTCTCAATTTAAGTGTTATTTTAGCTTGTTTCCATCTTGTGGAAGACCTGTTGTATGGCAAGTCATGATCCTTGGAAAATAATACATATTTATTCTAAATATTTCCTGTTATTTTATCAAGTGCAAATACTATACTAGTTTCACAAACTTCTTTCTCTCTATCCTTGGTGTCAATGTGAGTTGCCTTACAATGGATGCTAAATGCTTCTGAAATAAAGCAAGCTATGCCTGCTCATCATGAATTCATGTTATTGCATCAAATTATGAGGATTTAATTCAATTTTCAAAAAGTTTGTGGAAATGGGTTTACTAATCTCGCTGAAAGTAGTCAGAATCACTTCTGCAAAGAAGTATGAAATATTGATTTCATGATGACTTTTAAGGTGCTTTCCAAAGTGCTCTGCTTTTCTCATTCAGTACCCAGCCCAGTATAGGTAAGTCTTAGATTATTCTTTCTTTAATTATTTCGACCATTAGGACAATAGCGTAATTAGAGAGGCCTAATGCTGTTTTACCACATCTGGTTGCGAACATCAAGACAGCTTTGCTCAATTCTGTCCACTAACTGCACAATTTCTGGTGGCTGGTTATGGCTAGGGGCTGGAAAAAGGAATGGTTTCATCAAAAATCTTTTGATGCTTCTGCAACATGTGCTCATGTGTATGATTTACTGAACAAGTATCAGAACTGTTTCTTGTTCAAGTTTACATGAATATTGTCAAGAAATTAACATTTGCAATTACGCATTCAGATCCTGCATTTTTCACATTTCAAACGGGTTCTTTGTATGATTTTAGTCCAGTCATAAAAACATGAAGAATTAATTGTAGCACGTAAACTTGTGGGAATTCAGCATATGGATTATGGAATAATCCATATAGAGCATAATGGAATGGAATATGGAATAATCCATATTCAACATATGGATTATGGAATAATCCATCTGATTTTGATACTGTAATAGAAAAAAAGAGGAGAATTACCTAATTCTTAAAGCAGAACTTCTCTGGGGAAAAAAATGAGTTCCTTTATTAAAACACAACTGCAAATGTTAAACCTTCTTGTAAAGATTGTGTAAATGCCGGAACCCTTTTGAAATTTGCGAAGAGTACTTCTTACACATAGAGTGATTGTTGGTAGAACATTGAAATTCTCTATTTGGCGTAGAGGAACAGGAGGCTGGGAGTTGGATAGGCATTGTGGCATGGAAACGTAACTAACCTAACGTTGGCAAAGCAATTGTCCCTTTTGTGCCCTCGGCATTTCCTCTCATTACTGAACTGAGTTCGATTTGCTCCTTTCCTTACCTTAAGAAAGTGAACACATGCGATTTTTATGGTGATGGCTTTTTTATATTGACTGAAATTGACGATTTTTGTTAATTTTATATATATATATATATATATATATATATATATATATATATATATATATATATATATATATATATTCTTCATTCTAAAAAGTATTTAATTAAGTTTTAAGTTAGTTGAAAATTCACCGAAAGTACTATTTCACTTCTGTTTTTATCTTATCTGTTGTCGTGCCTTAATGTAAGGCCTTTGGGCATTAAGCATTCATTTTTTAATTGTTCTATTATTTTCATAAATCATTGTGTGCGTTTTAGCATTCTAATTGGAAATGAGAAAGTTAAATACGATTTTTTTATTTCACACTTTTTAATGCATTGTGATCTTCTGGGGGCTGATACTCAATGGTGCTTTTTAAGCTTTCCCTTGAATTTTTGTGATGGATTTACTCAGTATTCTGATGAGCACTTTTTATTTCTAATGATAAGTTTATTTTGAAGCTCTGCTTAAATCCATTATACAAACTTATTTTTGTGCTGCTTTTGTTTGCTTTTAATGTTGAGGTGTACGAGGTCAGTTTCAGTCAAAGCGTTAGGTAGCACAACTAACAAAAGACCGTTCCTTTCCTTTCCTTTTGTCAAAAAACTATTGAGAATCTCCCTAATCTATTTTTTGGGAAACTAGTGGGATTTTTGTCTTACTTTATTGTGGGAAGTCGGCAAAGTAAAAGAATCTATTATAAGGAAAAACGTGATGGTGTGGGGAATTTTCAGGAACATCCCAATGGCTTTTGCAAAATACTAAGAGACTTCATGGATGGCCATTTGTCTTCTATAATTTAATTTACTTTTTTTTTTTTTTTACTTAGTAGATTGTAGAAATCATTGTATTAAATTTTTGCACCTTATGCTCGATACAACAATGCACCTTAAGCCAGAAGTTTCATTAGTTAAATTGATGTTAAGGAAATTCCAGTTACTGTGAAAAGCACATTAGTTATTTTGGGATGTTCTTTGTGCTTCGTTACATTTAGAACTGTTCAAGTGGATTTTTTAGCATGTTACTAAAATTTCCTTAAAAAAAGACGATTGTTCATTTGGTATATAGGAAGGAAGTTAAAAAAGAACTACTGAGAAAGAAATTTCAGCTACCTGCTCATTGGTTCGACACTTCGGAGGGATGTTCCAAAGCTACCCGAAGAAAAAGTAGGAAAACAGTGAATGACCCTGTGCTTGAGAGTGTTTGGCTTCGCCTTGTGGGGTTTATATTGTAGAATGCAAAGAGAAAGCAAAGGAAAGTCGGGAGTGGTAGTTTCGTTGGGAGAGTTCGTCTTCCGGGCGTAGACCGCCAACGTCGATAGTCGAACTGCCTAATCGTGCTCCGTGAAGTCACGGAGGTGAAGCAGCTCGTGATACTGAGGGTCCGTGGATGGGCGACCATCTGGAAACACGTTTACTAACGGCAGGCACCGCTCCTAGCCGATAGAAAAGGCAATAACATTATGATAAAGCGGCTATGTTCAGGGAGAATTATTCCGTGTTTAATGACATGACTATGTTCAAAGAGAAATTAGGTGCTGGCGTCGTAAGCCGAATTGCTTAACTACGCTCCGTGAAATCACGGAAGTTAAGCAGCTCGAGACACCACGGATTTCTGGACGGATGACCGTCTGGGAAACCCAGTTATTATCGACGCCGAGCCCCTGGACGAAGGGATTGACTTACTGCGAGACAAAAGACAAAACTGGACAGAGGATGTGTGAATACACACTCGCGATCAATGCGCAGAAGGTCTTAATAGATTGTTGCGAAAAAGACGCATCAAATTAAAAAAAATACTCCGTGTTGATTGCCGAATAAAAGACTTTGAACATTAACATACAATGTAGGCTTTCACGGCCGGTTTCTACATTATTTGACGTTTCCGGGATTGTAGACCGTAGTCTAACGGAGACTTGTCCATACGTTTCGCCTGCAACTGTGGCAGGCATCCTCAGTGGCGTTGCTGGCGGGGGCTAATTGTTCTACCTCGCAGCACCGCGTTGCAGGCGAAACGTATGGACAAGTCTCCGTTAGACCACGGCCTACAAACCCGAAAACGTCTAATAACTTTGGCCATTGTTAGGAGAGTTACAGAATTAAAAGTTAGGGAAAGAGGGCGGTTGTGTAGTTTTCTTCTCTGTCCCTTCCCGCCCCCCACCCCACCCGCCGAGGGCACAGCGAGAGCGCCCCCCGCTTCCCCCGTGGGGGCAGGGGCGCGCGCGACGTGACGGGCGGTTGGCGTCGCAGCGCCCCGCGGGCCGGCCACAAGGACGGGGCGCTGTCCCTGGACCGCAAGAAGGGCGGCTCCGGAGCTTCCGCTGGAAGAAGGGCGGCCCCAAGAGCCCCTCGTCCGCGTCGCCCGGCGGCGCCCACAGCGACGACGAGGCCGCCCTGGAGCGCGCCGCCGCAGGTGAGGCAGGCACACGCACCTCCACTCGCCCCGCTCCGTCCCGTCCCCGCTTCCGTCATGACAATCTTCCATCGCATCACGTCCCCGCTTCCATCACGACCCATCTTGCATCGTCTCGTCCCCGCTTCCGTCATGATAATCTTCCATCACGTCATGTCCCAGCATCCGTCGCATCACGTCCCCGCTTCCATCACGACCCATCTTGCATCGTCTCGTCCCCGCTTCCGTCATGACAATCTTCCATCATGTCATCCATCTTCATTCATCTTCGTCCGTTCGTCATGACGATCTTCCGTCACGTCCCATCTTGTGTGACTACCCGTCTCCCGTCACAACCCATTTCCGTTCTCCCTCTTCCATTATGTCACGTTCCACCTTCTGTCGTATCTCATCTTTCATCACGTCCCTGTTTCCGTTACACCTCCTTCCTAGATCCGCTTCCCTCCCACAGCTTGTTAGGTCCCCACTCCATTCCAACCTTGTTCACCACTATCACATCCCTGCTTCCATTGCACCTCTACGTTGTCACTCGCTCCCGGCTTTGACGGCACTTCACACTTTCAAAGCATGTTACCCATTGCCCGTAGCCTTATGTCACATCACACCAGAGGTCTCCCACCTTGTTTCATTGCTCTTTGGCACATCCTTATTTCCCCAATTTTCCTCATTTCATGCTAACCTCAACATGATGTCCCTCACTTCATCCTAATCTTGTCACATAACTCATCACAAACCTTTTATGACATCTTACATCACAAACACTTCACCAAAAATTTCACATTGCCTCTCCCCATCCTTAGAAAGTTTGCCTTATCAATCTCATCTGATCCCATCGGGATCCTGGACCTTCCCCTTTTAGACCATATCTGGCTCCCTCGTACCTCCATTCTGTTGGGCAATCAGATATTCTCAGGCAAACGCAAATAAGATACTTCTGAAATTAAATATTTGCAAGTATTGGCATTACAGGTTGAAAAGTAAAAAATATTTCTTTGAATCTGTAGAGTGGCAGGTGGTAAATGAGATGTCCCTTTATTATCTTCTTCATTGGTGGCAGCCAATGAAGTGGTGATGATGAAATACAGAATTGACATCTGAGTACTGAAAAGTTAAAATTTGGTGTATCCTGTTCTTAGATAATGCCATGCCATGCCAATGTGATAATTGTGCCATATCTACAGATCATATAATATTCTTAACTTTCCCAAGTAAATTTTATACTTACCTCTACTTGGATCTGTTATGCAGGACAAGTCAATCAGTTTTCAATTTCTTTTCACGAGATGCTGATTTTAATTTTGAAATTAGAATTTGATTCAAATATTTGAAAGTTTTAGATCTTGATATCTATTCCTAACAGATTCCTTTTCCCACGTGAAACCTTGAATATCCTATGGAAAGAACCTTCTGCTTCAAGACCTCAGGATGCCAGCTCAATTACATCACAGCAGCTTTGAGAAGATGCAAGACAACTGGGTTTTCAAAAATCCTGGATAGGCATCCATTGTGGTGGTGCAGGGTTCATGTGGATGGTGTGAGCTGATTGTGGTAAAAGTCTGAGGGTTTGGAGGGATTCGTGGAAGGTTGTGTGGTGGTTATGGGAAAGTGCTATTTTTGGATGGCCCAAAAGGTTGCAAAGCACTCATGACCATTCCAAATTGTGGACAGAAATTATATAATTCAGACACTTGATCAGATTGTTTATGTTTTGGTGGTTCAGTCTATTTGTTGCTTCTTTCGAATGTCTTCCCTCAAACGAGCAATCAGAAAATACGACTTACTATCTTAATGGAGGTTATTTTAAAATTTTGGAAGTTTTACTATTTTATTAAAGTTTCTTTGAGTTAATGTGTTTTGTTTCAGATCCGAAGATTATTCCAATATCCAGTGTTTCTTTTTTGTCTGTTGTCATTCAGCTAGAAAAAAATAAAGTGATTGTTTTGAGTCAATGTTACAACAGTCACACTTTCATTTCTGAGATGAATGACAATACCTGCATTGGGGTGTTATTAAAATGTAATTTGTTTTGTACTGTTTTGCTGATTAGTGTGTTTGCAGACTCTCTTTCAGGTCAATGGCTGTTGGCCCGTATAATTGTGCCTAGTGGTCACAAAGTCATATTTTACCATGTGTTAAAATAAGCATTAATTCTCTTCCAGATATAATTCTTGTTAAAGCAATGTTCCAGTGTTCTCTTGTATATGTATTTCTTGTTATTATCGCTTCTTTCTCCATTTTTTAATACTGCACCTACTTTTCTGTCTTCCATATTCCAATTTTGTGTATTAAACAAATCTTATTTGTATATAAAATTATATGGTATGATGTTTCCCTTTGTAAAGTGTACAAAATTTTGGTAATGATCATTTTAGAGTATATTTTTCCCCATTTCTACATTCTATTTAACATAAATGTAGGTCTGGCGTGTGTACAAAATCACTGCATTAATACTCGCTTATAGCGTGCCCCATATCTACCAGAGCATGTGATCAGTAGTTTTATCAAATATCGTTAAATGCTTCACAAATATTGTTTTTATTACTTCCTGTCAATGCATCTAAACCAAATAAAATTGTAAAATTATCAGTTCAGAGACATAACTATTGCCTAATCTGTTTTGTAACCAAACGTAAAATTCATGAACTTATTATACTACAGAAAAATGATCAGTTCTGTATCTTTGAGAGAAATATTGATGAATATCTAAATTATTGAAGTTATTTTGTGGAACAATATTCATGAAACCTGTTATTTTCAGCATTTTTAATAAAACAAAAAAAAAATAACACTCACATAATGGTTATTGTCATGTGTTCACTAATATATTCCAAATGTGCATTACATTTGTCTGAAAGAAACTTACTGGAGAATCTTTCAAACACATTCATTTTTTATGAAGAATTGGAGAGTTTAAAAATAAATTTCTTCCCAAAAGTACGATTTGGTAATATCTTTGTTAGATATGAAAATCCCATTGGTCTCATGAGGAAGGCAATCTTAAAATATTTTTTTGCTTCTTCACCCATATATTTCTTTCATCTTTGCTCCTGTCTTCAGTGATTTACAGTGAGAAATGAGTGTGTAAAAGGGACAGATGAATAGATGTGATATTGGATGTTGGCATGCTTCTTCCTTTTTTTCTTCTACTAGTATTTATTTTATTTTATTTTTTTCTAGCCCTGAATCAGTTTGCTGTAGTGATTGTGCTGTTTCAATATGCTCAAGATAATAGCAACTGGATGAACATGTGCGCATGATGTTACACTGCAACTTAGTGATACTGGCAGTTCTATTACACTTGGATCAGGGCTTCACTGTACAGCTCATTGAGAACATAAGGATATTGTGAAAATGAAGTCTTGATTTTTCTTTTTGCTCTTTCATTCATTCATTCATTCATTCATTCATTCATTCATTTATTCATTCATTCATTAATTAATTAATTCATTCATTCATTCATTCATGTTCTAAGAAAGAGAAAGAAAGAAAAATATGACACATTTTTAAGAGAATAATGCTGTTCTGTGGTGCTCTGATTTAAATGTAGAAATGATTACAGAAATTTAGTACTAGGAGGGTAGTGATATATGATCCTCTGTATACAGAGCGCCCAAGTCCTGGAGCTGAAGAAGATCACATGGAAGGAAGCCTGGTACGCAAACACGAATGGGAGACTACTACAAAGAAGGCTTCTAACAGGTACCCCCACAAAACTCTGCAATGATGAACTTCATTGACAATATCTGCAATTCTTCCATTCTAGTTGCAAGATGGCATAATTTTAAACATCCCGTTTTCAACCTTTTTCTT
Organism: Teleogryllus oceanicus; assembly: GCA_964035755.1. Taxonomy (NCBI): domain Eukaryota; kingdom Metazoa; phylum Arthropoda; class Insecta; order Orthoptera; family Gryllidae; genus Teleogryllus; species Teleogryllus oceanicus. The sequence continues at coordinate 31,137,094 of CAXIVR010000013.1, forward strand.
CTTCTTTCTTCTTTTTCTTCTTCTTCTTTCTTTTTCTTCTTCTTCTTCTTCTTTCTTCTTTTTCTTCTTCTTTCTTCTTTTTCTTTTTTCTTCTTCATCTTCATCTTCTTCTTTTTTATTATTATTATTATTATTATTATTATTATTATTATTATTATTATATTGATTACTAATATTGACTTATTTCGCAGGTCATGGGACAAGATCTTTGTGGTGATGCATGGCAACCTGCTGTCCTTCTACAAGGATCAGAAGAGTTCCAAAGCTGCTCCAGATGCCTACTTCAAGGGAGAAAATCCTGTGGATCTCCGTGGGGGCTCTGCAGTTGTAGCCACCGACTATACCAAGAAGAAGCACGTGTTTAGGATCAAGTATGTTCTGAATATAATTCTTTAAAAGACTCTTTAATTAAATGTAAAACATTTTAGTTCTAGAAATTTATTTTGTTGTTTCCATTGTCATGTGACAACCCACTGGTTGAATGCAACTGGTGTGAACTGTTCTGAAAACGAATATAAATTTAACCATTTTATTTTGCAAATATTTATATTTGTCTGTTGTGAAATATAATTATGCTTGAGAAGGTAGTTGATATATCAACAAATAAATCATTTAAGCTGGTTATAAAATTGGCCAGTTGTTGATCAGGGAATTTTTATTTTATACATTTTGAATTTATGCAAGTCACCATAAATTTTAATGTTAGAAGTAAACAAACCTGTCTGAAAAATACAATAGTTTGAATGCAGATAAAATTCTTTATTGAAATATTTTCAAGTAATGTTAACTAGAGTCTGATTTCTTATGTCTTACTCTTTGTTTCTCTGTATACAGTTCTGAAAATTGTAATCTTGCCAAACAGTTGCAATTCTCTCCATTTTTTTTTCTTGTACAAATTCAGAATTGCATTCCCTAATATGATCCTTCTCGCTTTGCAATAATTCTCAATTATCAACTAGATCAATGCATAAATAGGTTAATCAATGACTTAATCAATCAATCCATTAATCCATGAATCCATCAATATGTTAAAAGAAATAATAATTGCAATATTAAATATTTTCTCACAGATTGGCTACTGGTGCCGAGTACCTCTTCCAGGCACGTGACGACGAAGAGATGACCGCGTGGGTGTCACGCGTTCAGGCCCAGTGTGATCAGCAGGGCTCTGCTGGACCCTCACGCTCTCAGACACTGCCAGCAGCTGGTGACCGCAAGGAGGAGTCAAAGCGACGCAGCTTCTTCACACTCAAGAAAAGGTAAAACCACTGGCCAACACTTGCTGAATACTTTTCTTGTTGAGATTTTCCTAACGAAGTTTTAGTGACATGAATTAGCTAGGAGGCTGGTACCCTCAAGTTACATTTATTTGGTTAAGACCACATGGTAAGCTTTTGATATGGTGTAGCATTTTTGTTACTTAATATTTTCAAGTCTGTGGTGATGATAGTACCCAAGTTTTTTAAAAAAATATTGTAATTTTTTTATGACAGGGTTGCAAGTTTTCAAACGGAAAATAATCTTTTGTTGTGATTTAGAATCAGGGTTTGAGGTGTTAGATGTTTTGGTACTGATAGTATTTATTTGTTGAATTGTTGCTCTTCATTTGTGATAAAAGGAACTGTCCACCCACTCTTCTTATTTCTAAAACGTTAGAGATTTTGAGGATAACCTTCTTTGATTTAAGTGGTCTCTAGTGAAGTACATTGATAAAGTGTGAAGTGAGAAATAATTCAGTAAGATACAAGCAAGTAAAAGAAAATTAAAAATTTAAAAATGTGGATTATATATATCTTGAGTACTCGTGTTATTCTCAGACAATTAAATTACTATCAGAAATGTGAGATATGTGCAAAGTTCCCTGATTCCATTGATAAGAAATGTTTATCTCTGAATTCTTGACAGGTCATTCTTGAATATTATAGTTTTAATTGATTTTGTCCTTTTGTTCCCTTGAAATAATGGAAATCATAAAAGTTCTCATTTTTATGTATATTGAAATTTACTCTGTTCATTAACATAATAAAATGTGTATCAATCATAAAATTAGAAACTTTTGTAGAAGTTAATCCTAAAAGCAAATCTTTAACAAAATTTATGTCAAATATATATTGTTCATATAAAAAACCAATGACAAAGTAAGATTTTTCCTAGTTTTACAGCAGGAAATAATGCCGAACAGATGTATTGTTAAAATTGAGAGGGAACTACTTTCATTAAATAAAATTGGACTATTTTTTAGTTTTAGATAATTTATTATTTACATTTTTTACTATATTATAAGGAAATCTTACCTCAAAGGCAATGGAAATTTGAAAGTAATTACTATTTAATCAACTAATGTTTCTTATTAAAAAAAATCATTATTATAGATACTATGGTATTCAATTCACATGCTGATTGCTACGATCTCCTGCTTTTCTTCAAAAGAAAATGAAGTTGTTACTTAAACTTTAGTATGTTGTATTTTGCTAACAAGAATTGATTGATTGAAAATTTACAAAAGATTAATGTTGGAAGTTATGTTAAAGTCTGATGAAAAGTTTAATGTAGTAGAACAAATTGTAAAAGGGAGTGAATATTTGTAAAATCTTTAAACTAATTTTAATATAATGATATAGTCTTGAATAAATTCACGATTAGTGAATGAATGCCATAGTGAATGTCAACTTAAAAAAAAAAGTGTCAGAAAATATTTGACATTATCTGCTCTATTTGACAGTTGTGTTCACTAAATTAATATTTTTTATTAATTTATATTAATTAAATTCCAGAGACATTGATTTTGGAATAAATGAAGGATGCAAATATTGATATATTTTACACTATTTTTCTCTGTAGTTTTAGACAAAAAGTAAAACATTTATAAGGTTAAATTTGTGAATGAAATCATTTGTTTCGGATTGAAACAGACTTACTTACATATTAAATATTCATTATCTTTATATTGCAGCAAGTAAATGAGAATGGTTGTTAATCAGAAGTTGGTCAATTGTTTGTTGTACAGCTTGTGTGCAAAAGCTTTGCTTAAAATTGTGGCTTAGGTGGTATTGTGGACTTCAAATGCTTGATTGTTGGAAATTTAGTCAAACACAAATATCATCTTTCAAAAGTTTCTATGTTTCCTGTTGCATTGTATATATTGTAATAAATTGTCAGTTTTGTCAAATAAGTTAGGATTATATACGTAAATAAAAGAAAGATCAGTTTTGATGGATTTGATTTGGTAGAGTGTGGGATTCTTCATAGAAATTTATGAAAAAAATAATTTTTGTGTCAGTCCAAAAGTACTTGTGTTCTACACTGAACTACATATGCTGAGAATTTATTTGCACAGTGTGGATAATGGCATAATTAACTTCTCTTTTAAATAAGGGTTGTCATTTTCTTTTTTGTTCGTGTTATGTTACAAAGCAATTTAAAATTCAACTGAGAAGCTAAAAATGAGTTATTTAAATCAGACTTCAGTACTGCTACTATTTGGGTTATTTCATGCACTGTTTCAATGATTTAGTGCATGCTATGAGTGCCTGACCAAGACAAATATTGGAGACAGAAGGGTATATTTTTATGTAGAGTGGAGGATCCCGTGATAGACAAGTGCAGGCTTTGTGGTATGCTGTAGAATTTGTCCTAGATGAAATAAACTGATCTTCCTACTCAAACTACACAAGTTTTGATTTCCCTGAAATAAAATGTTTTTATCTATCATAATGTTGTCGAGAATCTGAAGGTCAGCAGAGAATTATCTGCAAGATTGGTATTACCTTTGGTCAAGTGGATACATTATGCATTTGAATTACTGTTCTCTAAACCACTTCAAGGCAGTGGAAAATAATAATAACTATTATAGGAAGTTATTATTTATAAGTAATGTAGGCAAACATATATGCTTGCACAAGTCCATGCGTGTATAGATAGAAATGAGAGGGCATGGCATTTTATTTCAAAAGTTGCATGGTAGTCGAGGAGTGCAGAATTGTAAAATGAATGTTGCAACAAAAGAGAAAATAACAGTTGCTGCTCAGGACTCCTTCAAACCACAAGTTTTTCTTTCCGATGACATCAATATAAGGTTGTATGAAAAACACCAATGAGAGCAACTTTAAAAATTTTCCTAATTTATATTTTTTTTAAGATAATGGTGGTGTGTGTTAAATTTTTAGTATGGAATTACTTTATAAAATATTTGAAAAAATAACACAGATTCAGTAGTTAAGAGTAAAGGGAGCTGTTAATGAAGGTTTAAAGTGATGGTTGTTTAGCAAGAAAGAAGGTCACTTAAGAAAAAAGAAGGAAATGGGGGAAAATGTGAAGAAAAATGAGTTTTGAATGCTTAAAAGACTTCCCTAAATTACGTATAGTTATCTAGGATATTGGGGTGTATGTAAATAATAGTTTTAACCGAACTGAACCAATGTTATTTTTTGATTTCTAGTTAAAAATAATTCTGCAAACTGGGTTGCCTTTTCTGTTATATTATGCATCTGCTAATGCAGTCTGAAGAGTTTTTAATTTTCTGAGTTTTGTCGACTTGCAATATTTTTGTTTCAAGAGTTCAGTGACAATTATTTTATTTATTTATATCTTGGCAAATACACTTAGCTATTGTTAAGTCACAAATTTTCAATCACAGAAATGAGAGGATCAAAACATTATTAATCTAGGCACGATGGTTTGTTAATATAGGTTCTAAATCCACTGATTTAATGTGCACTAAATATCTGTCCCAAAAATGTTTTGCTAATAAGAAAGTCATTCTGTGTTCCTTGTATATTTATTTCTTCATAAGATCACAAAATTATTGTAAAATGCTTTGTTTGCGTAGTTGTTGAAAATTGGGAGAAAGGGAAGAATTTGTGGCATAAAACTTTTCTAATCTACTTGGAATTCTGAATGAACTAACTTGGATATTGTTTACTCAAAAATTTATTATCTAGTTTGAGTATTGACAGCAAGAATTAAAAAGTTGGGATGCTTAAAATTCATATGGAAAGTGGATAAATGGTTCTTTGGTAATGTACGGAATTCGACAATTTTTGACTTCTCAAGTGGGCTTCAGTCTTTTGAGGTTTTTCATTTACTGTTGGTTATTAGTTTACTTCTCTCCTGGCAAGAAAATTAATTGCTTCACTCTACAGTAATATTATTATTATTATTTGCATATATCTTGCCTCGTGTGACCTGACCTTCTGGTTGTTATTATCAGTAAGTAGAAGTTTTGCAAGAGGCAAGTGTGAAGAGTTTGAAGGCAGGGATGCCTTCCATTGATTCATTGGGGTAGCAGGCGTTATCATATGACACAGAGGTATGTCCTGGGTGTTGCATGGTAGAGCTTCTGTCTTGTGGTCGTGTTGGTAGAAGGCGTGTCATCTGTGTGCATGCCCCTCTTTGTTGGGATTATAGCAGTGTTTCTTGTTCATTCAAACTGTATTGGACAAAATTCATCTGGAATATTTATGTAGTGAATTTTTAGGGACAAGTGTCTTTTCGTTTGAAGCTCTAATTCTTCTTGTGGCCCCTATTTCTGTGTTAAAAACTGTTTTATAGTTCTTTTTATAGAACAAAACAATAGTATCACCAACCTATGTCCTTTAATTTTAATTTATGTTTTCTTATTATTTGTTCAAAGTTGTTGGCATGATCTCAGTAATGGTCTGTCATTTTGTTGTAACATTGTTTAATTTTGTGAGGAATGGCTGTCATCGCATTGACATTTATACTTTTTCTTCTCCTACAGAATAAATGTAGTGGATTGAATAAGTGCTCAACTCTTCTAGTTTCTGTGTGTTTTTTTCATCCTTTTCTTTTGTATTTATTGTGAAGTTTCCAAATTTGCTTGGTCAAGCACTCCAATGTAGCAGTTAATTATTGTTCACAATTAAGGGAGACCCAAACAGGATCGTAAAATTGAATTATTTTTTATATAATTTAAAATCATGTGGGATAATTGCATAAAAAAATAGTCTTTGTAATAGGGGGAAAAAAAAAATAACAAAATTGCTGTTATTGTTTTCACTCCTGTCAATTAAACTTCTTTCATTCCTCTTCTTTAAACAGATTCTTCTGGCTTCATATTTTCAAAAATGGGTATTAAAATTATTGCCAAACAATATTTTTTGGTAGCTGTAATAAAAAAAAATTAGAAAATTATATAAAGTGTTGGAAAAACTTGTTTTTTATTTAGTATTTTGCTAATTTTCTACTGTTTTCTTATCTTTTTCTGTAGTGTTTGTTCTGAATCAGCCCTTCTTTTAATTTCTTGTGTACATTTAATAACAATTAATGTAAGATTAAAGTACATCATTTATATGCTTTTGAAGAGGTAAAAATTCATTGAGCTTTATGTGCTAAAACAAGTTATTACAGTATTATTGGGAAAATCTCTGGAAAGCAATATACAGTATATAGTGTGGTTTTTATCAGGATAGTGCACCCTTTGTAAACATTAACAAATTTTTGTCTTCCAAAAATTCAACTTTAATGAATTCTACCTTTATCTGCTAGAACAGCCTTTATCTTGTGGTAGGAAAATTCATTCAATAATATTGTGAAATTTCAAATCAAAGAATGTGATACAATTTTTTATTAAATTATCTAGGTTGGAGCAATTTTACTTTGTTGTGTACTATGTACAGAGTAAGTCATGAAATGTTGCAGCAAAAAACAGCAATTTTTTTGACAGAGAAACTTGTATTATGGAATGAATCCAGAAAAATGATTAATTCTTGTTACTAAACTTAGTAAATTACGTTCTGTAACCTGTAGGTGTAGGTAGAATTCACCTTTTGTAGGTCCTTGGAACCAAAAATTGGTTTACAGCAAAAGTCTAACAGTCTGTCAACAACGCTAGCTCCTAACCTGTGGGAAGGATTTTCACCAAAATTGATATTCCCCAATCAATCTGGCTGAATTTGGAATGGATATTTTAATTTTGAAGATACTTTACATAAACAACATGTACAAAATTTTCTCAAAAACTGTGCCAAATTTTTTTGTCAGGTAAAGCAAAATATGCATGTAAAAATGGTGCAGGTCCAATTTTCTTTAAATTCTCTGAATTTTCAAAAATTGTCACAGCTTAAAAATGTGTGGATGTCTTCTTATAACCGCAGTTTAGTATATTCAACTGTGCTACAATTACAGTATTAAAGATAGAGATTTTTTCCTGAATGATATCTGTTCTTTAATGACAATTCTTTAAATAACTTCATGTGCATTTTTTTGAAACTATGAGTAGTTTTCACGTTTGTGAGAAACATAGGCAATTTGAAAAACAAGATTTTTTGAAAATTGCTCCATTATTTTCTTTAATTTTTTTTTCTCAGATAGTGCAAAGTAATCCCATAAAAAACTGTGCAGCTCCGATTTCCATTGAACTTCCTGAATTTACAACAGTTAAAAAGAATGTGAGAAAGTATATGCTGTTGTAGCACCACTAGTTTTGAAACTTTAACTTTCACTTAAATTGAAAATAAAATGTATGTAATATTTAAGCTTTCACAGTTGCTCGAGAATACAGTGTGACTTTATCGGGTGCTAAAAATGAAGATTCAAATTTGAAAGCCAATAAATGTGTTGGCATGTTGCTTATAGGAAATTAATTTATTCTGCCAACCTCTAGCAAAAGAGCTGAAACAGCTCATATCGCATCATACAGCATCGAAGGATCAAAGTTTTTTTTTTATCCCATTTATCCGCATGAATTGGGCTTTTTAGCAGAGCTTATCACTTTGCTTTGGAAATGTGCAGAATTTGCGGTTTTACACCTCGTTACCCCTCTGTTAATGTGCTTATAAGTGATTAGGAAACAAATTTTACCCGGCAATGATGGACTTCTTATGAAAGGGAATGCTATGTGCCATTTAACTTTCTTTCGCTGTTCTCAAAAGTGTAACATTACAAAAACAGTTTAAAAACTATGGTTTTCAAGTATTACAATAGCTTTGGAACAAAAACAATGAATAAACAGTGTATTAGTTGAGAAATATTGATGTAAAAGACAATACTTTTTAACAGAACTCTTTGCCTTTTTGTAAATTATCACTTTCCATGTAACAACTATTGAGTGATGTTGCTAGTTTTTATATGGTTCAAGTGTAGAAATGATTTACATAGTTATTTTTTCTTTAAAATAAGTTAAATAAAACTGTAAGAATTAGTTCATGGTAGTTTTCTAATGTTTGTTTTTGTACATATTAATTCAGAAAATCTTTAATTTTGTTATAACATGAGACTGAAAGTATTTTGCACTATGTTACTTTGCTCCAAAACTCATTTCTCTTTTTTCTAAAACTGAGTCATTCAAATATATAATATTTTCTAAACTAAAAGTAATGTACCTAAGAGTATAGAGGGAAGAAGCAAAAATAGAGAAAGAATTAAGAAAGATATAAAGAAAGAAAACACACACTTGGGATTCAAAACTTCTTAGTGTATTGAGAATTCAAATAAATGAATATGTGTACTTCAATTTAGAAATTTCTGAATTCTTTACTCGTCCAGCTTTCATTAGATTAAATAAAGATTTTATCATTTTCTTTTATATTAATGGTCTTAAAAGTGACTTTCAAGATCCTTTTCCAGAATTGTTTTTTAAACAAACAGTTTGTGAATGTTAGAGCAACATATAATTCTAAAATGATCTTTTTATTAATGGTTGAAATTTGGCTTTTAAAGCTATTGTTTTGAAAATGTAATATTTCATGCATTGTAAATTTACTTGTTCTCATCCACTTTTCCATTATTTTGTTTTTTCAGCTAAGTGTTTGGACTGCCAGCCTCCCTAAGGCATACATCTCTCGGCAGCACATTATTACCATTGACCATCAAAATCGCCGATGCAGACCAGCCTCCTCCCTGTCAGACTCACACGCAGCTGCTTGTGGCGTGCTGTGTGGCACATGCAAGAGACAACAACTCCGCATACTCATCAGTTTTCATTCAAATATCCGTTCACTGCTCCACCAGTGGGCAGAGTTGACAATTTCGTGCATTACTTTCCCAAGTTACGTTCAGTCGAAAGGGTATAAGACACTTGAGTGACTGATGCTGTGCTTTGCTTGTATTTTAGTTGTTCAGTTTGATCAGGTGGAGGTGGTAGATGTAACGTGTTCAACGCTTCAAGGAAACTGCCAGAAATGTTTTTCGCTGCATATTGTATCATAACGGAAAACCTCCCAGAGGTCCTTGTATCTCCCGTTGTTGTTTATTTTTTTCTATAAGTTTCCTGCACAAAGTGAAAGGAAAGCAATGGAGTGTGAACGCTTCATGGGACTGCATAGTGCTAAGAATTTAATCTGTTTTATAAATAAATATAAATATATATATATAAATATAAATATAGCCTTTTGCTGCTTCTGTCTTCATACCATTGACAGACTGAATGCAACTTGATTCAAATGAGGACTGAAGAATGTCTCTTGCAAATTGCCCTGGGATTAAAATGCAAATGAGTGAAGAAGAGAAGGAGTCGCTATCTCCCATGTTTGTTTTTACATCCTCAATGAGGCTTTAAGGTCGATGAAACTAGACGATAAAAATGTTTGTGAGTTACACATGGGTTGGTTTAGCTGATTTTCATCATGGTAATTTTTTTAAAAATGTTTTTTTCATTTTTACAATGTTATAGTTGTCTTGTTTGTAATATATCCTTATCAATTGTCATTACTATTTTATTTTTTTGAAGATTTTAAAATAAGGATGAACTTGCATAAATGCTGCTCGTGTGCCCGCCCGTGCAGTTGTACAATTGTCTATTGTTTTAAAACTGTCGATTAAATTCAAATATCTTTCGCGTACGTTACTTTTGTTCTTACGCAATCTGGTTCACCCGCATTGCCGCTGCGGGTGGGCAGGGTGACGCAAGCTTTGCGGCAAAATTCATCAGCGAATCAGCACTCAACAGCATTCGCTTCGTATCTTCGTACATGTTCTTGCTCGTTTTACAGAGTTTCGTCCAAACTTTCAAAAGAAACTGTTCTCTAGGTCCATCAGGTTACAAATAAAAACTATACATACACATGTTCTATAATCAAATGATTATGTATTTTTAAGCAGTCTTTCTGAAGCCAGGAACTTCAAAAAAATACCAAAATAAAAAATAGCAGTCGTAGCCTAGTCACGTGAAATCTGGTTAAGAAAAAATTATCAAACCATAGCTTTAGTGAATTCTACTGGCTGTATTTTTGTTCTTCAAATTTTGGGTTTGAGAGATGAGCTTGCGCTAGCAAGAAGTAGGCAACAGGGATGTTTATTCCCAGGTTTGCCTACTTCTGCGGTTTGTGTGACTGCCACATTGCACAGAGGCAAAGTAACGTTATTTCTTTCTCTTTTCTCTCTTTCTCTTTTTCCTGTGCTTCACACATACAGAGTCATATATAAGAATATGTAATGTATAAATAAACTTGCTCTAGATTTTTGCCAGTTGTGTTGTTCTTGAAGATTCCCAATGTTATCCATTTACCTTTTGTCCTTCCATTGTTCTTGTTGAGATCTTTATTATGGCATGAGGAATTTTTTTAGAAGTATTATTAAGAAAAGAGTAACTAAAGACTTTTAGTGCAATAAATTTTAAATGTGAGGTTGTGAAGTTAAAATTCTGGAGAAAATGGCTTGTTTTTGTAAGTATAACTTGTAGCCTGACGCAGCAAAAATACTGCAGCCTGCAAGTGACCACAGAACTACACCAAATAGTTTTCCAAAAAGCGAGTTCCCTGCTCAAGAACAACAAATAAAATACCTTCTTATAACACTGCAATACGTTAAATATTTTGTCTGTCACCTGCGTCTTTAACCACTGTTAACATGCAACCGTGCAGGTTTGTTAAGTTGTACCTACCTGTATGTTAAGAAGTTTATCATCCGTTGCAATGTAAATAACAATAGATTCATCGCAAGTCAAGTGTTTGTTAAGGAAAAAAACTGGCATTGTACAAAAGATCAGATTCAAACAATTGAGAAGTAATTCACATTGGTTTGGAGAATAATTATTCTTAATTGTAGTATTATTAATTGTTCAATTAGAAAAATTTATATTAGGTAAATCAACCTCCTTTTCCTCACTTTCCATCAACTGAAACTACTCCAGTAATCGTATTTACTGACAATGTGAAGGTGTCACCACTGGAAGTCAACATGCCAATTTCCTAACCCAACATCACTTCTTCGATATCTTTAGGTTCACAAGAATTATTTGCATCCAATTTTCTCAAACCATGGTATACGAATATTGTTTATATAGATATATCGCAAGCAACACCCCACATTATCGTACTAACTTGTCACAGCAACAGAATTCATGTGTTTGCTATTGCAGTAATGTCATACATTTTCATATAATTTGTAAGACTTTTTAGTCACCGATAAAATGCTGAACATACCACGAAATGTTTGTGTTATTACTGCTTCATCCAAATTAAGTCTCGTCTCCACTACACTCCGCCTCGATTTTTAACTTTGGGCCTCTGCAGTCCACATTTCTAGGTAAGTTAATAGCTATTAACAAAGCCAGTCTTCTCAAATACTGCAGTAATATTGTTTAGTTTGTATACAACACAACAATTCTTTATGTAACAAGAATTTCGAACAATTATTCTCTATATGTTGAGAAAATCGAAAAAATTTGTTTCCGAACTCAGATGTCGTAACCAGTGTCACATTTAGTATGTATTAGAATTCAGGTGGTGCACACAGCACTGTTTAGTGGTTCTTGAATTTTTCCTGAGCTCGTGAAGTGTCGAACAAAACCATAGACACTTCTCACACAACTTGACGATTTCTTTAAATTTTTGTGCATGTTGGAAAAAAGTAATATTGTAAAGTAAACTTTTTAATAGAAAATTGATTCAGTTATTTCATGAAGTTGTTGAAGGATTTATGTTACAACAAATGGAAAGATATATAAGGCTTCATATTTTGAAGCGCTCTGTTAATTGGCAATTCTGTTATTTTCCAAAAGCTTTCTCTTTGGAGATGTTTGTTTGGTAGGACTTACAGAATTCACAAGTTATTGTTCTCTTTGTGACTTGCAAATTCCAGCATTTTATTTTATGATCAAGAAAATATTATCGAAGTTAATTAAAACATTTTTATTATATTCTAACATATTAATAAAACAACAGTCAGTCAATTTGTCATATCAGTCCAATCGTTTAGAATTCGTGTATATTTAAGGTCAGTCTCACACGAACAATACGTTGACGCGCCATAAGAAACGCGCATTCTACACTAATAAGTAGGGAACGGATTTTCATGTAAATACATATTTTTACAGGGACAATATACCTGCATTCAGTAATAATTTTTTACACTTACCACATTCTGAACGAATTGGAACCATTTTTTTTTACATATTTTGGTATAATTACATATTTCATTACATTTTAAAATATTTATAGGTCGAAAATGAAGATTTCACTTGTGATGCTCGAAATATATGTTACGTGAAAACGAACTTAGTTACTGAAATACTTAAATACGCAACGCGCTTGTATTAACGCCGGACAATCGCTATTAATTGCCAAACTTATCTCTCCCCGCCCCAATGCTTCTTGGAAACCGCGTAGTCGGGATCAACGATGAGCGGATGTAGTATGTAAAGTAGAAGGAACTTCAACCATGTACTTACTCGTGTTTCATAGACCCCATGCGTAACTCGATAAAAAAAATCAGACATTGTCTTCTCCCTTTTCTGGAGTTCGGGTGAGTGTACTATGCTCCTTTTACCTCCACCCCCCACTTCTATCACAGGCTACACGGTACTATTCACTTGAGCTCCGACTCCTCGGAAACAATATTGTATATAATACGGAAGTATTATGTTTCGGAAGAAATTAGCAAATAATTGCTTCTGTAGATGTAAAACTTTCATTCAGTCTCTCTGAATCCATGTGAAGTTCTGATCGGCAACGTACTCTGCTCGGAAAACGCTTGAAGAATGGAATTGTAAACATTATAATGAATATTTATTTCACATATTTCCTATTTTTTCTTACATATTTTTGAAACAATAAGTACATATACATGTACATATTTTGCTTTTCTTATTACAATAAAGTCCGTTCCCTACTAATAAGGAATGGCCAAAGCACTCGTGTGTCATTTCGTATAAGATAGTGTTACATTACACGACGCGTGTTACTTTACGTGCGTTAATGCAACGCTCGTGAATAAATTCTCTAGTAGCTTCTCAAAGACAACTCCGGTGTTCGGGGCAAGGTGGGGGTATGTACGAAAAACATAGGCAGCTAATCGGCACACATGAACTCAAGCAACATCATACAGTGAACAAAGGAATATCTCGGCTGTTTTGGCTAATAACGATGCATGAACACGTACTTCACCAACCACATATACAGTGTGTGTAAGTATCGTATTTACCCGAAAACGAGACAACTCCCTAATTTTGAGGAGCCCTGAGAAATTTTTTAAAATGTTTACTATTAAGTCAAATTAAAATTGCAAATTGTCTTGTTGACTTGACGATTGCCTTGTTAAGAATGTTAAGGATTATTGCCTGAACCACACTTTCTTTTTCCTTATCATCAATCATGTTTGTCACTACCCTCATCATTAGAGGCCAGATTTTTATGTAATTATATATTTTTTGTCTTTCTTCTTACCGAACTGAAATTTGTAATCTTGGCGATTCGTCACCGTCCTAACACAATATCCAATTTTTTCGTTACATATTTTTACATATTTAGTATTATATTACATATTTTGCTATTTTCGCAGATTTGTGTTATTCTATCAATTTTATGACAAATTAGTTTATGAAAAGAAGTATTTTTTTAAAAAAAATACTTATTTTCATAAACTAATTTGTCATAAAATATCAGCATTTTTTCTACATTATTACTGTAATCTGTTTACTACAGGTAGACAGGTTTCTCATAGTTATCTCAGTGGGGAAAGTGCGCATCAGCATATTTAGGCGAGAAAAGTATCACTGACGCTGTGTTTCATGACCTTTCCGAAAAACTTTGGCGATCGTCGATGCTCTCCAAAAGAGTTTTAAAACGTTCGTACTATTTTTAAAAACTGATTAGGATTTTTTTATAAATGTAATTTCGTCTTACATAAATGTTTTTTATAACTTATTACATAATATATCCGATTTGACATATTCTCACTGTTTTCATTACATATTTATGTACATATTTTGACGTTTCACATTGCATATTTTTCCGGTGTACTCATCATCTTCACATGTGTTAATGTATATTTCGTTTGGTCCTTCCATGCTGCGACATCATCTGACTTAGTGGTCCCTCTGAAAGTTTTACGCGTTGAGTTGGCGTTGTTCCTTAGACCTCTCACGTAACGCTGATAACGTCAGCTGCGTCAATGCCTGCGCACACGAGTCACTTAACGCGCATCGTAGATTAAAACTATTTTATGCGAAACGGCACACGAGCGCTCTTGGCGACGTGCGTTGTGCCCGCTGCTTATCCATGACGCGTCGAGATTACGCGCGTTTTCTAACGTCAAAAGCCATGAGCATTCGTGTGCCGTTTCGTATAAGGTACAGAGTTAATCTACGACGCGCGTTAAGTGAATCGTGTGTGCAGGCATTACTCAGCTAACGTCAACAGCGTTAGGTGACGTGCGTCAAATAAACGCTCGTGTGACACTGGTGGATAAGTAACTGGTTCATAGTAACTTAGTGGTGAATTGGTAACTAGCATAAACATACTGTTTTCCATGGCGAACTTTACAACTTTTTAATATGAAAAAAAATAAGTTACTTCATTTCGTAAAAAAAAAAACACACAAAAATGCAGAAATATAATCCTAAGACTAAAGTTACAAGTTGAACACACAAACGCCCTGTCGACATTACAATTCAGCTACACGTCGTCAAAAGAAAACATCATGTAATGATTTTCTTATGGTTCTTTGGGTGTGTTCTGTGGGTGGGAGGAACGTCGAAATTTCGAAAATAAGCTCTTAAAACAATATTTTGTCTAATAAACTACTTGAATTTTCTGATTGACTGAGTCGCAAAAAGCATTCAAAAGTTGGTTTGAAAAACGCTTTTTAGACAAAAATTTGCATTGCAGAAGTATAGGAACACTCCAGAAACATGCAAATTGTTTATTATTTACAAAAGAAATTTGTTCAGAAGGAAAAATAAATACAGAAACAAAAAAGCAGTCAAATTGTGTAAATTGGGCGCTTTTTTAAATTTCTGGGTTAATTTTTCTTTCTGAACAAATTTATTCATTTATTTTGTAAATAATAAACAATTTACATGTTTCTGGAGTGTCTCACAGCTTAACTACTGCGAGAATCAGGATTCCTATACGTAGTACTAAAAGGCTCAGGACAGAACGCGCGGTGACTTTATCGATACATATTAGACTTTCTACAATTTTTTCTTGTGTTTCTCATTTTTATTTTTCCTGCACTTTTAATATTTTAATTTTTTCTCCGCAACTTTTTCTGAGGGGGGGGCATGGCCCCTCCTCGAACAGCCACTGCACTTACATCAGAAACATATCCAACAGCTTGAGTTACGCATTGAATTTTTTTATCAAAATTTTTCCGTCATTTTTCTTTGTTTTTAAAATACTCTTCAAACATTTTAAGAGTATTTTAATGATCATTTTACTTTCTCGTATACGTATATATAAAGAGAAAATAATATTCGAAGGTCCGAGAAAGTTATGTAATGCTGCGGAATATCGATTTTGAGATTTCAACGGAAATACGTGTTTTGAGGTCTCCTGATATCGAAAAGGTGTTTTTTTAAACTTCCGTCCTCCCGTCCGTGAACACCACTAGCACCTAAACCAGACCTACGATTTTTTTTCAGACTGGATATTTCCCGGTCGATCTGGCTCGACTCGAAGCTTTGCAATTTTGAAGAAAAATCTTTCAAATTTGGGGTTATTTTGCATGAAGCCCCTGGAACATTTTCAATTTTTTTTCCAAAAAATGGCTCCAACTTTTTCCTTGCCATTTCTTGTAAGAGTAGAGTGAAATACACTCATAGGTCCGCTTTTCATTGTTAACACTGAATTTTTGAAAATTTCAGAAGTTTGCGTTTTTTCTACATCTTCCTACAACGACAAAATTGAATAGATTTCAGTGTACTGTACTACTTTGAAAAGGAAAATTATGAAATTTGCTTTTAATGGGGTGGCCTGTTAACAGGCATAATTTGCTAACAATATATAGGTTTCAGTGTCCGTTTCAAGAATAATCATTCATTGATAGAGATGCTTATTCAGAGAGGTCTTGTAAATAAAAACAAATTGCAAATAATGAAATCTTACATGTATGATGACTAACAATTAAGCCTTAATTTTTGTGTATATTATTTTGTTAATGTTAATAGTTAAAATTAATTTAAAAATTAGTTGTTTCTTTATTGTCGAATATTTTGAATATTTTTTTTATTTTACTGCCTAACAATACTGTGAGAAAATGAAGGTCCCATTACTTTACTGTTTGGATTTCAGAAAGGATTTCGGTATCTGGGGAGGTTGTCAGTCTAACAGTCTCAATTGATGTAGTAGTTCACTCTGAAAATATCAAAATGTTCAAAATTTGTAATACACCGTATTTATAATGATCTAAGGAAAATGCTCATTTATTTATTATAGTATCAGAGCGTAGGAAATGTTTTTGTCTCACATGGAAGACAAAAGGAAAAGCTGAAATTAGGTTATTAGGCTGTAATAATTATTAAAGATAATTAGTTAATCACAAGACTGCGTTTTACATTCAGGATCGGGGTTCGTTCCTAACAGTGACCAAAATCCCTAGGTCTATAAGGAAAAAAAAAAACACAAACAAAAGAAAACGACCCTACAAAAACCAATTTCAAACATTTCTGCGCTACTTCAGCGCTATCTGGTTGTAACTCTCCGTACTACGTTTGCACAACGCATTTCGTTCTGCTACCTGGTGGCGACCTGCGGCAGCGTTTGCGTCGGGCGCCAGCCCGGTTGCCCGGCTCGAGAGGCAGGTGGGGTGGGTGATGAAGGGCGGGTGAATCGATGGGACAGCCGGGCAACCCCGGACGACTTCCGTCCCTTGTACGAGGACATCGCCGCCGCTCGCAGTGCCAGAATTGCAGGCAGAGCGGCGCTAGCCATGGACAAACCGGGCGATCGCTCGGGAACCCGCAAGTCTAGGGGCACAAAGATGGGATTCATGGGAGAAAACATTTTTTTAAAAATTTAAATCTGTAAATTTACAATCTTACAGTATTATCACTATTGTAGTTTAATACTGTAACAAAATTACAGTATTATCACTATTGTCATTTTAAAATCTATTTGGCAAATCCAATGGTTTGAACTTTTTAGTCTTTTGACTTAAAGTATTGGCTAGTACATTTTTATGGTTTTCTAGTTTGCTGACATATTTATGGCTAACATTTTTAATTTCTTGTTGTACTGTTGGCATGTTAAAATCATTATGTAGCACATCGTATCGGACGTACCAGGGAGCACTAGCAATGTCTCTTAGAACCTTGGATTGGAATCTCTGTATGGTTTGAATATTTGACCTGTAGATTGAGCCCCAGAGCTGTATGCAGTATGTCCAGATTGGTTTCAAGAATAATTTGTATATTAAAAGTTTATTGGGAGAAAAAAATGAAAAAGAAATTAGAACTCGACAAAATCGTTATCGTAATTTTATAAGTCGCGGTATAATAGTCTGATATTTCATACAATTTTTAATTAATTTTTTACCTTAAATAGTTAATTATGGTCATTACTTACAAGGTAGGTCTCTATGACATGAATCAAATGGCGCTGTCATTTAAATAGGTTCTACTGAAATTCATATTTATTTCATTTATTTAACAAGTGATTTTATTAAACACTAACTAAACACAACCCTTGTTTTAGCGTATTAAGCTCACTGTGGTAATTGTATTATTTTATAACTAAATACTTTTACTTTTAATTATTATTTAGAATATAATCAGCAAATGCTGAGATGGCCCCTTGTTTTGCTTCTGGACATAAATGTAACTTCATTTTCTGTGCACGTCTTCTAGAATTCAGTGGGAAATACAATTATTCAAATTATCGTTTCCATGTTGTCGCGGCAGGAATTAATAAGAGCGAAAATTTATTGCTTATTTATCCTTGAAAATAGATTTTATTACATGGGAGTTTTTGTTTTTTTTCTCCCTTTCAAAATTCAAAATTTTATTGCTTATTTATCCTTGAAAATATATTTTATTACATGGGAGTTTTTTGTTTTTTTCTCCCTTTCAAAATTCAAAATTTATTGCTTATTTATTTTTTAAAATAGATTTTACTACATGGGAGTTTTTGTTTCTTTTCTCCCTTTCAAAATTCAAAATTTAAGTAATATATGACTTAGTGTAGTGATCACAGAATTTTGAAAATGTGCACACAATCCACTTTTCCCCATAGCACGTCATACGCAGTTTTTAACTGTTTTTTTGACGTAAAATAAATAAATAAAATAAATAAAAAATAAGTTTCCAAAACCTTTTTCTGGCTTAAACGCTGTATTTTTTGAAATAAAATAACTCATTGTTTCTTGATAAAACTTTCCCGTTTTTCATGGAGAGGGGGGGGTGGCTATGTTTCTGCATTGCCCCGGGCCCAAACGACTTTCGGCATTGCTTGCAGGCAGCACAGGACTTGTAGGAGACTCGTCAGGCTATAACCAGAGGCGCTCTAGAAAATTTTCTGGTTCTGGAACGGGGGTAGTCCAATAATTACGTACCCCAAATTTGGAGTATTTTGAATACTACCTGTAACGCATCTTTAATGTGCACTTGAACCCCTCCCTCGTATATTATACTTACAAGACACCTTCTTCCTCCAATTTACAATTAGTAAAAATTAAATATAAAGCAGTAACGAGTTGTATTATTTTATTTCTGTTCAGAAAAACTGACTGAATGCGGAACGTGTGTATTGCGGAAATATTTCTAGTGTGAACATAAATCGCGGTCCGGACAAACATAAACTCTATTACATTGCGTAATGCGGAATCTAGACTAACACGGAAAAAAATATTGCTCCCTTGAGGTTCCGCATTCAGCAAGTTTAGCTGTATATTGAAATTTATGATAATTAAAGTCAGAATTAGTTGGCGATGCGGACTGTATCTAACCGTGAGATTGGAGTCTATTTTTGAAAGAAAGAAGGACGCATATGCGTGACAATTTCTGGCAACAACGCTGACATGGATGACGCACAGGTGCAAGTTTTGATTGATATGATTTGATTTTTTCGTATTCCCGGGCGCGTCAACTGCTTTGGTCATTAATCCCGTTAGTGTAGTGCATGTTTTTTCGCGGGAGATGGCAGTGATCTTCCCCCGCCGGATGGCGAGATCCGGCGCCGACCTACCGTCGGCTAGTGGGGTTTCCCCCTAACCAGGACTCTCCCACCAGCGGGGCACCGCCCCAGCCGGGCCAAGCTCTAAGCTCCCGACCGGTCTCCCGGAATATGTGGTAGTGTAGTGCATGTTAGTGTAAGTGTGTGTGTGTGTGTGTGTGTGTGTGTGTGTGTGTGTGTGTGTGTAAGGGGAGGGGATAGGACAAGGAAGAGGAAAGACAGATCGCGCGCGGTCCGTGGCCAGTTTGGTAGGGTACTGCTCCGGCATTCGCCTGGTGTTGATCGGAGAAACCACGGAAAACTACCGATCAGAGCAGCCGGCCGCTAGAATTCTCCTCCAGACAGCGACTGAATTCGACCTAGCTGGAAAGCTAGTGTCGAAATTCCTGCCGCCGTCAGGACTCGAACCTAGGACCTCCCGGTCAGAGGCGCTGCAGTGACATCAGTTGATGCAAGTATTGACATTTGAATATTTTCTTCCTGATCGAACAGATTCAATAAATATACCATTTGATGCAAACATATTTCCATTTATTGAAACAATTTTCACATCGTCACTTTTTAATTTATTTATATGTGTTAATTCAATTTGGCAATATTTTAATAAAAGACAGAATAAAAGGAATTATTTCAGTAAATGTTGAAGGATTTTAAAAATAAATTTTAGCATTAAATTTTTTTCTGTCTATAATTCTTTAATATATTAGAATGTTTTGGGTCCTTGATTAAAAGAGAGAACATGTTTCAGTGTAATTGCTTTATAATAATATATGTTACATGATACATACAGCGATGATACAACTTTTCGGAAAGTAGTTGTTTCCATCGCCAGGCTTAATTGACAAAATTTGTCAATTAAGTAATATATTTTTTTATTTAAATTTGTGAATTAAGTAATTAATTCCTTTTCACTTGTCAGTTAATTAATAAAAATTAATGTAATATATTAATATAAAGCAATTACACTGAAAAATATTCTGCCTTTTATCAAAGACCAAAAACAGTCAATTATGTTGAAATTTTATCATTACATTACACCAAAATATGAACCCTGTTACGTAGCGCGACTCTGCCTAGAAACTTCCTCTCCCCTAAAGTGTTACGTAACGGAGTCTTAATCTTTAGGACGCGAAAAACCGTGCCATAATGCCATCATAGTGACGGGCCTTGAATGGAATTAAGAGGCAGCTCTGTAAAAACCGCAGTAGAGGTAGTGAGACATAAAACATGTTCTGTATTTTAATGTCGCGTTCCGTCTCAATCCTAATGGAAGCTAATATAATTTGTTACCATGGATGGTCAACTGGTCGGTCTTCAGCGCTTCTTGCGGCGTCCAGAGGAACTATTTTCATCAAGGTTGCGCTCAGAAAACGAAATGACTGTTAAAAAAAAAACAAAAAAAAAAGTACGTTCTCGTTCATCCAGTTTCGATACCAAAACAGAAGAGCGTAGAAATGAAAGCCCCTTTTCTATCTATTTTCTGCGCAGAAAAATTATGAAAAAATGACCGTGTAAAATGGGCTTTAGGGGCTTTAGGCACTGCACGAAGCATTCACCAATCGATAGCAATATCCCGACCGCACTACTCCACTGTTGAGCATCTACGAATGCGCAACTCGAACCGCGCATGCACACACGGACGAAGTTGCTGTCTATTGTTACTGTGCGCTATGCTGTGGGTAAAGTCCATATTTATTCAGGAAAGTATCGACAAATGGGAGATCATTACTACCTTGATGGATGGTCGAAAGGAATTGGGTTGCTTTGGGGGCATTTGTTGTTTGTCGCAATGGTGACGACAAAAACACAAGCTTTCGTTTGGTATTAAATGGTTAAGTCTGGGTTTTGATTGATTGATTTTTTCGTGTTTCCTGGCGCGTCAACTGCTTTGGTCATTAGTCCCGTTAGTGTAGTGCATGTTTTTTTCTCGGGAGATGGCGAGATCCGGCACCGACCTACCGTCGGCTCTTCCACCAGCGGGGCACCGCCCCAGCCGGTAGAAGCTCTAAGCTCCCGACCGGTCTCCCGGAATATGTGGTAGTGTAGTGCATGTTAGTGTAAGTGTGTGTGTAAGGGGAGAGGATAGGACGAGGAAGAGGAAGGACAGATCGCGCGCGGTCCGTGGCCCGTTTGGTAGGGTACTGCTCCGGCATTCGCCTGGTGTTGATCGGAGAAACCACGGAAAACTCCCGATCAGAGTAGCCGGCCACTAGAATTCTCCTCCAGAGAGCGACTGAATTCGACCTAGCTGAAAAGCTAGTGTCGAAAATCCTGCCACCGTCAGGACTCGAACATAGGACCTCCCGGTCAGAGGCACTGTTAAGTCTGGGATTCCCCCCTCCGCTGGCGGTGATCTCCCTCCCCCCGTTGGATTGTGAGATTCGTCGCCGACCTACCTGTCCGCTAGTACTGAATTTTCCCAACCAGGTATCTCCCACCAGAGGGGCACTGCCCCAGCCGGGTCAGGCTCGAAGCTAGAATTTTCCTTTAGACCGACTGAATTTGACCTAGCTGTCTAGCTAGTGTCGAAAATCCTGCCATCGTCGGAACTCGAACCTAGGTCCTCCCGGTCAGAGGCACTGCAAAGACATCAGTTGATGCCTTGAGCCTCCTCCTTACAACATTGTTATAACGTTCTTTGGCCCCTCAAGCCATCTAGCACCCCTGTAAGTGGTTTATCATAAAATCAAACGTAATATTCATTCTTTGTGTCCAAGTTGTCATTCAAGGTAAGACCCAGTAGAACTCTTACGAAATTCATGTTTTGTCTGTTTACTAATACACTATGTCATATGTAAATAAAAAGTTTAATGGAAATCGCGGCCCAGAAATATAGTTGCGCGCGCCTCTTATTTTGGTGTGTGCATGCATATGCTGTCGGAGCGAACCTCCCGGTATATAAACGTAAATAAAAGCGAACAATATATTTAACTAGACATTAAATCATTAAATTTTTAATTATTTCGCATTTGATATATTGTATCAAGATATGGAAGTTATCAGCACCCAAGATATGGAAGTTATCAGCACCCAACAGTTGATTTTTTTGTTGAAATTGATGGAAATAGTTGATATAGTACTCATGGACAAAATATTATTCGTATCTTTCATTATACTTATTATAATTTGACATGCCTGTCTGCCGCGCTAAGTACGTGCCGTTGTTTGTTGCACCAATGCGAATGTAACTTTTACTTCAATGTACGATTTTTTAAAAATATTTTGATTCGAGCTTTGAACGAGGGAGTGTTATCGACGTGAATGCAAATAGTAAATCCAGTCTTGCGAACGAATCATTGATGAACGATGCAGCAATATATCTTGGCAATGTGAAAAGACGTCACCACGATTTAGATGCGTTGTTATATCACGAAAACAGGCGTAGAGGATTAATCACCAATTAATCCCACTGTAAATCCCTACGAAATACTAAATTTTGATAAATAACCTGCTGAGTGAAAACGAATTGAAACACCAAATGCCTGAACGTGTTCTCGCATGGAGTTCAAATGTTGAGTTTACACAGATGAGATCCAATAATAAATGACACTGGGCTACAAAATTGTACTTTTTATTTGTGTTCCTATATCCCTATGTTCGTTGCGGTGACCCTGATCGAGATGTTCCAGGGTTCGATTTTCGGCAGTGGCAGGAATTTTGACACCAGCGAAAGTCGAATTCAGTCGCTGACTGGCTGGCTGGCTGACTGGCTGCTCAGGTCGGTAACTTATAGAACGATTTTCCTAAGGATGAGCCAAAGTGACAGCTAGTGCTGGCAACATAACTGAAGGTTCTGTGGTCGTTGTGCCCTCGAGTTCATTAGACTCCCTTCCTGCATTTGTTTGTTTTCAGTTGGCTATCTTGTAAATGGCTTCGACGCTTCCTTTTGTGATGTCCTCGTCCGACAAAAATATAGTGCGCCGCGAAAAATAATTGAAATTAGGAAGTGCAGTGTTATGTCCTCTTTTTTCTAGAAACATTACATTAAATTTACTTTTTGTGCGATAAATTTTATGTTTACTTTAAAACCGAGACTTGGCTGCGAGATACGTACCATTACGCACGTGCTTCCCGCTTAAAATCATTTTTCTTTCTACTTACATTCGTGGCAGTTTTTTTTACTGATTGTGACAGCATGTTAAGAGATTTTCCACATACGTAATTAAAGTTAAATATTTCTCGGACTTACGTACGTGCCTATACATCAGCGAAACTCTTAGACTTCTTCATAGAGATGTTTTCATAGGAGTCATTAGCAGTTTACGAAGGGGCGTAGCTGAACAGCTGTCGCGGCGAAGGGATACTTCTCTGAATTACATGTGATGTTCACTTGTTTAGTGAACTGTCACTTTGGCTCATCCTTAGGAAAATTCTTCTACCTGGTTTCTCCGAACAGTATAAAAGGCAAGTGCCGGAGTAGTATCCTAACAAACGAGCCACGGACCGCGAGCGATCCTTCCTCTTCCTTGTTCTATACTCATATCGTACTTACACTTCAACTTAAATGCACTACTCCATCGCGCATGCAGGGAGATCAATCGGATGTATCTGCGGCACACAATACCATTTTCTGTATCGTTTGTGAACGAAACAAAGGTAGACATTTTGTAAACCAATTGACACATATTTCATGACTGAAAGATGAAAAGTGGAAGCGAAAAATTGTGTCGCTTGCTTCACAATTTATGGACTTGACACTTCTTTGAAACTTTGAGAACATAAATATCTTTGATAACAATATGATTATTTTTTTTGGGTGTAACTGCCTCACACATTTCATCAAATATAGTAACACATTGGTTCTACGTAAAGAGCTAAATTAATAAAAAAAAGTTGGATTATAACCAGTTAAGAATATATAAAATATGATTGTCACATAATTTTAATAACTTTAGCACTAATATATTATTTTTCCCTTTTGAACAATCAAAGTATTTTTAATACTTCCATACTAAACAATGACATCAACATTTGTTTACATTTTCAGACATAAATATATGCATTTGGTTCACACATGATGCGTATGAATATTATGCGAAACGTAGTGTTCCAGAATATGTGAAATATAAATATTATTAAACATTTAAAAATTGATTTTCCGAAAATAAAAAAAGGACATTCTGGTGTTAAAGTTTGATTTATGAAAATTAAATGAGATTATGAAATTTCGTTGACAATAGGCTACATTATTACGTTTTGGAGGTGTCGCTCACACGACCTTCCACTGAAATGAGGTAAACAAACCAATCTGTCAAAAGATTTTTTCAATAAAAATAATTAATTCTTTCACTGTTACCTTAAAGTATTTCATTAAATAGTTTTAGGAAATATCTTCAGTGTAGATTATATAATGAAAACAATTTTTAAAACCAATATTTGACTTTTATTATTCCTTCCTGTGGGTTGTAACACAAACAAAATGCAGTTTATATATCGACCAAATTAAATCACCTGTCAATATAATATTATAACAATTTTGTAGTCTGCATTGACTGATTGACCAATTAAATTGCAAAGTATTCCTTGTTTAGCAACGAACCATCGTACGTTAACACCATACAATTTACAAATTTTACTTTTCCTCCCAAATAGTTTAGAGAGGAAATGTATTGGAATTATCTCAGCAATCGAACTTGAGTTTTCGGTCGAAAACTCGTGCATAATGTTCTTTTGAGCTATAATTTCGCCCACAGGTCAGGATTGAGGATTATCAGTGCAGTTCCAAAGATGGTTAACATTCGTGAAGATGGCGAGAAGATACTTGCAGTTTTGTCCCCTCAAATAGGGATGTTTGTCTGTCTAGACTAGATGGGTGGGTGAAAGTCTGAGTCACTCGTAATTCTGCGAGATTTTTTGTTTATTTGTTGCGTCCTGTGCGGAGTAATGAGCGTTGAGCGCGGAGTAATACTCCATTAACGAAGCGTATTTTATTTGTCTCGCCTCGTCTGTCGGTTGTCAAGAGGACCGCCAGGTAGCAGCTCCGCGCCTCCTACTACGCACTCCTGCGTCACTACCCAGCGGCCAGAATTGAGAAGGAATTAGGAATGGGGTAGGGTTTATGACACTTCACAGGGGTTGGACTAGCCCTTGTGAAGCAGCCAAACTCGTTTTGTTAGAACTAATTTCACATGAGGTTCGACGGGAATCGATGAGAATCGAATCCGGACCTCAGTGGTGAAAGGCTGGCAACTTTGCTATGAGCCACGAGCGAGCAGAGAAGATTGGAAACTGTTGATCTGAAACTTGGTATACACACCAGGAGAAAAAGCAACTAGTTGTGCTATTTCGAAGATCATTAAGATTTTTAATTTTGGAGGACACATTATCTGTGAAATTTTCAAAATTTTCTGAACAATGGCTACAATTTTTTCTTTAAATGATTTCCTGGAATAGTAGAATGTACTACGTTTATAAATATGTTACAGTTTCGATGATAATTAAAATCCTCTAAAATTTTGAAAACTGCAATAATTCAAATATTTTTCGGACATGCCATACACTTCATATATGAAAGCCAAAGAAATCTTTCGCAACTTAATGTACCCCACAATTGTGGATTTTTAAACGATGTTATGGAGCTTTTTAATGTACGACTAGTTATTGAGAAATAATACTACGAGAAGGAAGAGTTTCGGTATGTTGTGCATGGCGAAAGACTTTCGGTATGTTGTTTTCTCCCTTCTATACCTTCTTTACAAAGTTTTCCGAAATATATCTTCCCCGAGGTCTCCCCATAAAGGATCCAAAAATTGTAATTTTTAGAATTAAGTTTTTGGCATTAAGTTTATATAAAGCCAACAAAACAAATGTAGAGTATAAACTGAACTTTGTAAAATCTAAAAATGTTTGTAATAAATACAAATAAATAAAAAAATGTGCATTCCCACTAATTTTCGTAGTAATAAAGATAAATATTAGCATCAGGCGTCGCGGAGGTCTTGCCCGGCATATCCGGTATAGCACGAATTAAATTGATTTTTATGACTTCATTTCTGTATTAAATTAACTAGGTTGGTACATACTAAGGTCTTTTCATCGAGCGACGATAAACCTTGTTTAGCGACCTAAGCCGGAAAAAATCTACTTTGCGATCTATCAACAGTCCAAAAAATCCAGTATTAAGATAGTGTGCGAAATATATAATTTTACTGTCCTTTGAATCATGTAACAGTAATTTACGAGTAATCTGATTATTTTGGGGACAAGAATTGAATCTCGCTCTGAAGCAGAGGTTTTATCATGATCAATTCAAAATTAGTTCGGATGAAATTCGGTAATGCGAAATAAATCCTATCTCTGTGTTACCATATTCCATCACACGCTCGCCTCAGAATAAACATTGCTGAATAATACGAATGAGATTGCATTGATTTAACCAGAATACAACTGTAAAGTGAAAGGTAAAGTAAATACGTCCCTCGATCTCATTATAATAATCTTTTATCAGCATTCACTTATCGTAATGTGGGCCGACCTCAAGTCCGCAGTTCATCTGGGTACTCCTGAATCGCGGAAGACGAACGCCGGAATGGTCATTTTTTGCCCACCCAGAAGTAAATGTAAATCTAACGTCCTCCCCGCCATGTTAATGAAAGTACAATTAAAAATCTGGTGGGCAGGGGAACCGCCGGTCTTATGGACTAAGACTAGAAAGTCAGTAAATAATAATAATTAAATAATAGTAGCTGCAAGTATTATTATTATTATTATTATTATTATTATTATTATTATTATTATTATTATTATTATTACTAGTTGCTTGCAGCTACGGAAATGAACGAAATCACAACATAGTTTTCTAAAAAGTACCACTCACACTACAACAACAAATTAAATATTCTACTACTACAACAAATTAAATATTTTAACAAAAACAGACTTCACGAATACTGCAAGATCAGTATATGTTCAGAACAAAAGTTCTTTACACACCAAGGATATATATTCTAACGTCACCAACTACTGTGGCAGTCGTCGGAAAGAATGCTCATTAGGGCTTTGAATATCTCAGGGGGCAGGATCTTTAGGGTGTGAGAAAGACGTACACCCAGGCACAGAATTAGATGAAAACAGTAATATATTCTTAGAAAGTATTGCACAAATTAAACCCTTTACACTGTCACAGAAAAGAGGAGAACAAAAAAATATCAAATTGTTAACTGCGCGCTAGGACGAATGCAAATCCACTAGTGGTAAAATCTCTTAGAAAAATTGCAAAAAAAAAAAAATGTTTGCCTAATGATCTCACTCTTCACCTAACTAGCGATCATTTGCCTTATAATACCCGTGCACGGAGTTCTTGTTTGACTAATATTAATTAATGAAATTTAACTTTTCCTACACTTCCTGGATTGATTTACCAGTACACATTATCACAGGTCTTTCTGCTATTCACATACAAAATTTTCCTCGTGAATAATTACATACACAAAAATAAGGAACACAAATTAACTATCTTTACTACAGCTTCAGAATGAAATGTACCACCGGCGTACGAGGTTATCAAATACCTCGCCGTTACTCAGTTTTAAGGCGAACATGTGAAAATTTAGTATTCTGGTTTCTGGTGCTAACACTACCTTTCTAGTTCCTGTCTCCCACTTCAGTTTTATGCAAATTTGGAAATCCAGCCGTGCTGTCACTCGCGTTCCTGCCACGTAGCCCGCTTCGGTGCCGCTCCGAAGGCCACTCGGTCTCCTTTGCGCCCGCCACCAGATTACATTCTTCAACGCCCCCCCCAATTTCCCCTCTGCGTTGCTAGCTGACGGTCTTTCACTAATTTAAAATTCCGGCCTGCTCCGTTAATTTTCACAGTTTTACAACCGTCTCATACAGTGTTCTACTTAAATCACGTAGCCTCGTTACTATATCACTTCTCCCACTTCCTAACGCCTCAATAACTACTACGGCTTCTCTCCAACAACTACCCCGCTATCTTACTTGACATCTCACCTCGGCGTCTTCCACAAGAAGGGCGTTTTTTTCGCTGCTCTGTCGTTTAAATGGTGACGTGACATCACGGTGCAATCCTGCCGTGCTGCCCATAATGCGGAAGTACACCGCCAGCTGCTTTCAGGCCGCAACTAATAGGTAGTGCCTTTTGCGATCTGTGATCGGATTTCTGGTATTCCTTCGATCTTCACATCTCCGCCGATGCTGCGTGGGCGTTGTGAGGTTTGTGGCAATGCCTCAAACGTCACAAATATATATATATAAACTCAAATAAACCAAAACGTGCATAGAAAATATTGAGTGACGAGTGTTTTCTTTGTGATTTATCTAAATTAGGTACGTTAACTGTAATATCTAAATTAAAAGAATGAATTAAATTGAGAAACTGCTCTTTTTCGTGGGATTCCCTCAGAAAATCAATATTGAAATCTCCATATACAACAATGGATTTAAAAGAGAGATTACTAATTTTGTTCAGAATTATCTCTAGTTTTTCTAAGAAATTGAAATAATCTAAAGCTCGCTTTGTTGGATGTTTGTAAATGCAAAGTAAGATAATTTTGAGCGTAGTAAGATGTACGACTGTTGCTTCAAAAACTTTTTCAACTGCATATAAATTGAATTCTGACAAGAAGTTAGAATCAATATAATTTCTTGCGTAAATACACGAACCTCCGTAAGCAGGGCCCTTATTTGATTCCCTCGCTCTACAATAAGATCCTGCAAGGTAAAAACCAGGAATCTTGCTGTTGCACCATGTAAGCTGTGTCGAAAGCAGAAATGCGCTGAGTATTAGAATTCAGTTGGTGCGCCCAGTATGAGAATAGTTGGAATAATACAACCTAATATTTGTATTTTTTTCAGTCAAAATCGTAACTTTCATTGTATTTTGTATTTTTCTTTCCGAAGGTCCTGGACTTGAAACATTACATATCACGTGCCCGGAGCCAGCATAAATCTCATTTAATTTCTACTTGCATGGGAATTTATTATTATTATTATTATTATTATTATTATTATTATTATTATTATTATTATTATTATTAATCAGGGCTAGGGCAAATGTGTACCTAATTATACACAAAAAAAGGTTCACAAAATGGACATACTAAACTGTACTTCAAAATATTTGAGAGGACGTGTCCTCCACATTGCGTATTGCAAGTCAGCCGAATAGTAGATACGTCGAAGAGCAGTATTTTATTCGGAATCGTCTAGAACTTATGTTATAAAAATTCGTGATATCCGAGTATTATAAATGCCCGTATTAACGAGGACCGCGACCGAAGTTTTGTTCGTGTTAGGGTAAAATTCGTGTTAAGCGATTTTGTGCTAACGATCGTACTTTTATTATTATTATTATTATTATTATTATTATTATTATTATTATTATTATTATTATTACTATTATTAATTTGTGGTACTGTACGTAACACATTAAAAACTAAGACAAGACAAGATAAAAGAATAAAGTTCTATAAGACTATGGCTCTTCCAACTCTTCTGTACGGCAGCGTAAGTTGGGTACCAACAAAAGAACATTGAATAGAATACAGGCCACTGAAATGAAGTTTCTGAGAATAACGCTAGGCTGAACGAAAGAAGATCATATTCATAACGAGAAGATTTGGGGAAAACTACATGCTGAAAAAATTGGAAGCAAAATGACCAAATACTGAAACAACGGGTATCAACAAACGCAAAGGATGGATAATACAAGACCACCTAAATTAGCATTTCTTTATCAAACACATGGAAGAAGAGATGTGGGCAGACCGAAAAGCCGATGGAAGGAAAACTTGTGAAGACGGAACAGGCTGAAGCCTAATCCACGAAGTGCAGAAGATGAAGAAGATTATTATTATTATTATTATTATTATTATTATTATTATTATTATTATTATTATTATCATCATCATCATCATCATCATCATCATCATCATCATCATCATCTTCAGAGCCTGTAGCAAACAGCGCAAAACGCCCAAAGTGAATGGCCACAGTATTTCGCCCTCTCCGTCTCTGTAGAAAGACCTGCGCCCTGCATTACTGTACGCGCGCCTGCTGACCACTTGCTGCTAATTTACCGCGCTGTTTCACCCTGACGTCTCCATTCCCCACAGCGTGCCTTTCGCAGCACAAACGAGGTCACCGCACGATTAACACTCAATGGCAAGAGAAATCGATGATTTGTACATGTTATGGGAGGGATTGTGAGGCAGCTTTTATCTTAGATTTTTTAATTTATTTTTTTACAACTCATTTAAATACTTGTTAGTAATTATCTGATTTGATCTAAAAAAAATAAGAAATAGGTTTTGTATAAGAAAACACGGGAGTTGGTTGACCCTAAATTTTATCCCAAATTCGGTATAACATTAAAGTAGTAGTTTATGCATTTAAATTATAATGTTAAGCTTTATAGCATCAGTACATGCCAAACGTCGCTCGTTTTCAAATTGGTTCTAAGGCAACATTATAAGCGAGTCGTATTAGTATATTAGGAAATTAATGATGGGTATTAATACACCAGTGTTATATTACAATACGAGCGAGGAACGAGCGAGTATTGTAAGCTTCACAAGAGTGCACATCGAGTTTCATACGATACTTTTTCTACGACTTATGGTAACTTTTATAAGTTAAACTTTTACATTGAATCGTTTCGTGGCAGTTAACTTGCAGGACTCAGCCAAGGCCACCTAGCGGACAGCTACCTTGTCTGCCGCAGGTGGCTTTGTTTTACCAGTCCGCCTGCGAGGAGTTCAAAAGTTGCGTCAATAATTCGGACATCACCATTTTCGCTTTTTTTCTTATTTCTTGTGGTGTCAACTCCATCTTTGATTCAATAGACATTTTAAACTGAAGAATTGGCCGGATTATAAGAACAACTACACCGAAGCAACATGTAACACAAAATGACTTGCGTTCAGATATTAACGGCTTTACGCTAGACAAATGGGATCGAAGTGAAATTACGATCCAATTTATTTTAATAACGATTCTTAATGATTAAGTGTCAATAATTGGTTTGTAAGCTTCTTTATGATTGGTCAAGAACCTGTAAATCCCATAATAAAATCTGTATCGTAATGAGTCATTTTGCAACGGGTTGCAGCCAACAAATGACAGAATTATACAATGGGAGTATAAAAACGTTATTTTTTGTATAACAGCGTAACAAATTTATGAGAGAATTAAACTTAATTTTGCGAAACAACTTTCTTGTGAAGTTGTTTGTTTGGCTGTTCCGTTTACCGCTACCTTCAAGCGATGCTCATGCTACGATTGGCTGAACTTGTGATGACGCAATCATTAGTGCCGTAAAATGCTAATACGTCATCATTTGTGCCGTAAAACTTCCAATTATGAACGATTTCTCGCAACATAAAAGGTCATTTAAAATTCTGGTATAAAAAGATGTTTTATTGGCTGCGTATTCATCCCACAATACATAAATTGGCAGGGCATTTTAATTTGTTTCTTTGTAGGTACAGATACTATATTCGCCTAGACAAGGAAAAATAGATGAATGAAATCAATTTTTGCCGTCTTCCGCGTTAGAGACAACAGTGAGACTAACAATTATACAAAAATAAACAAATAGTGAACCAGTATATTAATGAAATTACACAAATAGAAGTTGCGTAAATAGTGCGGCCAAAGAAGTTAGTTTTAATATTAGCTGTAGAAAAAAATTATATCGTGCGCTAAAATAGACTGAACATTATTGTGTCACTGTAAGTAAGTTCCTTAATCCTTTTCTTATACATGGTCACCTACAAAGCATTGGGTCTCAAAGCATGTTCACAAGTTCGAACGTGAAAATACCCCTTTTATATGTTAATGTTGCTTTGTATTGCCTCAAATACCACCTAACATACTTGTATAAGTAGTATTAAAGTCTATCCTGCTATATGGTGTGGTGTTAAACACGCCTCTACTTCTCAACCCAATTCTCAACTTTCATTTTCACAGAAAATTGAAAATAATATTCTAAGGTTAATTTTAAAATACCATAATATGGAACATATTACGAATAAAATGTTCAAATATGCAATGATGAAAATGTTCAATTATGCCGAAATAAGAACTATAGAAAAAACATGAATAACCAAGTGGGTTTCAAATCATTACAAAACCAAATATAAGAGAAAAGTTTGATCGTAACTAATATGTAAAGAAATATGTAATTACTTAGAAATATCTTCCTCGTTTATAACGTATGATATTAAGATATTAAATAAGTTTCGTCACTATAGAAACTTAGTAAACATGTTTGAATATTAGAATAAATGTCATTGGTTTCTTAGGGCGCTGAAGCTAAATGATCCCCGTTATTTGATGCGCCAGTGTTTATCACTAATGATCTGATCTTTTGTGTTTATGTTTACATTTTTGCGAATTAATAGTAATATATGTCTGTTATACTTGTAACAGTTATTTTAAATTACCAGTTTGTATTAACAGACAATTTTACTTTATAAAATCAAAATCCCTTTACATTCTATAAGTGTCGTAGAATAAAAGTGCTATAAAATGTAAGTTTAAAATGCTTTTATAATGACAACTTGTCTGTTAATAAAGTTGATCATTTAAAATAATTGTTTTTGTGAACTTATCAGTCATAAATCCACGCATACTTCCTAATTTTTGGCCAACAGAAATCCACCCCTTGTCATAATGCTGCGACATCACTTCATTAAACTGTTTCATTTACAGTATTGTTTTCATGGCAATTTTTTAGTTCCAATCAAGCTATCACTTTATTCACGTGATTGATTATGCATTTGATTTATGATCCGCTGCAATTTAAGTGGAAATTCACACACCGTAGCTATTAGAATCCCATGTAATATTCCTATCGTGTTGTGTAAACCTCCAATACGCATGATTGAACCTTTTCTTATTATAGATTCATATCCCCTCAAAAATTCTTTTGATGTAACCAGGAATAACAAATATAGTAAATTCTAAAGAACCTTAAAAAACGTAGTTTGTACTATGTAATTTAAACTACTAATACTAAAAAATCACGTCTCGCCCGTATTTTCATTCAAAATTCGAAAAGTACTCAATTTTTCGAAAAATTGTACATGACCTTATTTCAATATATATCTTTAAGAAACAGATGTCATTAAGAAAAATCTCTTTCTTTAATAATTTAGTTGTAGGAAGACTCCGAAAAAATTGTGAACTTTTGCAATTTTCGAAAAATCAGAGGTTTTAGCGAATATGAGACCTTAACATTTAAGCGTCCTTTACACTATCCAAGAACAAAATTTAATACAAAGTAATGGAGCCATTTTTTTGAAAATTTTGAAACTTTCGAGGGGCTTCATGTAAGTAGTCCACCAAATTAAAATACATTTTTCAAATTCAAGGGGCCGCAACATCAACCAGATCGATGGGCGGAATATCAATTTAGGAGAAAAACGGCTGAGCGGTTTAACCGCTTGCGTTGTTTACAGCCGGACAGACACGTTCTGTCTTTTTATTTATTTATTTATTTATTTATTTAGTCAAAAACTGTATGTGACGTATGGGGGAGAAATTCATCTGCGCACGCTTTCTTGAGTTTCAGAATCCCTTCCCAACAATTTAACTATTAATAGTTGAAAGATGAAAAATATTAACAATAATAATAATAATAATAATAATATTAATAATAGTAAATTTTAAAAAAATGAGAGATTAACATTTCAAAAACTAGATATTTTCGTTGCCGAATTATAGAAAACTTATTTTTAACGGTAAAGGAACAAACAGATTTGATTTTTCTGTATTGTTAACAAAATAGAAACTCACCCTAAGCTCTACTACCACTACAAGCGAAAGGAAAGTTCAACAAAACGTGCGCATAGTGAAGCTACATTTACAGGAATGAATACCGCCACCTCCCGTGATATTGGACGGAGCCATTTATTTCGAGGGCAAAGATGAAGTATTTTTCTCTAAATAACGATTGTCTTGTATGCTATCTTTACTTTTTTTCTAATATAAAACCGAATTAAAAAATAATTTTCACATATCTCCCCGTAAGTGAAAATTCGATATTTGACATGTGTTAAATTTCTTATGTCTCGAAGATACGATTTCCTCTTAAAATTTAGAAAATTTGCAAAAACCCACAAGTGCATGTGATCCGATAGATCGGACGCTAAAGGAAAGCGGCTGTGATTGGAGACTTATGTTTGAGATATACACAAATCAACGCTCGCATTGTTGAAACATCTTTACGTTGTAACTTTCAGAGGTTCTCGATTTTAAGCGATTAGAGTGCAAGATGGCGCATTACAGTCGTGTATTTTCACGTAGCGGGTAAGTTTTCATTTAACTATAATATCTATCATTGATTGATATGAATAAATTTTATAAGAAATAAAATAATAAAGGTTTTGGTTGGTATTCTAAGAAAATAGCTATATAAAAAACTAAGCTATTTTATTTCTGTAATGCGAAATATCGGATCACATGAACAGGGGACACTTATCATTACAATATATTAGAATGGCTACGGTTTTTCTGTCTACATTTCGAGCAATTGCTTCGAAATAAAAAATTATTACGAGAATATCGGTTGCTGACATTTTGAATATTTTGGAAAAACACAGGAGGCGCTAACAATTGCAGGCATGCTTTCGCTGTCTGCAGAAGTTCTGCTTGTTTGATGGAAAGAATGATGTCACTATTGCCACTAATCGTGAAGGAAACGAAATGGGGAGTTGTACAAGGTGGTTGAAAGAGTAAGAAATGTAAAATTAATATGCCACAGCATGTAGGTTTTTAGTTAGTACAATGAAGGAGTATGAGGGGTGGACTTTTTGGACCAAATGGTGGCGAACTACAGAATCAGAATGCCTTAACAAAAATGATATTGGACTATATTTGAATATTTTGTGGATACTCCTGTTGTGATTGCCTGGCTGCTGATGAAAAAACTATTGCCAAATGATGATAAGTCCCAATGTCTTCTGAAGTTCAGAAGAGATATTTGTTTCAGCTTGTTGAAAATGCATGGAACATAATCAAGAAGGAAAACAGTCTAATGATCCAAATACTGACATCTGTTTTGACGGCAAAAAACACCGAATAATTTCTGTATCTACAAAAGAAATGTCACTGCCATGGTAAGGCAAAGTTCATGTATCAAAAATATGATGGATTGCATCCCAAATGCTTCAAAGACTATCATTCATATTAGAATGTGAAAAGAAAGAATTTCAATGTATCTTTTATGAATAAACATTTTTTTCAGAATCGAAATACTTTATATTTTACCCAGTAACATAATTATAACGAAAAAATTGGACTAGACATCAAAATGGACTAAAAGGTTAAGATTTTGCTAATTCATTTTTGGAGTAACAAATAACTTGGGACCCGGGAATTTCATCGGTACATAACCGCGCACACAGACAGCTGTACTTAGAGTACGGTATGCATGTGATCCGATTTATCGGATCACGTTTTTCTTGTAAATGGTGAGAACCAAATTCTGATAATCCACATAATATGTCATTTAGATGTATAACACATTGATATACAATTCCCCCCCCCCAAAAAAAAAATGCCAGGAAACTTCATGCACTAATGGGCTAAGTCTGCTTTATAATTCGTGTCCTTTGTGATTAGTTCAACAATAATTGTCCTGGATATACCCGACATAAAACCTGCTTTTCTTATATTGTCTCACGAGGAAAGCTGTTTTGGTAAGGATTTTTAAGGCGAGAAGAAGACGGGCTACTCGTGAAATATCAAAAGTCATTAAATAGTTCAATGTTATTTTACAATCATTAATAGTTATTTATGTATCAAGGCCGAAAAATTAATGATTTTGGATGAGGTGTTTACCACCCGAGGCGGATCGGAGCGGAGCTGAGGTTGGTAAACTAACCGAGTCCAAAATCATTCAATTTCGGCCGAGGTGCATACAACTAATTTCGTATACGCACCTCCCAATTTTAGGTTTGAATTTTTAAAGAGATCTCATTTATACCATGTGGTTTCATCGTATAGATGCAGATGTTCTTCTACATTATCGCCTCTGAAGTTGTTAGTACTGTCTCAATTGTTTAAGTGTGTAGAATTTGCGGATGATTTTTGGCGACATGTTTGTGTAAGTATGGAGTGCAATATTCCAGAGATTATAATTGAGGAAGCTGAGGTCCGGAAGACGTCAGCTCCAGGTATAGATTTCTGAATAAATCAAATTGTGTTTTAATATAAATGTTAACAATAATTAAGTTTAAAACATTCTGTATTCAAAAAACAATAAATATTCTTTGCCAGTGTGTCAACAGTCTTTTGAACATTGACTTGTTTACTTGACGTTGCCATGGTAATCGTCATCTAAAATTTATTCTTGGCCCAGACCGCCGAAGTTCACCTTTGTGGCGTTTAAATGTTCTGCCAAAAAGGAGTTTTGAAGTGAGGATACGGAAAAAGCATTATATTCGAGCATTATAAACAACATTATACATTACAAGAAATTGTTCATAAATTGTCATCTTACGGCACAGATTACGACGTATTTATTTTGTATATTATTTTGTATTTATTTTGTATATTACAGTGACCACGATGCACAAATTCTTACAATTACTAATAACATGAATACTGACACAATAGATAAAACACGCATGTGCAGAGCATTTACTACAGTTAACATAAAGTTATTTACGGACTACTTGCTGAAAGAATCATGGGAGGCAGTTTATAACGCTATTGACACAAATGAAAAATATAATTTATTTTTCTCAAAGCTTTCATTTCTCTTTAACGCATGCTTTCCTCTTAAAAAGAGAAAATTAAACATTTCACGAAAAAGTAATACTTGGATCACAAAAGGAATTAGAACATTGTTACGAAAAGTCATAAGACAGGCTAAAATCATGAAAAACGATCAGGATATTTTGAACTCAAGTAATAAAACAAAAGCAATGTGGAATATAATAAAAAATACTACCAAATCAACTAGAAACCCCGTAGAAATGTTGTTTTAAAATATAACGATATAAATGTGAACGATCCGGCAACAGTGGCTAATCTCTTTAACCAATACTTTTCGAGAATTGCTGCCGATCTCACTAAGGGTCTTCAGGCACAAATTTCAAAAACAGACAATTCACCCAAAATTTTAGACACAATGTTCGTTTCCGAAACTTCTTCCTATGAAATTCTCAAAATAATCGGTAAACTAAAAAATAAATATTCGTCCGGTTTAGATGAATTCCCGGATTCTTTGTTAAAGACTTGTGCATATGCCATTATACACCCGTTAACTCACATATTTAATGCATCTTTATGCACTGGAACGTTTCCAGATATTTTCAAAACAGCTAAAATTAAGCCGCTTTTCAAAAAAGGTAACAAAAATGAAATTCAAAATTATCGGCCCATTTCTCTTCTATCAGTTTTTTCAAAAATATTAGAGAGACTTTTTACGTACGAATGGAAACCTTCTCACTAAACACGACGCGCTTTCAGATTGCCAACATGGATTTAGAAAATCAAAATCAACGGAAACAGCTATATTTTCTTAAACAACGAATTTAGCCACTTCAAAACGAGGCACCTATTAAAAGCTTTTGACGTCATTGATCATGACATTTTACTTTCCAAATTACCTTCATATGGAATTCGTGGTATTGCTCTAGATTGGTTATGTTCGTACCTTAAACAACGATCTCAGAGAGTTGAAATACCTTACTGGAATGATGGAACATTACGTACGC
The DNA here is from genome assembly GCA_964035755.1 of Teleogryllus oceanicus. NCBI lineage: Eukaryota > Metazoa > Arthropoda > Insecta > Orthoptera > Gryllidae > Teleogryllus > Teleogryllus oceanicus. Next base: position 31,175,129 of record CAXIVR010000013.1, read on the forward strand.
ACCTTTCCGACTCTTTGCCCGTTGCATGTGGAGTTCCTCAAGGATCGTTTTTAGGCCCTATTCTGTTCCTACTTTACGTAAACGATATGCCCTCGACGATTCGAAACGGAAGAACGGTTCTCTTTGCGGATGATACGAACATCCTTTGCAATAAAGAAACCGTAAATAGTACAATATCAGATGTTTCAAATTGGTTCCGAAATAACAAATTAATAGTAAACGAAAAGAAAACGGTTTTAATGCAGTTTTCCATTTCAAATAAACAATTCTGTGCTCCATTGAAAATGAACAGTGTACTCTCTGAATCTGAATCAGTGAAATTGTCGCTGATTCAATCAGTGAGCGCAAAGTCACTGATTTCTTCAGTCGAAACGTGTAGTTTCGCTGACAATCAGTGAATATGTGAACCTTTTCATAATGCCCGCCAGCATTCACTGGTTGTCAGCAGTTGTCAGTGGCGCCGTCGACTGATTGTCCAAGTGCTCTGTTCAACAGTCTGTTGTGTATGGATATGGAAGCAAAATCCCACGAGTGAAATAGAAGTTTCCTGTGAGAAAACTGACCTGTGTCTGAAGATTGTTTTAATTGCGTTAGGTAAGTATTTTTCGCTTTTCTGTGACTCGTCTTGTTGATAACTGTGAGACGTTTTATTTTATAGTGAACATTTAGCCAAACTAAGATATAGTTATGAACACGTGGTAAATACCACGTATTTGTTTTTAGTCATTAACTTGAAAACTTCTATGTAACTTAAGAGTTTTAGTGTAACTGATTGGTGATACAGTGTGAAATATCTGACGTGCAATGTATAATTTCGTTTATGAAAGTGTAAAAGTCCAAAATGCTCTCGATTACACCACAGCAGAGCCAGCAAACTATTAACTCTTTCTTTGGTTTTCCAATTTAGTTTAATGACACCAGTCCAGGAATGGAGTTTTGAAGAAGTGTAAGAGAAAGTGCGGGAGCTAACTGGGGACTATAACACTGTGAATATTTTGAAAGGTATTTTAATTTGCCAAAGACTGCTGTAATATTGATTTATTTTGATCAGTGTTCCTTGCTTTTCTTAGTCACTAAACACATTATATTTTACTCATTTACATGGCGAGGCTAGTTTGGCAAGTAGGGGAGTGCAGATGGTACATCAAAGCCATTTGCCACTCCTGAGGTTCCCTATCCAGACCTCATATTCTGCCAGTTAGTATGATTTTGTATGTAATCTGAAAATAAAGTAACAATTTTTTCCTCACATAACTTCTTGACCTATCTATGTTTCTGTTTTAGGATGGCTCTAATTTGCATCTGGAGGAATTGGAAAGGAGAAAAACCTTCAAGAAAAATGTCCAGCAATATTTGATATGGGTGAAAGGATAGAAAAAATATTCTTGTTTTGTTCAGGGCGATGGTTGGTTTTAACATCTGCCCTTTTTTAATAATAAAATATTCCTTCACCATGGCAGCATTTGACTTACTTTTTAAATTAATATTTACAACAAATTTGGCATACTCAACATTAGCAATTTTTTTCATTTTTAGCAGTGTATAATGATTATATCCTTTGAGTATTTAATTTGAAATAAAAACTCGCTGGGTTTCTGTAATAAACCTCCTCCTAGGAAATGAACAATGCTTCTGCAATTGTTCAATTATCAAAACTTCTACTATTGGAGTTAAGTTTTGTTATATCATAGAAATTTGATTCTTTTGTTCTGTGTCTGGTATTGACTTCATAGATTGACTTAAAGATTGTCCTAATATCGTGTATGGCCCAATTCTCAATTCATCTAATTTCTTCATATTCAGGCGACTTTCATGTTCTATGTACACAAGATCTCCTTTTTTATTTCAATTTGTCTCCTGTGTAGGTCGAATATTTTTTGTTGTCGTTATGAGGTTTTATTGTATTCTTGAGTGCTATTTTCCTCTCTCTCTAAATCTTCGTCTGTGCATTTTATTTTAATTCATGTGGTAGGTTATTTATGGTTTTACCTCTAGAAAGTATTTTGTTGAGACTTATGTCACTGTATGTTCTGTCTCATATTTCTCCATAGCTTTGAGACCATTGCCGCATCTATGGCAGTAAAAAATCTATTAATCTTTTATTGAGACCATTGCCGCATCTATGGCAGTAAAAAATCTATTTTTTTTTTAAATTTGGAATTGTTTTAATTCTTCTGAATTTATTCCTGGATATTGATCTGTTAGTACCATCTGGATATCATGGTTTTTTGTTACTTCCTCAGTTAGTTTTACAAAATCATCAGCGTTTTGATTTTTTGATGTTAAAATATAAGCATATCTTGTGAAATGGTCGACCAGTAGGTGTGGGTATTTTTTTGTTGACCGGGATCCTCCGTAACCTCTGATGGTATCTATAGAAACTATCTTAAAAGGGTACGTTGCTTGACCTAGGTGTGACATTAATCCAAATTTTGATTTTCTTCATGATTTATTCTTTAAGCCGATGTCACAAGTTTCACAAATCTTCTCTATGTTTATGTTTATATTTTGAGCTGTAAAGAATGGTGTTACTTTATTTATCATCCGCGCTCTTCCCAGGTAACAATAAGTATTGTGTACATATTTTAGTAATATTTTACTAAATTCTTCTGATAATGAGAGTTTTTCTCTTCTTTTCAATTTTTATAATAAATTTCATTTTAGAAAATTAGTTTTTTCTTATTGTTTTGTAGTTCTGTGCATCTTCTTTGATCCTTTTTATGTCTTCTAATTTCACTGGGTTTACAATTTTTAATATGTCATCTGAATTTTCATCAGGCTCTAGAACTGGATGCCTGTTTAAACAGTCTGCCTCTTGGTTTAATTTTCCAGCATTATATTTAACTTTAAAATTGTATAGGGACAGATAGTATGTCAAATCACCCAGTTCTTAATGTGTTCTTGCTTTTATATTTAAATTTTTAAAAGTTTATAATTGGAGTGTACCAAAATTCTCTTCCAAGTAGCCAATGTTGCCAATATATCACAACCTCTTTTATTGTCAAGCACTCAAGGTAAATTGTTTTTTTTTCCTTGTGAGCTTCACTCAATTTTTCGAAAAATATGCCGCTGGCTTATTATCCCCATTTTTGTCGTTGTTTTAGAACAGCTCCGATTTCTTTTATGCGTGCGTTCTTTTTCCAATTGTTCCATTCTGATTCTACTGTGTTTTTCAAAATCATACTTGAGTACCAATCTGTCAAGGGAAAATTTTAGAATTTCTCTTCCACAAAACAGCGTTCACACTCATTTATCCATTGGCATGCGTTTGAGTTTATCCATTGAAATATATTGATAATAAAATCATTGGCAATTTTCTCAAATCTTTTACTTCAGATATTTGTTGCTTATCTTCTAAAACTTTCTTTAAAAGTTTCTCAATTGTTTCATCTGAAGTACTCGGGTAGATTTTTCAACTTTTTCCTCTGTAGTCTCTTCTATGTAGTAGTTGTAAAATTGCAAATTTGTCCAGACTTTCCGAAATTGATGTCTTTTTTTTTTTTTTTAAGTATTTCTTACCCTACCAAATATTTGTGTTGTAATTAGCTCCTTGTGAAGGTTTGTGTTTTGGAGTTCATCTGGTAAGCCATTTAAAATTTTTACCTCAAGTGAATTAATAGCTTAGAACTTGCACTTCTTGATCATCATTCATCAATTGTATTCCTGTCTTTGAAATCAGTAGCCAGGTGCCTCCATTGCGGTGTCAGGTATCAGTCATTTGTTCGGTACCATGGCAGATTCGAAATTTTAGGAAACAATACACAATAGTCTTTGTTTTCTTTATACACATATGTGTATATATACATGTGTATACATATATATTGTATGTATATATGTACATAGAAACAAAGGCATGCAGTGCTGTTAGCATTTCCAATTTTAAGCTTGGCAATGCTGCTGATTTTAATTATGAAAATTATAATTAGCAGAGGAAGCTGATTAAGTTGCCCTAAAACATGCCACATACTTGTAATAATACTAAATGTTTATTTGTATTTTTACTTTAAAAATTTTGACAGATTTAATGTTTTATTTTTATTATTTATTTATTTTTATTGTAAAATTCACATAAAAATCCATTGAAATGTATTTATATATATTTAAATTATAAGAGTCCTTTCTTTCACTACTTTCTTCCCATCTTTCTTTTCAGAATTTGTTGTATTGTCACGAAATTGTCAATAATATGTACATAAAATGAAGAGTGTTAACTGCAGGCCAATTTTTCTCTGTAGTGAGTTTTGAAAAGTTCCTGAACATCGGTTTTCTTCTCTGTATGTTTTCATTGGTTTAAATAAAGACTTGTGTTCTCCTATCTCACTTAAAAAGGCAGTATCTCCCTTTAAAATTACCTTAATTCCAACATATCTCTTTACCAGTATTCCTTTCATTGAAAAGCCAATTGTTTGTAAGTAAATGATGTAACAAAACTCTTCCTACCCCAAGGATAATGTGACTTAAGGAACTAAACCATAACATTGGACAATTTTTTCTACGTGATAATGTTGAAGACAATAAATGAACAGATATATGGATTGCTCATATGAAATAGAATACAGGTCTGTTATTACCTCAATTTTCAATTTTTTTTCTGAGTTAAGATATTGACTCAATATCTTTGCCATAATATGTATATTTCTATTGTATTTGTTTTGAAGTTAATATGTACAGTGCTGTTCAAGAAGATCATTTTCCCATAAAATCTTTCAATAAATTTGTGCCTAATTAACTTTGACTTTCTTTACACTATATGTCATACTCCCTGTATATATGACAAACCCAAAAATTCTACTATTGAGATATCAAGGGAAAAATACTTCAAATACAGATATAAATTATTATTATATTTATTGTATTTATTAAATTTTTATGTTTTTGAAGCATTTGTTTAAAGCGATACAGTGATTCTCAGTAGTAGGATTTTTGGGTTTGTGCATTACAGTACTGGAGAAGCGATGAGATATTTCACTGATTCAAATAAGTGAAGCCTTACTTTCACTGATTGCAACAGCTATTAATTCCACTGGTTCAATTAGTTGTCACAGATTTCACTGATTCAAATAGTGAAGTTTCACTGATTCAAATAGTGAAGGTTTCACTGATTCAAATAGTGAAGTTTCACTGATTCAAAAAGTGGACCCGTTTTGATTTATAACTACCACAATCAGTGAATAGTCACTGTCAATCAGTGGTTTTTCACTGATTCAGGCTGAGAGAGTACCATTGACTGATGTTAAGGCAAAAACATTTTTAGGTCTCTCAATTCAGTCAAATCTTAAATGGAACGTCCATTTAAATGAATTGAACACAAAATTGAACAAAAGTTCATTATGCTACGCGTTCAGAATTCTTGCAAATTCAGTTAGCCTTCATACTGCTCGTTGTGTATACTTCGCGAATGTTCATTCCCGCCTGAGATATGGCATAATATTCTGGGGAAATACATCTTATAGCTCCCAGACTTTTAGATTACAAAAACGAATTGTACGAATAATAACCAAATCCCGCCCACGTGATTCATGTAAGCCTCTCTTCATTAATCTAGGAATTCTACCATTACCGTGTCTTTTTATTTACGAATCAGTTTTTTGTAAAAAATGACTTGCTCAAGGGCGGGAATATTTTTTCAGAAAATGCCGAAGTCTATTACTATAACACCCGACGTAGAAATCATATTCATCACGTGACAGTATCAACAGCTCATTACAAAAAATTCACATACAATACATGTACATTATTTTTTTGTATACCATCATTATAAACGACCCTTTTCAATACCCCGAAATCGTGCATAATCCAGTATTTTATCGCACGCTACATGACGTCATCGCCATTATTAAACGCGACATGACGTCATCACACATTCAGCCAATAGTAGCGAGAGAATCGTGGGGAGGTAGAAGAAGACGGAACAGCCGACCACCGTTTTCTCGCACGGATGTCAACAATGCCATCTTGAATTTGATTTCCAGAGGGCGTTGGATGTCAAGCACCCGAGACGTCAGAAGAAAGTTGTTTCACGAAATTAAGTTTGATTCTCTTGTAAATTTATAATGCTGTTATACAAAAAAATAGCGTATGCAACTCGTTTATAATGTTGCTTTATTGCATTCGTACATTTGAAAACTCGCTCCTAACGTCGCTCGTTTTCAAAACATGTACTCATGCAATAAAGCTTAACATTATAAACTAATTGCATAAACTACTATTATAACACTTTGCCAGATGACATTAAACGATTAAATTCAATAGAAAAGTTTAAATCCCAAGTGAAATCGTTTCTGCTGCATAACTGTTTCTATACAATTAGAGACTATACTGAGCATCACAAGAAAAGTAACATTTAATTTTAACAATGATACATAATGCATTATTTACCATTTGAACTGTATAAATGAGTATAAACAATCTGTAACAACTATTGTACTACAGCTTCCGGGTCAATGACCCCCATCTCGATCAGGTTTTTCGTCCAGTTTCCCTGATCCATTGTGCAAATGCTGAGATGGCCCCTTGTTTTGCTTCTGGACATAAATTTAACTTCATTTTCTGTGCACATCTTCTAGAATTCAGTGGGAAATACAATTATTCAAATTATCGTTTCCATGTTGTCGCGGCAGGAAGTAATAAGAGCCAAAATTTATTGCTTATTTATCTTTGAATATAGATTTTATTACATGGGAGTTTTTTTTTTCTCCCTTTCAAAATTCAAAATTTATTGCTTGTTTATCCTTGAAAATAGATTTTATTACATGGGAGTTTTTTTTTTCTGCTTTTCAAAAATTCAAAATTTAAGTAGTATATGACTTAGTGTAGGGATCACAGAATTTTGAAAATGTGCACACAATTCCACTTTTCCCCATAGCACGTCATACGCAGTTTTTAACTGTTTTTTGACGTAAAATAAATAAATACGTATGGTACGAATAATTGCGTTCAGTCTCGCAGTGATCACACATTCAGCCAATCGCAGCGAGAGAATCATGGAGAAGTAGCTGGGGAGGTAATGCTGGGAGAGAGAGAGAAGAGAGAGAGAGAGAGAGAGAGAGAGAGAGAAAGGGAGGAGGGGGAAAGGGAGAGGGAGGGAGAGAGAGAGAGAGAGAGAGAGAGAGAGAGAAAAGGCAGCGAGAAAATTGTGGGAAGGTGAAGACGACCACCATTTTTTCTCGCAGATATCAAATTCCCGTGATATCACAATAAAATTGTTTCCAAAAATTAACTTTGATTCTCTTATAAACTTATAATGCTGTTGTACAAAAATAATTTATGTGATCCTTTTATTATGTTGCTTTATGGCATTCGTACAATTATGAAACTCGCTCTTAACGTCGCTCGTTTTCAAAACGTGTACTTATGCCATAAAGTTTAACATAATAAACAAGTTGCATAATATAATTCAACACGGACAAGTCGGAGAGGAGTGGCGAATATAAAATGTTATGTTATTTCTTAAACGGCCTTGAAAATTCAAAGGAAAGTTATCTCGAAAAATACGGCATGTAGCAATGTGAATGACGCGGTGACTCAGAAGTAAATGGGAGAAAATAAACTGTATAAATACTTTTTAAAAAGCGTAAAACATTATTTGATAAATTTGCCGAATTTTAGTCCTATTACCTGAAGATGAGAAAAAATTGATCGATGAAACGTGTTGTCGTTTTTAAAATAAATTGAGTACGTAACCGCAACTTATGATATACAAATTGTCGTTAACAATATCATAGTATTTATCCAGTTTGATTATCTAAAGTCAAATTGCATGAAACATCTATTTCTTTGAGTTATTATAATCACGTGTTATAATAATACATGACGTCCCATTACCTACTATTAATGTCAGCCCATCACCTTTAGTATGACGAATAGTCACATTTAAACAAAAATTATATAAAATTTTAATTTTTACAAAATCCACGAATCAGTGAGTTATATTCGAATCATAACATCGTGTTACAAAACTCGACTGATTATGAAACGCGGCCTGATGGCTTCAATAATTCCCAAACTTCGAGTTGTAGTAAGTAGAACTGGAGAAATTCATGAAAGCTTTTATCCCTAAAATATGCATGCGAATATGCCACAAACATGTTGAAATATGTTTACAAATATTTCAAATATGCAGCGTTTGGTTACAAAAACAAGCATTTTGCAATGATATTCACATCTTTAACATCTAGAGAAAGAGGGTATGCAAATTAATACTAGGTTATCTACTTCTGCACATTTTATCTTGCAATAAGAATCCAGCCTATCATTTAGAAATGTTAGAGTTTTCTGTTCTTATTAAACGTCTATCAGACAGTACCGTTTTGTATTTCAAAAAAGGCCTTTCTTTATTAAATGGTAACGGACGCGTATGTATAATTGTATTTTGATACATTTGTGTTGAAAACATTCTCTGAAAGGCAGATATACAGGAAAATCATTTTCTCACTTGAAACAAGTCTCTATTTACTCCATATTTCAGCAAATTTTATTTTGCCTCTCCAGGGTCTCAGACATTGGAAGGTTTTTCATAATCCCAGTTGAATAATCAAGATATTTTGCATTAGTGATTTGTGCTTGCACTTTGCATTAGTAAATCTTTTTTCTTAAAATGAATGTTCTTTTAGACAAAACATTAAAAAACGTGTAAACATTTACACGTTTATGCTCAAAACCTCTAAAATTAGCAAAGAATGTATTATACACATAAAAATTTCTACCTCAGATTCAAGTTTCTTACAAATTAACAAAAACATAACAGGAAATCACATGAACTTCCCATCTTTAGTAATGTGTGTAATAGTAGTGATTCGTAAATAATAATGATTGACAACTAATTTGAATTGAGAAACCATACCTAGATATCAATATTTTTAATATTGATTGTAATTTAATTATTGATTATTAATATATTGATACTTGGACGTAATATTTTTTCTTATTTTATTGAATTATTAAAAATAGTGTTACCTAGACAATTTTTTCTCACATTATAAGAAAAAAGACGATGATTCCAGTCAGTAAAACATATTTAGAGCAGACGTTTCGGCCTCAATTGTGAGGCCCTCTTCAGTGTCTGTAAGTTGCTAGGTTAAGTTACACCATAATGTTTTAATATTAGTATAACCAGGCACTTCTGATCTGAACTAATGGTGGTCAAAAGGACTATATTGAAGAGGCATAGCGAATTGTAATTGTTTATCTTGGAAGATCCTCTTCCAATTAAAAATTGACACTTGGTGTCGTGTCAAGATTTTTTCTCAATTTATTACGAGTATCAACGTCACCAGCAATATTATTAATTACTAATTTTAAATATTTAGACGAAAGAATCCGGGTTTGAATTATGAACATCGCCTCTTGGCGCGTCGATTCCCTCCCCCTCTCCGCCCACCGCCGCTGCGCCCGCGCGTGCGCCTGCGCGACGCTCGCGCATTCTGCGGGCGGCAGCGGCAACTAAGCGCGGCGGGGGCGCCGCTCAGCGGCAGATCGCGACGGTTCGCGCCGTACGCCCGTGGGCCCCGCCGATTCCTCGTCGCCACCGCCGCCGTTGCCGCCGGCGCCGCCGCCGCCGCCACCACCGCCATCGTTGTCGCCGCCGCCGCTGCCGCCTCCGCCGTCGTTTGGTCCGCGTCGAGGCGATTTTTGGGTGTTCCCCCTGTCTCTCCATCTATGCTCCTTGTCGAAGCCCTCCAGGGAGGAGAGATCGAGTGACAAGTGCCGCACGATTTGTTAACCCTTTGAAGTCAGAGATCACGTACGATTTGGTTTGCTGCGTAGGCTGCAAGAGTTCATCTGAATCTTTTTCTCCATCCACGCTCCCTGTCAAAATCCTCCAGGAAGAAGAGATCGAGTGACAAGTGCCGGACAATTTGTTAACCCTTTCAAGCCAGAGATCCACGTACGATTTTGATCGCTGCGTACTTTGCAAGTGTTGGCTGTTTATCTGAATCTCTTTTTTTCTCCAACCACGTTCCCTCTGAAAATCCTCCAGAGAGAAGAGATCGAGTGAGAAGTGTCAGACGTTTTGTTACCCCTGGAAACGCGTAGCCAGACATCCACGTACGGTTTTGATCGCTGCGAAGGTTCCAAGTGCTGGTTTGGCAAGTGTTCATCTAAGCCTCTTTCCTGTCAAGAGCACTGTAAACATTTGAATCACGAAGGAAACCACTGGTCCGTTTAGTTGCTTGCCGTCTTTGCTGCGTTTGTCTAGTGTCGGCTGAACCTCGGTCGTGTGAAGAGCAGATTTGTGTCGCCTGTGTTAACCTTCAAGTCGCTAAAACAACCACTGATCTGTTTACGATTTTGATCGCAGTTTGGACGTCTTTTGTCAGCTGTTGATGTGACACTCATCCTGTGGCCTGCAAAGGAACCAAATAAATTTCGTGTTTTGATTCTGACTCGTCGAATGCTAATGTGTGATGTGCCATTATTTCAACATAAACATTTTATGTGAAAAGTAAAATCGTCTTTTCGTCTCTTATGTAAAACATTTTATGAATTTGGAACGAAGTGACCGATTCAAGAGGTAGTACGTCTGGTTATTCGCTCCCAAAACGCTAAAGATACAGACTATATTTTATTATTTTTGAATCTGTAAAATTTTCGATGTTTTGACCACCACTGCCAAAAAATTGTACTTAGATTCTCGTTGATAGTGTTAATAAAGTTTGTGACAAGAAACATGTACGAACTTGGTCCATGTGGGGCTACTTCCTGAACACGAATTAGACAATTTGTGTTGTGCTTATACTTCGGAACGAAAGCAGCAGCTGCATCTGATTTAGTACCAGTGGAATTTCCAACGTGGTATCAGAGATCTAAAGCAACAGTAGCATAACACGTGCGTGCTTAATGACCGCATCTAGCTGAATGAGACTTAGAGGCACCGGTTCAAAGTCCTTTGGTTGTTACTGCATTATTCCATAGCCAAAAACGGAAAGTAAATGGAATAGCTGCATCTGGATTTCGTATTCAGCATTGGTTTCTTTGGATCTGCGGGTAATGTGATATGCAGTATTTCACATTAATTTCATAACTTATTAAACTCGAGGTCACCGTACAGAAGTTGAACGAAGACGCTAAAATTCAACCAATGTAGAAGAGGAAATACAATAAACAATTTTCATTTAAGAAGAGAATGTGTGTGTTACTGTGTGTTAGGTTGTAATTAGATAAGCATTTGTGAGACTTCGTCACAGTAATAATCAGTTAATACATTATAGACGGGTCTTTTAATTTCTACGATCTAATATTTCAAGGTAGACATTTTTTTGATCTATAAATAAGTGCAAAGAAATACTTTGCAAGCAGTGTTATATCGCGAATTGCATTGCATATATTCGAAAAGAAATTGATGTCTTAAACTTGCGTGCCGCTTTACTTACGCATCAGTTCATAATCGGAAAGAAGGTTTTACGCGTTTAAAATGTCATTCTCATGTCTTACAATCAAAATTGAATAATTATTTTCGAATCCTGTGAGTATTTCGAAGTAACCTCAACGCTTGAAATTATTGAAAAAAGTGTAAAATAAATTGCAGAATTCGTGTTCATCACTGTCGTTCTGAAGTCTGAAGTTTACGACTACACGAATCAGGAACAGCAAAAGGAAGAAGTGTGCACTAAGTGGCGGAATCTATCATTGAATCAGGTGAAACGTCGTCAACGTCTGCCACTTGTGAGCGGGTGGCAAAGTCGAGAAGCATATTTCGTGTGTCTGTCGACTGATTGTGTTCGTACGTTCGCCATCAGCGGACGTTTTCCCCTGTCCGCGGACGCGACCTTGAGGAACACCACACCGGGGACTGCAAGCGAGTGATTTTGCTCGACAGTTGACAGGCAAGATTCGTCGCCCCAGTGCGTTCTCCGAGCTCGTCCCTTCGCCAGCGGCCGACGCCGGCCACCGCCCCGCGGCCCTCCAGGCGGCTTCCCCGTCGCCCGATGCCCGTGGCGGCCCTCGGCGCCGTCGTGTGAAGTAGCGGGCGCTTTCGGGCCGAGCAGAGGAGGAGGCGGTGATCGCGGGAGGCGGCGGGATGGGGTGCGAGCTGGGCAAGTTGGCGTTCGTGCAGCGCGGCGGCAGCGGGGGCGGCGGCGGCGGCGGGGGCGGCGGCGGGGGGAGGGGCGGGGAGTGCGTGGCGGCGCCGCCCGCCCCGGCGCCCGCCGACCCGCGCCTGCCGCTCACCGCCAAGCAGCGCTACAGCATGGTGGCCTCGTGGAAGGGCATCTGCCGCGCCATGGAGCAGACCGGCGTCTACATGTTCCTCAGGTATGTCTCCCCTCCACACACACACACACACACACACACACACACACACACACACACACACACACACACAAGCGCTAAGGCTCCCATAGACCGGCGCGGAACATCCGTTGCCTACGCGGAACGACCACAGCGGAAATTTTGCTACACCTGTTGGCTTATGGGCAGGTTCAGACCTGCACGGCTGGCAAGCGGTGTGGCAGCATTTTATTCACTGCGGAATGCATTTTGGCTTCCACGGACCGACGCTGAAAATTCGCAGTCTACGCGGATTGGCCGTGGCGGAAGTTTCGCGTCACATGTTGCCTTATGAGCACGTCCAGATCTTTTTTTAAAATTTTTTAATTTATTTTTTTTAATTTATTTATTTTACGTCAAAAAAAGCAGTTAAAAACTGCGTATGACGTGCTATGGGGAAAAGTGAATTGGAAGAATCTGCGTTTCTTCCGCTGCAGCTCGAGTTTCGTGGAAGTCCGCCCGTGTTTGGGAGTCTTCGCTCCCCTCTGGATCGAGTGACCTTGCCAACCGTCACCAGATGCTGACTCATAATTGACGATCCGGTGTGAACGGTTCCGTAAATTCCGCGGCCGCGTCTAGCTCGAAACTTTCCGCGCCGCACTCGCTGCGGATCTACCGCGCTGGTCTGTGGGAGCTTTTATAGGGCGATGTTTCTCACCGTCCCTCTGGCAGATATCAGCTGTTGACGGTTTCTTCCAATCGGGTGCTTATGTCTCTACAGTGACGTCACTACGGTGACGATTATGCTCCAGATTGGATGAAACAGTCAACACCTGCCACAAGCATGGTGGGAAAAATCGCACTAGAAGAGGACCTATGCAACCAACTGAATTCGGGGCATTGCAGGGAGCCATCATCTTCCTTCTTCCCACTCTTCCCCACACCATATCCCTCTCTCATTGCATGAATTCTTCTACCCTTTTCGCCGCCCTTTTCCGCCCCCTTTCTTCCTTTTTTTTTTCCCATCCTCCTCCCCCCTCTCCCCCGTATTACCTCTTTCCTATCCCTCTCCCTTTTTTCTTTTTCTCCATTCCTCTTTTCCCTTTTCTCCCTCTCCTTTACCTACCCTGCCGCTGCCCTTTTCCCTCTTTCCTCTCCCCTTTTCCATCATCCTCTTTCCAACTTTCCTTTCACTCTCGCTCTATTGTCTCTCTTATTGCTTTCCTCTCTCTGTATTTTCCCCTCTTCCATATTTACCTTTCAAAATTGCAAAATAATATAAATAATATATTTATTTTTACTGATACGTTATAGCTTGTTGTTGCTTTCGATATGGAGTTCGATATACACTGCATAACTTACCTGGATCGTAGTTACGAAGGAAATATGAAAACAGTTGAATGATGTTCTTTTATTGAGAGAATTATGGGAGGGAATTATGAAAGGAATTGGAGAGAAATATGAAAACACCAACCGAGTCAAGTTAACATCTAGTTAACTAGTAAATCTGAAATAAATAATCTCAATCAATATAATTAGGTAAAAATAAAATTATGTTTGTACCACGGGTGTCAATTGGTTTTATTGATGCAAAAAGCCCTCTTGCATTTTGTCGCCACTCGATCATTAGAACCCTTACCACGCCCATGGTGCGGAGATGACTATTAAATTTCCATTAAACCGAACGTTTCTCGCCGGTTGGTCAGGAACTCGTCTCCCACTTGCGGTAAAAGAAATAATAATTATTCTAAGAGGCATGGACGCTTATGAATATTAGGAATCCTCCCTTAGAAAATACAGCCTTTCTCTTAATAAGCCAATCAATGTCGTCTGGTCTCTCAAAACCATTTCTAAAACTATCAACAATTGAATGGTTGCACTAAAATGCACGTGACCTATCTAGGAGTCATAAAAATGTTGATGTGAGTCACACATGATTACTCATAATAACTAACATTCGAGGATATTATGAAATATCAGGTAGATCAGGAAGATGGCTTTTCTCAAATTGTGAAAAATATCTAACTCCTGATTTTTACATAACATTATGACAATTGTAAAAACAAATGTTGAGGGGGATATTCATGGTGTGCCGTTCTCTTGAGGGGATAGAAGATTTTTTATTATGAAATTGTACAAAGAGGGTAAAAATGACGATTTTTATGAAGATATTTGTTGAAAAAATCCTAACGAAAGGATTAACGTGCGACTTTCAACAGTCTAACCATTCGGGGACCCGCATTTACGTACCAAATTTTAAGCAAGCGTAGGCAAATTTGTTCGCCCTTTAGAACGATTTTTTCGGAGCGTGAAAAAATGGTTCGTACTAATTACGCACTATATTACGAGAGATAAGAATAATTTCTTGTGTCTTATAATATGTTTATTGCTACACTATTTTGGAGTATAAAATATTGCTAGTGTCATACACTAAAACCAAATATTCATTAAAAAGTCAAAGTTGCCCGTTACGAATGTTCTTTAAGGAGTTGTAAATGGTTTTGCCTGCTGGGTGAATCCTTGTAAAGGAGAACGACCTCGAGATGAGGCATTTGTTGTACACTTGAAGCGACCATTTTATTCTTCCGGGCCCTGCTTTCGAGTTCTTTATTCGAACCTATCTGTGGAATCCATCTTTAAAGCCTATTTTTGAGAACTCTTTTTGGCTACTCGTTTTGGGAACGCGTTTTGGAACCTTTCTTTGAAACCTTTTTAACCGTTGTTTGAAACTCTTGATTCGAATACTTCTTTGGAACCTTCCTTGGAACCCCCCAACCCTTTTTCGAAACCCTTTCTCGAAACCCTTTCTCGAAACCCTTTCTCGAAACCCTTTCTCGAAACCCTTCCTGGGCACCCTTCCTTGGAACCCTTCCTTGGAACTCTTTCTTGGAGCCCTTTCTTGAAGTCCTTTCTTTGAGCCCTTCCTTGGAGCCCTTTCTTGGAGCCCTTTCTTGGAGCCCTTTCTTGGAGCCCTTTCTTGGAGCCCTTTCTTGGAGCCCTTTCTTGGAGCCCTTTCTTGGAGCCCTTTCTTGGAGCCCTTTCTTGGAGCCCTTTCTTGGAGCCCTTTCTTGGAGCCCTTTCTTGGAGCCCTTTCGTGGAGCCCTTTCTTGGAGCCCTTTCTTGCCTTTCTTGGAGCCCTTCTTGGAGCCCTTACTTGGAGCTCTTTCTTGGAACCCTTCTTTGAAACCCTTCTTGCGCGTAATGCCTATATCTCAAATGTTTCGATCAAGTGTTTACATACTATTTCTTCTGACCATGGATTATTGTAGGTTTGATAAGGAACTTCGCTATATCGATGCGAAGGCATTGAAACAGTAATACTAATTATTTCTCGGGATTTCTAGATCCGCATTAACGTCGGCATGTTGACTGAGGCCGACAGCGAAATGCAGACCTGGCAATATTTAAATCAAATATTTATAGATCAGATCTCATTAGCAGGTTAACCATACAATTTTCATTTCCGCGCACGCAATGTAGCACCTCCTTGAAATGATCACGAGAGCCTATTAGCTAAGAAATTTAGTGTAGGTTCTCTGAGGTGTACACGAATTAATAATATAACCATATTTCTGTTATTGCATAAATATGGCGGTTTCAGAAGAGTCAACTTACATTAAATAAAAAATACAAAACTTTTTATGTTATTGAATACGTAGGTTACTTTTTCACTTAGTTTTAACTACTATTACAATTAAAATGGTCTAATTAATGCAGTAAATAGTATCATTAGCTCCAGCTGAAGATGTCGATTGTGTTTCTGAATCTGAGTCGCTTATTTCATTTGCGAATAACGGTACAGTGAAAATACACAGGTGATTTTAGAGGCAACATGTTAGTAATCGGAAACTTTGATGGTCCTTTAGGGTATCACTGTTATTATTGATATTTACAAATGTCATTTTAAAGTACTCTGCCTCGTATCAAAGAAATAAAACGAAATTAACAGAATTTTACATTTTCTAAGGTAGCATGTTTCTCAGTCATTAATGTAATGTTGAAAGTTCACAGTCGCGGCAAAACAGACTCTAAATCTCGACCATGAAAAAAAAAAAACGCACGGACCTAATATGAAAATAACTAGTTTGAAAGAAAGAATTTGAATTTTACACCATTTTTTTCGTAGAGAAAACTGAAACACTTGAATCTACTTGTATTTATTTTGCTATGCTATCTCTTCCACCACGATTTAATCATGATGATGAAATCCTGTGGATTGAATTTTGAGTTAGTTAGTTTATGGGAATCATAATTTTTGTAATAAAACTCTAATTTTCATGATGAAAAAGTTTTCAAACGTGTCACATTTTGCGTCAATCTTTCATTATCTTTCGTACCATTAAGAGGGCCGTAATGATGGCGTATTGAAGGGCGAATTTTCCAGGGCAAATACACACCCTTATTCTCATCCCCTCTCCCTTGTGCCTGTCGGGGACCCATGAGATTCGCGGAGGGGGGGATGAGAGAGAGGAAAGTTGGGGAAGAGCCCCTAACAAAATTGCTCCCTGCAAACACTCGAGCGCAACTCCGAAGGCTGTTTAGGGACGCGATGTCTCCACAGCACGTCAGGGCCCCGTAAGTGGTTAACTGTGATGCGCACTTGTCTTTCGCCCTTGAGCCGCCTTGAACGGTAGTGCAGTGTATATTTGGCTTAGTCGTGTGGTCATTTTTTTGGGGCGGTTTGTGCGATGATTTTGCGGGACACGGTCGGCGAGTAAAATGTATAAATAATTCGAATGCATTTCGTGTATTGAGGCTGTAAGTGGTTAACTGTGATGCGCACTTGTTCGCCTTTGAGCCGCCTTGAACGAGTAGTGCAGTGTATATTTGGCTTAGTCGTGCGAGTCATATTTTTTTTTGGGGCAGGTTTGTGCGATATGATTTTGCGGGACACGGTCGGCGAGTAAAATGTATAAATAATTCGAATGCATTTCGTGTATTGAGGCTGTAAGTGGTTAACTGTGATGCGCACTTGTTCGCCCTTTGAGCCGCCTTGAACGAGTAGTGCAGTGTATATTTGGCTTAGTCGTGCGAGTCTTTTTTTGGGGGGGGAACGGTTTGTGCGATATGATTTTGGGCACACGGTCGGCGAGTAAAATGTATAAATAATTCGAATGCATTTCGTGTATTGAGGCTGTAAGTGGTTAACTATGATGCGCACTTGTTCGCCCTTGAGCCGCCTTGAACGAGTAGTGCAGTGTATATTTGGCTTAGTCGTGCGAGTCTTTTTTGGGGAACGGTTTGTGCGATATGATTTTGCGGGACACGGTCGGCGAGTAAAATGTATAAATAATTCGAATGCATTTCGTGTATTGAGGCTGTAAGTGGTTAACTGTGATGCGCACTTGTTCGCCTTTGAGCCGCCTTGAACGAGTAGTGCAGTGTATATTTGGCTTAGTCGTGCGAGTCTTTTTTTGGGGGGGAACGGTTTGTGCGATATGATTTTGCGGGACACGGTCGGCGAGTAAAATGTATAAATAATTCGAATGCATTTCGTGTATTGAGGCTGTAAGTGCTTAACTGTGATGCGCACTTGTTCGCCCTTGAGCCGCCTTGAACGAGTAGTGCAGTGTATATTTGGCTTAGTCGTGCGAGTCTTTCTTTGGGGGGAGGACGGTTTGTGCGATATGGTTTTGCGGGACACGGTCGGCGAGTAAAATGCGCATGCATTATTATTACACGAAATGCATGCGTATGCAATAATTCGCATGCATTTCGTGTATTGAGGCTGTGGTGATAAATTATTCCCATTATTTTATTGATACGACATCCGAAGAATGTTTGCACTAAAATAATTGCTTTGTGCTACTAGATTCAACTTGTGATGCAAGAACATCACATACTTTCTCACATATACTAACTTTTCTTTTTTTAATATTCGAAAATGCAGAGGGTTCAACGAAAATGAAGCCTATTGTATTTGTGAGATGCCGTTGTAAAATATTGTATTTGTGAGGAGATGCTGCAAAATTTTTGAAATTTTGCAATTTTCGAAAATTCAGTGTAAATGTAAATGAGGCCTGCGCCTGATTATAAGCGTCCTTGGCTCTATCCGCAGAAAAAAGCAACAGTGAAAACATTCGGAGTATTTTTTTTTTTTTTTGAGAAAATGTTGAAAATGTAAAGGATTTATATAACTACCCTAAAAATCAACATATGCGTTTCAAATTTGCCAGTTCCCAAGTTGGGCCAGAACAATCGGGGAATATTAATTTTCCTAAAAAGTCATCTGAACGGTTTAGGCGCTAGCGTGGACCATCGACGGACATACGTTTCGCTGTAAGCCAATTTTCAGGCATCAAGAACCCACAAAACATTCTGACGACATATTGGAACAAGATTTATTCACTTTTTTGGAATTAGAGATCCACAACTAGTTTTCTCTCAAAAAATCTTCGCCTTTTACCGCGGCATTTCGATACTTTCTCCATACCACGCAAACGTAGTAAGGTGGGAAAGAAACCTTTGATGTTTATCTCTTTGGATTTCATAGCTGGATTTGTTTTCGGATTAAAAAAGTAATTCAAAATCCATTGCGTTTTCACCGGTCACAATCTCTTTACAATTTGTTTTTCCACATAACGATTGATGCAAGAATTTGAAAGAATTTGTTTTTGATTTTCAGGAAATATTACAAGGGCTATTCTCTGTTTAACAAAATTAAAAATGGTTATACAAGATTTTTTTATTAGAAAAATAGTTATTAACATCACTTTAGGAGGAGTCCAGTCAAAAATTAAAAATAATAATATTTTTTCATTTATTTACCATTTTTTGTTAATAGAAATTCTCATGAAATTATATATAGATTTTTGGGATTAACAAGGATTTTGGGATTAGGAAAAATAGGAAATTTGATCAATTTGCTACGTGATAACTTTATCTACTCATTTAGCCCAACAAGAACAAGTATACGCGTAGGCTTCCGCGGCTCGAGTCGATGACTTCTTCTTCGCTGTCCGGGTGACGCCGCGTAGTGGCGAGGCCGACGTTCGCCTGACATATCGCAGGCTTCATCAGGGTATGACTGATAAAGTATACCCTGATGAAGCCTGCGACATGTCAGGCGAAACGTCGGCCTCTCAGCCCACTACGCGGCGTCACCCGGACAGCGAAGAAGAAAACAAGAACAAGTGTTTGAATCGCCGCCATCCCTATAGCGTATTTCCACATGTATTCCGTATGCTCTCGAGTTGTTTGCCCCCCCCCAAAAAAAAGCGAAGTCAGTTACAATGAATCGCAGCCAGTGGCGAATTCTCCGTTACACTGCATATATAGAACGATTTTCCTAAGGATGAGCCAAAGTGACAGTTCGCGTAAATAAGTGAACATCACATGTATTTCAGAGAAGTATCCCTCCACCGCAACAGCTGTTCAGCCTCGCCCCTTCGTAAAGTATTTGGTTTCGGCTCCTGTGAAAACATCCCTATGCAGAAGTCTAAGATTTTCGATGAGGTATATGCACGTACGCAAGTCCGAGAAATATTTAAATTTAATTTCATTTGTGGAAAATCTCTTAACATGCTCTCATAATCAGTAAAAGAAAACTGTCACGAATGTAAATAGAAAGCTCTCAATCACACCGCGCCACACAACAGCACAAAGGCCGGAACCACGTGCATCGGTACGCATCTCGTATTCAAGTCTCAGTTTTAAAATAAACAATATTTATCACACAAAAAGGAAATTCAATGTAATATATAAAGAAAAAAAGAGTTTTTACAGAACAGCACATAACACTGCACTTATTAATTTCTATTATTTCTCGCGGCGCAATATATTTTTGTCGGACGAGAACATCACAAAAGGAAGAGTCGAAGCCATTTACACGTTAGCCAACTGCAAACGAACGAATGGAAGAGTGTCTAATAGGCTGAAGGGCTCAACGACCACAGAACCTTCAGTTATGTTGCCAGCACTAGCTGTCACTTTGGCTCATCCTTACGAAAATCGCTCTATACCACCGGTATACTTAGTAATTCGAAGTGTATAAGAAATATTTCATAAGTTTGGTAATCCTCTAAAAAGTTATTGAGGTTTTGAAAGATTTAAAACAGATGCAAAAAATAACACGGTTTTGCTACCGATAGCCAGTCTTCCTCATCCGTAAGCGCTATGAAGTGCACTAGAGAGAGAAGTTTCCAACAGTTCCAAATGCAGTGCAAAGAATTCGCTCGGCGCAGGCGTTGGGACCGCAAGCCAACCGCGGTTACATATGGCTCCTCATGTTTCAAGGGCGCGGCGTGGGGAGAATGCACGTCTGAACGGTCGGTAGGCACCGCAAAATATTGCGGTGAACAGTCCGTCTCTGGTTGTTCGTATGTTACATTTCTTGCCAGTTTTTGTGAAAATAGAGATAATTAATGATCCCGAAGCTGTTCGTGTAATGGCCTTATAGGACAATTATTAAGGGCGAAATTTCATAGTACTGAGATTTCAGAAAAGCTCAAAATAAAAGACAACGGTAGCTTCCATAAAGTACGGTATACTTCAAATAATGTTCAGGATTCGCCACTGATAGACCGGGAGTGGTAGCTCAGTGCATCAACTGATGTCACTGCAGCGCCTCTAACAGGGAAGTCCTAGGTTTGAGTCCTGACGGCGGCAGGGTTTTCGACACTAGCTTTTCAGCTAGGTCGAATTCAGTCGCTGTTTGGAGAAAAATTCTAACGACCGGCTGCTCTGATGAGTTTTCCGTGGTTTCTCCGATCAACACCAGGCGAATGCTGGAGCAGTACCCTATCAAAAGGGCCACGGACCGCGCGCGATCTGTCCTTCCTCTTCCATGTCCTATCCTCTCCCCTTACACACACACTTACACTAACATGCACTACAATACCATATTCTGGGAGACTAGTTTCTAGTTGCTCCCGAGCACGGTACAGTGCTGGTTAAAGAATATGTGCCCTATTTCTTGGATGAGAAGTGGTTTCTGCCATATGATTACGCTTTTGCACAAACATTGAATTTATTAAAGTGCACATCGTCCATACGGTGCTCTCTTTTGCTGCGGATAAGCCAGGACGCCCTTATACATATGTATATTTGTAAATATGCATATGAATGTGTAAATGTACGTATGCATACTTGTGTACATATGTAAATAATATGGGGAGAGGTGGCTCAGTGCATCAACTGATGTCACTACAGTGCCGGGAGGTGCGGGAGGTCCTAGCTTCCAGGCGCGACCGCGAGGAAGGATTTTCGACTCTAGCTTTTCAGCTGGGTCGAATCCAGTCGCTGCCTGGAGGAGAATTCTAGCGGTCGGCTGCTCTGATCGGTAGTTTTCCGTGGTTTCTCCGATCAACACCAGGCGAATGCCGGAGCAGTACCCTAACAAACGGGCCACGGACGGCACGCGATCTTTCCTTCCTCTTCCTTGTCCTACCCTCTTCCCTTACACACACACACACACACACACACACACTTGCAATTACAATCACTACACTACCACATATTCCGGGAGACCCGTCAGGAGCTTAGAGCTTATCCCGGCTGGGGTGATGCCCCGCTAGTGGAAGATACTGGGTTGAGGAAAAACTCTGCTAGCCGCCAGTAGGTCGGCGCCGGATCTCGCCATCTAGCGGGCGCTCGGAATCACTAAAAATCAACCAACCAACCGAATGTGATATTACGATATGAGTGAGGAACGAGTGAGTATCGCAAACTTCACACGAGTGTATTAATACCCACTACATCGAGTTCCATACGATACTTTTTCTCCTTTTTCTGGCACAAATTCGCCAGAAAACGGCAAAAATTTGCAGTTTTTCGCGCAGCATTACATGACTTTCTCTCTACTCCGTAGGGTGAAAGTGAAAAAGGGAGCTTTACAAAATATAATTACAATACAATCACTATTTACTGTTGGTTGAACACAGAGTTGAACATGTGTCAGAAAATGTAACTGAAATCTTTTGTATTTGTCTTATCTTTTATATTTTGTAGATATGTGCATGTGGGTTATAAGGATCTACACCAAAGAAATCCTGCTGTCCACCTGTTTTTAAAAATTGAATGCCCTTAATGTAATTATAATCACTGAGACATTTTTGGTGAAAGAACACCTGTGTAAAGTGATTGCTGGACAATGCTTTTAAATGCACTAACTAATATTTGCTTTTAAAGACACTCTTTGAACGTAAAAATTTCGCTATTTTCGCTTGGATAACAATTACATCACAGTCGCATGTTTTCTCGGAGATGAAATATTGATCGATTACAACTCTCACAGTGAAATCATAAACAAGTGATATTAGATATACGTTCATTATACTCTAATAATTTTATTACTTCATTAAAATTTAGTGTTTATACTATAAAACCGGTTAATAATTGCAATAAATGAAAAGCTAAATATTCTTTCTAAACGAAAACTTTTAGTGTTTTAAATATCAAGATAAGTGTATTTTATTGGAGGTTAACTATCGTTTTTAAAATGTTTAATTATTGTTTCAAAAATATTATGAGCAGGCCAAACAGAGTTGATCTCCAAACCCAGAAATATTTTTGCGATCCTTCCCTGTGCCCGCCAAACGGCCAACAGTGACTTTCCCGAACCAATGACTTATTTCTGTACCTCTACGTTTAATTTTGAAAAGCACAATCAATTTCGAATCTACGTGTTTTCGATGAAACCTTTTCTTTCATCGGTTTGTCAGAAACAACCTCATGTTCTGAGCGCGTGAGCATCCCTTTAGGGCGCCGTACGAGGGGCTTGGCCAGCCCTGCGAAGGGTGTCAAGGGCCTTGGAAGGGAGGGGGAATGGAGCGGGGTTGGAGATCGACCGCAACGCTGTCTAGCGGTGGGCGCTCAATATGCGCGAGCAGGAACAGTTGAATGCTGAGCGGACTCTGCCGCGGCGGTGCACGTGGTACTTTTGTGGCGAGTGTTTGAAGGCTCTGCTTTCCACGAAGGGAGCTCAGCATCTCTGCCGAATGCCGCGATTCTTTCGCTGAGATTCCTGGAAGACTGAATATCTGCTGAATTCCCCGATTCCTTCGTTGAGATTCCTGGAAGATTGCATCTCTACCGAATTCCCCGATTCCTTCGTTGAGATTCCTGAAAGTGCATCTCTACCGAATTTCCCGATTCCTTCGCTGAGATTCCTGGAAGAATGCATATCTCATGAATTCCCTGAATACCTCGTTGAGATTCCTGGAAGACTGCATCTCTGCCGAATTCCCCGATTCCTTCGCTGAGGTTCCTGGAAGACTGCTCCTGGAGTAGATTGCTTTTGACGGGAACCCTGGGTGAGGCATTTTAGCCATTGTCTGACTGCTAGGTGAGGCACGACATTGTTTTTTGTATTCGCTGCTTTCTCAGAAGCTAATCAAACTTTGTAGTAGCTTTCGAGTTAATGAAGGAGTTAATTTTGCCAGAAACGTCCAACTGACATCAAATTATCAATTCTTTGGGAAATGAATAGATCAAACCTTGTGTATTTACCTATACACAAACATATACATAGAGGTGAATCATTCAAACACACCGGCCTGTTCCCCTTCATTTTAGCAATAAATACTCCCTTTTCCATTTTGGCTTCAGAAGTGTAGATACCCGTCGAAAATGTTTTCTGTAGTGTCGTCGCAGTTTCTATATCACCGCAATTTTACGGGCATTTCCAAACTCTCAGTGCTGTTGTAGGCTCGGGAGGTCATTTCTGGCAATTGTAAACAGGGAGTATCCTCGAGCCCTGACGGTCGGCTGCTGGTCAAAGGTTCTGATGGCCTAAATAGGGGGCTATTGTCATTTGTTTCTGAATTAGGTCGTTTTTACAAATTTAAAGTTTCTCTTTTGTATCAGAAAAAAGTAGATTTTTAGATCTAACCCGAGAGCCTTCACTTAATAGAAGCACAATATTCTGGATGTTATAGAACAGGGATATCTAACTGTCGGCCCGTGGTGCCTTATATTGTGGCCGGCGAAAGATTATTAGTCAAAAGTGAATGTCTCTTGCATCCTTGTGGCCAGGAGTGGTGACTCAGTGCGTCAACTGATGTCACTGCAGCGCCTCTGACCGGGAGGTCCTAGGTTCCCACTCCCCACGGCGGCAGGATTTTCGCAGCAAGGTTGAATTCAGTTGCTGTCTGGAGGAGCATTCTAGCGGCCGGCTACTCTGATCGGTAGTTTTGTGTGGTTTCTCCGTTAAACAGCAAGCGAATGCCGGAGCAGTACCCTAACAAACGGGCCACGGACCGGAGTCGATCTTTCCTTCCTCTCCCTGGTCCTATCCTCATCCCTTACACACACACACTTACACCAACATGCACTACACTACCACACATGCCGAGAGACCGGTTGTGGACTT
This sequence comes from Teleogryllus oceanicus, assembly GCA_964035755.1. Classification (NCBI taxonomy): domain Eukaryota; kingdom Metazoa; phylum Arthropoda; class Insecta; order Orthoptera; family Gryllidae; genus Teleogryllus; species Teleogryllus oceanicus. Next base: position 31,199,646 of record CAXIVR010000013.1, read on the forward strand.
GGAACTTTTCCCGGCTGGGGCGGCGTCCCGCTGGTGGGAGATACCTGGTTGCGGAAAATACCGCTAGTCGACGGTAGGTCGGCGCCGGATCTGGCCATCCAGTGGGGGAAGATCTCCGGTACCTCCCGAGGAGAAAACCATCCACTACACTTACAGGACTATGACATCAGTAGTTGACGCGCCCGGAATCACTAATCAATCAATCACAATTAGAGGTGTTACAATGGCACATACCTTCTTGCATTATTTCATACGTATGCAATTTTCAAAAGTTCAGAGAGTTTAACGAAAATTACACCCGCGCTGTTTTATTGAGCGTCTTTTGCTCTTTCTGTGGAAAACAAATTGGAGTAGTTTCCAGACTTTTTTATCAGTTGCATTTATTTGAAGCAGAGATTTCAAGGCATGACTCTATTTTTTCAAAATAATTGTATATAATTTTTCTTTAATGATCTGATTATTTAAAACAAATTTCTTTCAAGAAAAATATCAATATTTAATTTTTTGCTATTTAGAATAATGCCGAGTTCATTGCAAATGGCAACAGCACCCAACATTTTAGAGTTCTTCGCAACATAAGATAAAAACAAAGAAAATATTAGAAGTCGTTTTTGAGGAAACAACTGTTAAAAAATTCCTTATGTTTCAAGCAGTATTATGCAAAATCTACTCAATTGAACATGCTTCGATGTACGTCATTTATTTAAACGTTTTTTTATCTATCAGAGGAAAAAGCTTAAAAATAAAATTTGGAGCCATTTTTGAGAAAATTTTGAAAATCTAAAGTATCTCCAAAACTCAAAATATCCGTTTGAAATTTAAGAGGCCGCGCCAACAGTCAGAACGATTGGGAAATATCAATTTTGGAGAAAATTGTCACAATGATTTTGGCTGTAGTATTGACCACTTACATGAAAAAGGAGATGTTTTGCCGTCAATCGATTTTTCGGTATCAAGAACCTTACAATACGTGAATTCTAACTAGACGTGTTAGAGGAAGTAGTTTATTACGTATACGAATAAGATTCATTTACTTTTTCGTTCCCAGGTCCCGAGAATAAGAATGTTTCTATCTAAAAATTGCAGATTTTCGCCGCACTATTACGAAACTTTCTTGTTACTACTTACGTAGTAATATAATAAAATAAATAGTATTTTCAAGTTGAGATTAACCATAAATATTAACGCGGACGAGTTGAGGCTAAAAATACACGATCGAGTGTGAATTAGCCATCAAGTAAATGCGGCCGAGGTGGATTTAATTGGTCATGAAAAATGTCAACTTAGGGTTAACGATTTATGAAAAATTCGGTCGAGTTGAATTAACATAGAAGAAAAATAAGACGAAAACTGCGCTTTAGTTCGCGAAAAATACTGCTGAGTTGAGATGGTTTCTATGAACAACTAGATCCTTTAAATAAGTTTAGTGTGTTCACATGACAGCCCTGGAACTTATCAAAATGTTATCAAAAAGGTTCCAAATTTATTTCTCTTCAATAGAAATAGTTATATATTTAAAATATAATTTAATTATAAGTCACACTTAATATCTATAACAGTTATAGCACCGGGAGCGGTAGCTCAGTGCATCAACTGATGTCACTGCAGCGCCTCTGACCAGGAGATCCTTGGTTCGAGTCCCGACAGCGGCAGGATTTTCGACACTAGCTTTTCAGCTAGGTCGAATTCAGTCGCTGTCTGGAGGAGAATTCTAGCGGCCGGCTGCTCTGATCGGTAATTTTCCGTGGTTTCTCCGGTCAACACCAGGCGAATGCCGGAGCAGTACCCTACCAAACGGGCCACGGACCGCGCGCGATCGGTCCTTGCCCTTCCTTGTCCTATCCTCTCCCCTTACACACACACTTACACTAACATGCACTACACTGCCACATATTTCGGGAGACCGGTCGGGAGCTTAGAGCTTGTCCCGGCTGGGGCGGTGCCCCGCTGGTGGGAGAGTCCTGGTCAGGGGAAACCCCACTAGCCGACGGTAGGTCGGCGCCGGATCTCGCCATCCAGCGGGGGAAGACCACCGCCATCTCCCGAGAAAAACATGCACTACACTAACGGGACCAATGACCAAAGCAGTTGACGCGCCCGGAAACATGAAAAAAACAAACCAAATTAACAGTGATAGCACTGACTCTATATGAATAATCAGCGATTGATTTATTAAATTGTAAGTCCAAATTCATTAATGATTTAATAGAAATAGTTATATATTTATAAAGTAATTGAATTCACGAGACATCGGAACGCCGTTTCGTTGCGTTCCGCCTGAAATCAGGCCCTGTGAATAGTAATGATAATTATAATATTAATGATAATAATAATAATAATTAAAAATCCGAGTTTTTAATGAAATTTTATCAGTTTTTACTACTAATATATTTATTACATTCTTAGAAATTATACATTTGGGTGGAAAATTATTTCATGTTGACTTTTCGAAAGTTAATCAAACTAAAAACGGAAGTCACAAAGTGTTTGCCATCTGCCTTTTTGTTTGTTTATTCCTTTTCGTGGTAGCGAACCGCCGTTCCGTGGCGTCGCGCCACAAATCAAGCCCTGCGGAGACGTCGCACCTCGCTGATAAGGACGTCCGCCTCCACCTGCCTCCTCAGCCGTCGCCCGTCGAAGCGCCTGTCATTTGTTCCGGCAGTCGAACGAGATGCAGCGCCACCTCGCGCGCTCGGCGTCTTACCTCGCGCTCGTGAAGGCCGTAAAGGCCCATTCACAAAGCAAACATAAGCATAAGCATGGCGTTAACGTAAAAGTTAGGACTATGACCATAAGCGGACTCATTCACAATGCGTTCGCATAAGCATAACACGCAAGACTTTAACTTAAGAGCTGGCAAGCTTCAAGCTTTTGCGCTTATGCCTATGTTAGACATAAGGAATGAGCCAATCACAGTTCGATAACTCAAAATCGAATATCGAAGTCGATAGGCGAACTATTCGTGTGCTGCGTGGTTGTGTTTGTCGTATTTGTTTTGATATCTCGAAATCGATTCTCATATCCAACCAATAGTAAACTAGAATGTCTCATAGCCAATAGAAACTCTTATTTGGCCTATGTTTATGTTCGACATTGTGAACACGCCAACTCTTCGCTTATGCTAATGTCTATGTTTATGTGTTATGCTTATGTTTGTGATCGCATTGTGAATGAGCCTTACTCAGAGAGACTCAACTCCGGGGTTGGAGGCACGGTGGGGGCATTGTACGAAAAACGTCGGCAGCTAAATCGGCTCAACTGAACTTCAGCGACGACCGGCAGAGGTTGCTCAAGGCATCAAATGATGTCACTGAAGTGCTTCTGACTGTGTTGTCCTGGGGTTCGAGAACCGACCTTGGCAGGATTTTCAACACTAGCATGTTAGCTGGGCCGAAATCATTAAATTTATTCAACAGCACATCGTCCATACGGTGCTGTGTTTTGCGGCGGATAAGTCAGGACTCCTTTTTACCTATGTATATTTGTAAATATGCACATGAATGTGTAACAGTACGATATGCATTCTTGTATACGTATACATACTTATACATATGCATATTTGTATACATATGTAAATAAATCGAGAGAGGTGGCTCAGTGAATCAACTGATGTCACTGCAGCATCTCTGACCGGGTGGTCCTAGGTTCGAATCCCGACGATGGCAGGATTCTCGACACTAGCTTGTCAGCTAGGTCGAATTCTTCTGCTGTCTGGAGGAGAATTCTAGCGGCCGGCTGCTTTAATCGGTAGTTTTCCGTGGTTTCTCCGATTAACACCTGGCGAATGCCGGAGCAGTACCCTACCAAACGGGCCACGGACCGCGCGCGATCTGTCCTTCCTCTTCCTTGTCCCATCCTCTCCCCTTACACACACACACTAACACGCACTACACTAGTACATATTCGGGAAGACCTGTCGGGAGCTTAGAGCTTGTCTGGGCTGAGGTGGTGCTCCGTTGGTGGGAGAGTCCTGGTTAGGGGGAAACCCCACTAGCCGACGGTAGGTCTGTGCCGGATTTCGCCATCCAACGGGGGAAGATCACCGCCATCTCCCGAGAAAGAAAACTAACGGGACTAATGACCAAAGCAGTTGACGCGCCCGGAAATACGAAAAATCAATCAATCAATTCTTGCCTCCCGGATTCAACAATAAGGGGCTTTCAGGCCCCTTTGTCTTTGTCTTTGTAAACAAGAAGGACGAAAAAGCTGTCTTGCGGTCGAGAGCACCGGTGACGGGTCGCCCGCCAGTCGATCCTGTCAGATTGCGGAGGATTCGCTTGATGTGTTTAACATCTGTGTGTTTCTGGCGCCTGCCGGAATAGAATTCCAAGGTCGAGTCCTCTGGGCAGGAGTTTCTCTGACTACTTCCGGGCGAATGCCGAAGCAGCACCCTAGAATGCTGACGATGGATTGTTCGCGATATCTTCTCGTTCTCTTGCCTTCTCATCCCTTTGCATCCCTTCCCATCTTTTTCATCACTTTTCATCTACCTTGCCATGCCATTCCTTGCGTTTTCATACATGTTCTTGCCTTTCCAGCCTTTTTTATGTTCTTGTATCACTTTCCAACCCTTCCATCACTTTCCACCCCTTTCCATGCCCTTTCATGACCTTACATGTTTTTCCATGCTCTTCCATTCCTTTCCGTGCCTTTCCACGCCTTTCTACGTCCATCCGTGTCTTGCCATGCCATTCTTTCCTTTCCATGCGTTTTAATTCTTTTTCATCCCTTTTCATCTCATTCCAACCCTTTTAATCCCTTAGCATCCCCTACAATCCGTTACAAACGCTTATAATCCCTTAAAGTCTCTTACAATCCCTTATCACTCCTTACCATCCCATCCACGGGTCCTAATCATGAGTTTAGCAGTGAAAACCTTCTAAACCCTGAACTGAAAGCTAAGTGATAAAAGATTTACAGATGGTCTACTGGAAAGCGTATACGAACGTACACTAACCAACAAGTGCAGACTGATTTCGAACCCACCTCGCGAAGTTCCGTGCGTATGGCCGAATTGGGCTGCTCGGATGTCGAGCCGAGCAGAGCCGAAACTAGCCGAGCTCGCCTGGCGAGTCAGACTCACTGCTTTGAATAATTGAATGATAAATTATTCCGGGCGCGCCAACTGATAAGGTCGTAAGTCCCGTAAGCGTAGTGAATGATATCGCGAGAGGTGGCGATCTTCCTCCGCTGGCTGGGGAGATTCGGCGCCGACCTACATCGGCTTGTAGGGATTTCCTCAACCAGGCATCTGCCGCCAGCGGGGCACCGGTCCAGCCGGGACAAGCTCTTAAGCTCGCGACTGGCATGTGTGGTAGTGCATGTAAGTGTAAGTATGTGTATTTAGGGGAGAGGATATGACAAAGAATGGGGAAGGAAATTTCGCGCGCGGTCCGTGGCCCGTTTGGTAGGGTACTGCTCCGGCATTCGCCTGGTGTTGATCGGAGAATCCACGTAAAACTACCGATCAGAGCAGCCAGCCGCTAGAATTCTCCTGCAGACAGCGACTGAATTCGACCTGACAAGCTAGTGTCGAAAACCCTTCCACCGTCGGGGCTCTAACCTAGAACCTCCGCCGGCCAGACTCACTGGTTTACGGGCCCCCTCTCTCTCCTCGCATGATGAGTGCTTGCTAGGCGTTCGCCAACCGGGCCACTGGCCCAATAAAAGGAAGGGCAGCGCAGTGCAGGGTGTGAGCGCGGCGGAAGGGCGGGCGCAGATCAATGCATGCTCCCGCGCGCCTCCTCGCCCTTTATAGGCCCTATAAATAGGAGCGGCCGCGGCGAGGCGGGGCGGTGGAAGAGGAGAAGACACGGAGATGGCGCAGGCTGCGGGCAGCCACGCGCGAACGCCCGCGAGACCGCGCGGCGCCTCGCGGCAGGAACGGAGGCGCGCGGCTGGCGGCGATGAACGGAGCACGGAATTCTTAGTTAGTTAGTTAATGCCTTATTTTACGTGGCGAGACTTCCCGCTCTTCCGTCTAACCATGCAAATTTTGCTACGCTCCTTTCACCACCTAGAGAAAGGAGGTATTGTCTTGGGCGACGAAACTGGCGGATCTCAATTTTGCTCAGAGGCTTCTTTTAGGCTTGAGGATCTTTTACATGCAGTAAATCTACTACATGGGACAGTCGGCTTTACTTTTTCTCCGAAGGAAGGCGTACGAAGGATTTCTCGCCCTTAAAAATCCACGGCTTCGATCGGGTTTGAACCCGCAAACTCGGGTACAACAGTGCGGTACCGCTGACCGTTATACCATCGAATCCGCGTATCATACCCCTGTATCGCGTATTTCCCCAGATAAGACAATATATACGTCTCGAAAAAAGATTGTAGTGCATGTAAGTGTGTGTGTAAGCAAGGGGTAGGATAGGATAAGGAAGGGGACAGAAAGATCGCGCGCGGTCCGTTTCGCGTTTCTTGGATTCCAGGCGCGTCAACTGCTATTGTCATTAGTCCCATAAGTGTAGTGCATGTTTTTTTCCTCGGAAGGTGGCCGTGGTCCTCCCCTGTATTTATGGTGAGATCAGGCGGCGACCTACCGTAGGCTAGAGGAGTTTTCCGTAACCAGGTATCTCCTACCTGTAGGGCACCGCCCCATCCCGGACAAGCTCTTAAGGTCCCGGTCGGTCTCCCGGTAATTGTGGTTATATTGTGCATGTTAATTAAATTTTAAATATTTGCATTAAATTTGTGTAAATTAATTTATTGTTTTGTTTGTTAATTTTTAAATTTATTTAAATTAAATGTTAATGTTAATTCAAAAGTAAAATGTTAAATTAATACATTTTTATTAATTAATAATGTTAGTAGAAATTTCTTAATATTAATGAAACTAACACTTCTCGAAGTGGGCTCCTCCAGATGCTTTTTACAATATTAATTAAATACCCGCCTAGCAGGGAACCCTTGCCCACATGCGATGGTAATGTCTATTAATATAATAATAATAATAATAATAATAATAATAATAATAATAATAATATAATTTAATATTATTAAAAAAACTAGGAAAATAACATTTTAATTTAGCCCTATTTATTAATGTATGATTAAGATTTAATTGTGAAATGAAGTAAAAGGACTTAATTTTTTAACAATTAACAAAACTGGGCCTGAAAACCTGAGTGTTGGTGATCATGAAGAAACGGTCCTACGCCTACGTTGACAGCCTCTCCACGTGCGAAATACGAAGATAGGCTTAGGTCAACTCTCAGGTCAGAATGAAGGTCAGGTCTCGATGAAGAGCACAAAGAAAAGGTTCTTTTCAATGGAATCAACAATTATTATTTCATATTTCAACTTTTCCGAAATTTAAATTATTTGAGATTTTCATTTACATACAAAGTATGCAAAACGTGGACACTCGAACACAAAACATTTACAATAGTTATGTTAGACTTTAATACAGTTGTTGCTGTGAGCCATCTCCTTTTATTTTTTATTAATTAATTAATTTATTTATTTATTTCCAACTTTTCTTGTGAATGACGATATGTAATACTTCAATATTATGAAAGTGTAAGGAAATGTTTCATTATTACGCTAGAGAGCAATTATTGTATTTAATTTAAATCAATTAGGAAGAAATCGTTGCTCTACACTAAGCAGGTTTAATCATGAGCCTCTTCCGATCCTCGGCCGGCGTGGAACTGCTTACAAGAATACTCTGTCCCTACGAGATACGAGAATCTCGTAGTCTCGTTGCCTCCCGCAGAGAAAAAGAATCTCCTTCGCCAATGCACTCCCTTGGCCTTGGCTGGGCGCTTCCCCCTCCAAGACCATTCTCCCTTCTTCGGCCAGCGAGAATGATTCACAGTTCGGACGAGATAGAGAGAGACTGAAGGCAGTTTTGTCCGTCTCTAGTTGGCACCTTCAGAAATAAGATAAAAAGCGAAAATTGTGACCTCGGAATTATTGTAAGAGCAACTTTTGTATTCCCTCGCACTGGTAAACCAAAGCCACCTGCAGTAGGTACTCGCTCGTTCCTCGCTCGAATCGTAATATCACACTCTTGTATTATTACCCATCATTCCATCATCGTTTCGTAATGTACTTTTTTCGTTCGACCCAGAAAAATGGAATTGTAAAATATTGTAATGAAAATGCAACCTAATAACCTTGATCTTCTTTTATTTCAGGTAAGCTGATCTGTTGACAACAAAAGGGAACATGTGGTGAGTGCGAGATCCCTCAATTTTCCGCACTAATGTTTGCAAAACTTCTGAAGGAAAAGAGAATGTGGAAAACGTTTTACACTTTTGTAGAAAATTCAACGTGTAATGAATTGTATAAATTGCGTGAATGCTGTTTTTTGACCTATTGATTTGGAAATGTACTTACTACATGAAACAAATGTGTTATGTTAGTTACGATCCAGTTAATGTAAGGTTGGGGGTTCTAACCGATTACTCCATTTAAATTGTATTTGTTGTTCATGAGGGACATGATGAGAATGGAGACGGGTCTCTTGCAGATCGTACAACATATTATTCCAGAAAACGGATCCCACTGTAAGGGCCATATTCATAGTCGTCACTTATGGGATAAGAAAATACTTAAGCTATAAGAAGTAACTTTTGATAAGGAAATACTTATACACACTTGGTATTCATAGACGATACTTATAATAAGTACGATGCTAGCAGTGTCTCGTGTGGCAACAGCGTATTGGCTGTTTCACAGCCACTTGAATCTTGCCAGAAGCGCTCCATCAAACTGGCCGTGAACTATCATATGCTTGCGTCCGTGAGGTAACCTAACCTACACAGTTTCTTAAATAATGCCAGTATCTTAAACAAAGGATTAAATGGTGGTGAAATCGGTAAATATCTATTAGTTAGAGGTGGTTTTAGCCACAAATATTACCAAAAAGTGTACAAAAAGTGGCTTAGTAAAACAATATTTTTTCTTAAATTCTTGATCGCTGTGCATTTTCGACGGGTTTGGCATGTGACGTCCCTTGTCCTATTCCTTCCTAATTCTGGCCGCTGGGTAGTGACGCAGGAGCGCGCGGTGGGAGGCGCGTACGCGGAGATGCTACCTGGCGGTCCTCTTGACACCCGACTGCGACGAGACGCGACAGACATAATATTAACGGACGATTACTCCAAAAAAAGCGCTGTTAGTAATGTAGGATTACTCCGAAACGCCCCCCCCCCTAAGGGGCTTGGAGACGCGTTCCGTCAAACGAGACGCAACAAATTAAAAAAAAAAAGAAAAAAAAAGCGGGACATAACTCCTACAAGTGTAAATCAGTTCACGTCCGAACGCGTATTAATCGATTAAACAAGCTATTTTTCACCAACACTCGCAACGGCGAGATCATGAAAAAAGCCTTTAGGGTCGAGGCTGTGATTGTCGGAGATCTCAGATTCGACCTAGTGAAGTGCCAGAATGTACTTGACCGATTCACTTCGGTGAGTCTCCGGTGCCTAAGGAATCCCATTCTTACCGGAGTTCACTACTCAGTTGTTTCGGTAGTTTTCCCGATCACTTCCAGGCGAATGCCGGAGCAGCTGGAGCGCGAGATACTTCCTTTCCTATTTCCTTGTTTCCATTGTGAGGGTCGTACCTTCATCCTTGTATCGACGGCCCCTCCCATGAATTCACAAACTCCCCTTTCAGCAACGGAGATACAGAAAACAAGCAACAAGATGCAAGTCACCCGAGGCACAACGTGTGACTCTGCTAGGAAAAACCTGTAAATAATAATAATAATAATAATAATAATAATAATAATAGTAATAATAATGATAATGTATTTGGCATTATTGAGTCGGTAGTCCGACTTAGCCGGCCAGATACCGGTGTACCCCCATGCCTGGGCCTAGTTAAATTCCCATGCTCGAAAGTAAGAGCGACATGAGGCGAACATGATGTATTCTCTTCCCCGTATCTAGCAAGATCCGCCTGCTTGAGCTTTTCTTTGTCATACATACAGAAACTGGGACGATTTTGAAGGAAAGCTGCAACTCTATTTTTGCCTCGATCGGGAATCGAAACCGGGACCACAGCACGCAAAGCTAGTACGCTGCCCATGGGCCATCCCAGAGGCGTAACAACAACAACAATAATAATAATAATAATAATAATAATAATAATAATAATAATAGTAATAAATAATAATACGAGCGTCACCCCAAAAATACTGCACAAGCATTTTTTAAACATTCTATTTATTTTCCATACCTCTGCTTTTCTTTACAGAATGTTGATCCAACTTTGAGAAACAAAAAGTCTCCTCTTTCTACTGCTTTACTCCACCTTGGAACAAGGGCATGTATACTCGGTACAAGTCTGGGCCAGCACGACTGAGCCACTGTTTAGCATCCCTCAAAAGGGAGTCATCTCCCGGAACCCACCTGGCACAAGCCTTTTTCAACTGCAGTTCTTTAAATATCCTGCACACATACACTCTACTCCAATACCCACATTCATTGACAATTCCTTCACGGTTACACGTTTCGTCAGCCAAAATGAGGTCGCTGCGGGGGAGATTCTGAGCCTTCGCTTGACATAATTCAGCTGGTAGTCTGGGAGCCCACTAACTAACTGTACTGCAATCAAAGGCATCATCACCATATACATTTTTTAACCTCTTGTGATTTTTTGTCACTATCTCGTTCTCACCGCGCTCACGTTGCTTCCGAACTACATCTAATGCAGCAGCTATCTTAAATGACCTACAATGGTTTGGGGTAGTAACAAAATAAGCCTCACCAGCCAAAGCATGCCTACTGCTAATCGTAAATGTTAATATCCCGATTTTGATGAAATTGTTGCTCATTTTGTTGCGGTGTATGTCTTGTTCGTATGCGGTAAGGGCTTGGAACAATAACAAGATGAGAGGTTCTTGGACCAAAATTAGATTCTAATATTCACAAATAGCTTCGGACTTTAAGTCGCTGGCTGAGCTTATTTTGTCTCTGAACCAATACAATCGCTTTATCATAGGTAATTCTACTAGTACTTGGGAAATTGTCGATAAATCCCCGACTCTCGAAGTGAGGAGAGTATTTATTTGAGAATTTCCAAAGCACGTCTGGTATTTAATAGGACTCTTCCATGAATGAAATTACGTCCAACAGAGTTCCAAAATGCGCCAAATATTAAAAATAACTGAGAGCATGATAAAATTAAAGAGGTTATTTTATAGTACATACGTATTTTATTGCACATCACCACAGTTATGGATGTATACCGCCTCCTAAGATAGAGGAGTCGCAGTTCATTATTGGCCAGTAGGGAGAAGTGGTAAGAAAAATCGATAAATATTATTAGATACAACGTCCTGATTGGAGCATTTTATGCATATAGTTAAACACTATTGGTTTTAATTTCACAAGTGGAATAGTTATCTAAAACTTAGTGTTGCAGTTGAGAGGAAGTATGCGTATTTGAGGTTATTGTCACTTTCATTTTACTTTCCATGCACGTTTTGACGGTTTGTTTAGTTGTAATATGAAGATCTAATTCGACCCCGCATTTGACTGAGACGAAAACGCACTGTGCCGTCTCGAATCCCTTCCCTGGCTCCAGCCTCTGTGGGGTGGACCGAGGAAAGGGTTGCAGGCCCGGAGAAGCAAAGCGGTCGGGCGATGGTGAAACCGCTCAATTGGCAACACTGGGAGTGGGGGAGCGAGTGTCGGAAGGTGCGCGCGGAGGGGGCGGGGCGGCCGGGCCCTTGGCGGCGACAAAAGAGAAGCGGAGGGGAGGAGACAGGAGAAGGCGGGCGCTGCGCCTTTGTTGGAGAGGTGGCGGGTGCAGCGGACTGCGAACGGGCCCCGCCCCCACATCTCTCGGGGGCGGGGGGTTTCTCGCTCGCCGACCGGCTTCCGCCCGTGTCCCAGCTTCTGCGGGCCCCGCCCCTCCGCCACCCCACTCTCCGCCTCCTCCCCTCCCCGCCTCCTCCCCTTCGCTCTTCCTTTTTTTCCTCCTCCCCTCCCCGCCCCTTCTCCCCTCCTCGTCTCCTCTCCTTCCCCCTTCAACCCTTCCCAGCCTCCCATTGGCCCCTTCCTCTTTTCCACCGCTTTCGCCTCTGACCTCCCCTCCCTCCGGCTCTGTCCTCTCTTAACCTCACCTACGTGCTCTCATCTCTCCTCTTTTGCCACGGCAGGCGTGTTCGCTCATGCTTTCGTCCCAGAATCTTTCTCGCTCGCGCCCCCGCGTCTGTCCCCGCCGCATCTCTACCCTCCCCTCCTGTCACGCCTTGCGGATCGACGCCGCATAAAATTAGTGATTGGAGCGAAAGTGAGAGGACGTTTTTATCTTCCCCCTTGCAAAAATAACGATTAACTGGTAGAGGTAGTGAGAGCTGCGTATATCGCTAAAATCGCCCAGCCCTTGCCATGTTTGATTGAGGAACCTGATTTAAAGTGCATTATTTATACATATACTTTTACGTATTATAAGTGTGTTGAATATGAAAGACTTATAATCCACAAGAACACATTGTACGGAACACACATTTGATGAATGAAAAAGTTAAGAAAAAATCTTCAGCTGCGTAAGTAATATAAAGGCGGCTATAAAACAAATGTGAGAAAATAAGAGAAGTGTGAGAAAATCGAGTCCAACGCCTGAGAGGTTTGGAATGTGGTTTGCTACAAAATGGATGAATTCAAACGATTCAATGAAAAATGTTGGTTCTAACATATAATCAGGAGTAGGGAGCTTTGAGGAAGAATACAAAAATTGGGTCGAGAAGAAAAGTTCACCAATTGCTCATCTCTGACCAGAATAGGCAATGTTTGAAGAAAAGGGGAACAGTATCATTTAAAGATATCGCCTTCAAGAGAGAATCCCTCCTTTTTTATTTGTGAGGTAAAAAAGACGTAAAAAATTCGCCCACAGCTCTTCATGCAGACTTCAGAATTCTCTCCAAGTGTCATCAGAACATCCTACAGCATACCTTTCTTTCCTCACTATGTTTACATTCCCAAGTCTATATACAAGCTCTTCTGGTTTGTTCACTTCTGAAGGAGAATCCATTTTTGAATAGATGACTCGATTTTTTCGCCCAATAACGTACAGAACTTGCGAAAGTTTGCGTTTAACTTGCAAAAGTATAAGCAAAGTTTTCTGTTTTGTTGGCGATCAATTTCCCCCTCAGAAATATACAGAATGTCTCGGATTAATGTTCCAGGGACATGAAATCTGTCTGCGTTAGAATAGGACACCCCAACAACTGCGCGTAAGGGGTGTCTTAAAAATTACGGGGAAATATAACATGTATAAATACGTTTTATGCAATTTTCCAATTTGTGTTCATTGACAAAAAGTTATCATTTTTTCACCCTCTATTTGCTCAAGTAGTTTGCAACATTTTGTACAAACGTGTCACAACCCTGGTAAGGAAAAAATGGAAAAATCTTGTCCCTACACAGAAATTTTGTACTTTCTCATATACGTACGCATATACGGAGTAATGTTCGTAGAATAGAGAAAGTTAAGTACTTCTGCGCGACAAAATGGCGGATTTTCGGCTGAAAAAATTCATTGTCGTGTCCTGATAACGCAAAAGTGGATAAATCCAGATGCTAAATTAAAAACAAATCCTCTAACACGTGGTGTAGTTAGAATTCTTATTTTTCGGTCGTCGGTCGGTCTCCGACTCGTAAGTCGTCGTCGTCGTCCTCGTCGTCGTCTCGTCGTCCGTCGTCGTCCGTCTGTCGTCGTCGTCGTCTGTCTCGTCCGTTCGTCCGTCCGTCCGTCGTCTGTCCGTCCGTCTGTCGTCCGTCTGTCCGTCGTCGTCCGTCGTCTGTCGTCTGTCTCGTCGTCCGTCGTCTGTCTGTCGTCGTCTGTTCGTCCGTCCGTCTGTTCGTCCGTCCGTCTGTTCGTCCGTCCGTCTGTTCGTCCGTCCGTCTGTTCGTCCGTCCGTCTGTTCGTCCGTCCGTCTGTTCGTCCGTCCGTCTGTTCGTCCGTCCGTCTGTTCGTCCGTCCGTCTGTTCGTCCGTCCGTCTGTTCGTCCGTCCGTCTGTTCGTCCGTCCGTCTGTTCGTCCGTCAGTCTGTTCGTCCGTCCGTCTGTTCGTCCGTCCGTCTGTTCGTCCGTCCGTCTGTTCGTCCGTCCGTCTGTTCGTCCGTCCGTCTGTTCGTCCGTCCGTCTGTTCGTCCGTCCGTCTGTTCGTCTGTTCGTCCGTTCGTCTGTTCGTCCGTTCGTCCGTACGTCCGTACGTCCGTCTGTGAATACTACTAGCGCCTAAATCATACGTAGGAATTTTTCCAAATTGAAGAAACCCCTGTCAATCTGGCTCTAGTTAAATGTTTGAAATTTTGAAAAACATTCTTTAAAATTTGATGACATAAACGTCACATGACATAACATAAAGGAGATGACATAACGTCACTTTTCTGGATCCTTTTGCTTTAAAAAAAATGCGAAAATGTATTTTTTACTTGTCTCTCATGTCGTTAATATTTACATTACTCGTAACTTGTTGATAATATTGTATTCGTCCGTTATTTGTTCATGTGCTTTAAATAATGTCATGCAAAGATTTTCGAAAACTAAACAGCTTTCTGTTAAAACGAGCTCAAAATTCCACACTTTCAGAAAAGGTTAAATGCAATTTTTTCATAAACTTTTCCAATGGATAGTGCTAACTGTACTGAATAATATAACACAAAGTTAATTTTAGGGTATCCTTTTATTTTTTCAAAAATTACCCAAATATAATATTTTTTAAATATCTCTCACACCGTTAAGATGCACCTTCCCACAGATTTGTAAACACTGCTGCATTTGTGAGTGAAAGGACTTCAAATGACTTCAAATGAAGTTTTTCGAAAACTCAAACATTTTCTTTAAAAATTGCGCAATCACAACGCTTAAACACCATTTTCTTAAAACGGCTACACATTTTTCAATGAAAATTGCTATTTAGTATGATGTTTTACTGTTCTTTGATATTCAAATTAATAGTTCGGTTCTACTATTAGGAAACCGAAAAATTGGGAAAATGTAAAAAAAAATGTACTTTGGGCGGTGATAGATGGCAAGAGTGTGTGGCAAATCCCAGACCAAAAAAATAGAAAACTAATACGAGAAAGTCAGTCCCGTTCTGTTGCTCCACTAGTTTCTTCTGACATCTTGTGTAGTCAGAATTCGTTTTGTGGGTCCCTGATACCGAAAAATCGGTTGACGGCAAAACGTCTGCCTGCCTGCCTGCCTGCCTGCCTGCCTGCCTGCCTGCCTGCCTGCCTGTCCGTCCATCATTCTTGATCATCGCTAGTGCCTAAACCGTTCGGATGATTTTCTTTAAAATCGATCCCGATGGATAGAAAGGAGTCCCTTCGAGTTGAAACAGATATTCAGATTTTTGGGAGTATATTATATGAAGCCAAACATTTTCTAAATTTTCTCAAAAACTTTATTTAAAAATGGTGTCAGTTTTAACTTTCTCATCGGAGAACCTAGAAGACGCTTAAATGAATGGTACAATACTTTTTTTGAAATCCCTGATTTTTCTAAAATTGCAAACGTTCAAATTTTTTACTTCTTCTGCAATTACAATATTGAAGATAGAAGTTTCTTCCATATTTAATCATTATTGAAAGACATCTTGAAATAACGACGTGTAATTTCTTTTTCGAAAATGTGAGTAATTTTTTGCTCAATTTCTACTTGAAGTTAATGCAAATAATAAAAGTACAATATCTCAAACACCACTCAATTTGTTTTGCTATAAAATTTTCCCAAGAATATACAAAGGACGCTTAAAGAATATGAAGCAGGTGTCATTGTCTTTAAGCACACTGAGTTTTCGAAAACTGCAAAAGTTAGAAATCACACAAGAAAGAATTTACTGTAGGACCCCACTATTTTTTCTTACTTTTTGAGATGCTAGCAATGCCTCACCAATAAATCAAAAATAATAAAAAATACATACATTCCCATCTGTACCTTGCAGTGAACCGTCCTCCTTCATTAATTACCGAGAAACCAAAAATGATTGACCATATATTGTATATATGTTCCATATAGAGCAGTAAGTTGATCTTACATTAAAGAATTAATATTTAACAATTATGTTAACCTCCAAGATGGCTCATGGGCAGCATACTAGCTTCCCAGGGTAAGGTTCCGGGTTCGATTCCCGGTCGAGAGAATAATAGTTGTAGCTTTCCTTTAAAACCGTCTCAGTTTCTGTAGCTGTGTGACGAAGAAAAGCTCAGACAGGAGGAACTTGCTAGTTACGGAGAACGGAATACGTCGTGTTCACCAGATGTCTCTTACAACTAAGCATAGCAATTTAATTAGCCCTAGTCAGGGGGACACCGGTGGCTAGCCGGTAAAGGCGGACTATCGACCCAAAATGCCAAATACACATACATACAATTATTTTATTAACATCAATGAACTAAAATAACAACCTTTTGCGACACACGACCTTTTTAATTTTACCCTCGGCGCCAGCCGTCACTCTGCTATTCCAGGCACGCCTTTACTCTACTTTTCCACGAATGAAACAAGGGACGCTTCAAAGAATGAAGTAGGTTTCATTTTTGTGAAACTCTCTCAATTTTCGGAAACTGCATGAGTTAGAAATCAAGCGAAAAAGTGCGTACTTTTGTAGTACCACTGTTTTTTTAAATTTTCGAATGATAAGAATACCTTATTAATGAATGAATTAATTACTTATTTAAAAATCAAAATGATTTTTCATATTGTCTATTTTATTACATACGTTTACGGCTCTCACACGCAATCAATATGTATGAATGAGGTCTCTAAAGAAAGAGAATTTTACTGAGATCTGATGAATTACACTTTGACTTTAAAACTATGAAGGATTTGTTTTAAGAAAACGCATCTAAAATATTCATGTCAAAAGCAACCCGCAACACTTCCTGCATTTTAAAATATATATTCTTAAATAACTTCTAGACGAATCGATCTAGGACCTTAAAAAGT
The DNA here is from genome assembly GCA_964035755.1 of Teleogryllus oceanicus. NCBI lineage: Eukaryota > Metazoa > Arthropoda > Insecta > Orthoptera > Gryllidae > Teleogryllus > Teleogryllus oceanicus. The sequence goes on from CAXIVR010000013.1 coordinate 31,216,562, forward strand.
AACATTTTGAGGCCAAGCGTCTCAAAGAGACAACCCTCATACCATAATCTCCTGGATGAGATCTTGAATATTCTATTACATTTGTGGTGGTTCGACATTTCTCGATTCTCACCCACCTATTCAGAGCCGTGCAGAAGTGGCAGCTGTATATGAAATTAAACTAATTACTTCATATTCTAGGCGATTAAATTGCACGGGTGTACCTCTCTGTTCGCTAATAAAGTTAAATAAGAAAAGTTTATATTGGACAGGTTGTATTGTATTGCTATCAATTACAAGAAATATATGTAGAATAAGTGTCGGAGGATAAGAGAGTCTTGAAGAAAAATATGTTTTACAGACTTAATGTGGAAATGTGAAAATAGAGAAGATCATACGTGGGGTTTACCGTGCGAGAGTTCATTGATTGATTGATTTTTTCCTCGTTCCGGGCGCGTAACTGCTCTGGTCATTAGTCCCGTTAGTGTAGTGCATGTTTTCTCTCTCGGGAGATGGCGGTGATCTTCCTCCGCTGGATGGCGAGATCCGGCGCCGATCTACCGTCGGCTAGTGGGTTTTCCCCCTAACCAGGACTCTCCCACCAGCGAGGCACCGCCCTAGCCGGGACAAGCTCTAAGCTCCCAACCGGTCTCCCGGAATGTGGTAGTGTAGTGCATGTTAGTGTGTGTGTGTGTGCGTGTGTGTGTGTGTGTAAGGGAGAGGATAGGACAAGGAAGAAAAGGAAAGATCGCGCTCGGTCCGTGGCCCGTTTGATAGGGTACTGCTTCGGCATTCGCCCGGTGTTGATCGGAGAAACCACGGAAAACTACCGATCAGAGCAGCCGGCCGCTAGAATTCTCCTCCAGACAGCGACTGAATTCGACCTACCTGAAAAGCTCGTGTCGAAAATCCTGTCGCCGACAGGACTCCAAACTAGGACCTCCCGGTCACGAGAGTTCATGTTCGGGTTCGCTGGTATTATATATGTTTGGTACGATTTCCTCACACATCGAAGAGAAGCAAATTAATTAATATTTTAACAACTATTTCATTGACATCAATACCGGAAAGTCACGGAGTTTCGCGACACACGCCCTTTTCATTGTTCCCCCGGCGGGCGCCAGCCCCCACTCTGCTATTCCGGGCACGTGGCACGTCTGTCCTCGCGCTATGCCTCGCGCTTTCTTTCGACTTGCTCCCACACACGCGGGCGACATCTCGCGCCAACTTCCGCTCGTTCGGAATGATATTAAGCCGTCACGTTCCCTCGCTCGCGCCTCACGCCCCAGCCCCCGCCCCCGCTCCCACTCCCGCCTCCGCCCCCGCCTCCGCCTCCGCCCCCGCCTCCGCCCCCGCCTCCGCCCCCGCCCCCGCCTCCGCCCCCGCCTCCGCCCCCGCCTCCGCACCCGCCTCCGCCCCCGCCTCCGCCCCGCCCCGCCCCACTCCCGCCTCCGCCCCGCCTCCGACCCCGCCGCCGCCTCCGCCCCGCCCCGCCCCGCCCCGCCCCGCCCCGCCCTCGCGTATCCCCAGCGGGGACGCAGACGAGGACAATGTCGCCAGGTGCAGGCGACGTGAGACGAATCTGCTCCAGGCAAGTTGCCCACTTCGCCGCTGCTGTCGCGGGAGGATAAGGAATTGGGGAGGCGCACTTTTGAGGTGGGGGTATAACTAACTCTTTCTCGATACGACGACGGTCGGGACCGCGAGCTGTAGCTCAGAGCATCAACTGATGCCACTGCAGCGCCCTCTGACCGGGAGGTCCTAGGTTAGAGTCCTGACGGCGGCAGGATTTTCGACACTTTCTTTTCAGCTAGGTCGAATTCAATCGCTGCCTGGAGGAGAATTCTAGCGGCCGGCTGCTCTGATCGGTACTTTTCCGTGGTTTCTCCGATCAACACCAGGCGAATGCCGGAGCAGTACCCTACCAAACGGGCCACGGACCGCGCGCGATCTGTCCTTCCTCTTCCTTGTCCTATCCTCTCCCCTTACACACACACTTACACTAACATGCACTACACTACCACATATTCCGGTCGGGAGCTTAGAACTTGTCCCGGCTGAGACGGTGCCTCGCTGGTGGGGGAGTCCTGGTTAGGGGGAAACCCCAGTAGCCGACGGTAGGTTGGCACCGGATCTCGCCATCCAGCGGGGAAAGATCACCGCCATCTCCCGAGAAAAAAACATGCTCTACACTAACGGAATTAATGACCATAGCAGTTGACGCGCCCGGAAACACCAAAAAAACAACAACAAACAAACCAAACCAATCCTTTTTCTTCTTGTTCTTGTACATTTCTCGGTTTAGGCAGCTGCTTATTCCGTCTTTACTGAGTCTCCTTCCATCATCTCCTCGGTCTTCTCATGTGTCTTCTTTCTCTCGGGGCGTAGTAGATTAATTTCTCATACAGTTCCAGATTCTATAGGGTCTGATCATGTGGGGTAGAATCGAGAAGTGTCGAACCAGCAAAATGTAACGAATGTGCAAGAAAATTTCATCATGTAGATTACGATATGAGGAACGTTTCTTTGAGGCCAAAGGACTTTCTTTTAAGGCCCCAGGACGCTTCGTTTAGGAGTTATTTAACAATTTAGATTCAAAAATGCTGTCGAGTGTTGGGAAAGTTCAATTCGTTACGTCTATGTCAAATTCCCTTTCTTTCGAGACCTCATTTGTAAAGATTGGTTACGCTTGAGAGCCGCAGAAGGTATGTATACTACTGAAATAATATAGGAGAAGGTATTTTCCTCAGTATTCTTGCATCGTAGTGTTTGTTGGTTCTATTTTTAATTCTTTTCTTATGGTTCCTTTTCTAAACTTTTCCTCTCTTAAACCACTAGCCGAGGGTAGGTCGGTGCGGGATCTCGCCATCCAGCGGGGGAAGATCACCGCCATCTCCCGAGGAAAAACATGCACTACACTAACGGGACTAATGACCAAAGCAGTTGACGCGCCCGAAAACACGAAAAAAACAAACCAAACCAAACCTCTCTTAAACACCTTTGTTTCGCGCAAAAGTCTCATTTCACTTTTCCTGTATCCTTTTCATCGTTAACTTTGTAGGTACCCAGCTTTCGCGAACAAAGAGCAGCGTGGGAATTGCCGCAGATTTGTATATTTTTATTTGTGTTTCTTGTCTCCTTTTATTTTTTTAATGTGTTGTGAATGGTTCCACGCAGTGTTTGGAATCTCGAAAGCTTGTTTTCTGTGTGTCTATTTTTCTGGTCACTTATTATACCTCCCTGGTAAGTAAAGGAGGGGACATGTTCTAAACGTTTATCAACCTACTGTGGAGATATGTAGGGCGTAGTTTGTCATTTTCTGTCTCTTGTATTATTATGGCATTATATGCATATAAAAATATTTAAAATAATTTCCACGGTTAATTTTTACTTGCTTTGTTATTTTGTTTCCAATTTTGGACGAAGTCATTAATGTATACAAAGAATTAATGACATTGAGAAGCCTTGCTTAACATCTTTGTTTGTTAAGATTTTATCCGAATTTTGTAATCCATAATTTATCACAATTTTTGTTTCTGCTTATAAACTTTCCACCGCTTTCCTCAGATGTCTAGGGAAGGATAACTATGATAGCGTACATTATCATATGCTTTTTTAAAGACTATGAAGACCATGTGAGTATGTAAGTTATATTCGTTCCTCTTCCCTAATGCTTGTTGAAATACGAAGACATGCTCTGCTGTCGATTTCCTCTTCCGAAATTCGTTTTGTTCCTCTTCTAGTTGTGCTCCGGCTATGGTTTTTAGTCTCTTGTTTGTTATTTGGGCGTATAGTTTGTATCTTACATTTAGGAGGTTCTGTAAGTTTTACATTGCCTTCTGTCACCTTTTATAAACAAATAAATTACTAATGCTGTTTTCCATTGTTCTAGAATATTTTTGCCTTTCTCTTTAATATTTTTGACTTTAGGAATAACGTTATTTCAGAATCTTCTTACCTTTTATGTTATTCTTTTGTTTCGGGTTGATCAGTGTTGTGGTTTCAGAGCAATCAACGATTGCGCACTCTTGATTCCTGTGCGGGCACTGGCGTCACATCACGTGCTAAGAATATTTAGCAGAAAAGTGGTGATTCGAGTAAAATGAAAGAAATATTTGAACTTAAAAATGTTGTGAATTGTGTGGAATGATTTAAAAATATATTGCAGATTTGTTAATACGACTCGATGATTATTGTGGGCATACAGTCGTCAATAAGTTTTGATGCATGTGATAAAGTGACATTTTATTTTGCGAATAGGAACGGTTGCGACCCTAGGAAAGTCGGTCGAATGGTATAATTCTGCGAGCTAGAATAAATCCGCTTTTACCGTGTAAGTCAAACACTATTTTCTGAGACTGCCTTACCGACTTTCATTTTATTTTAATTCATGTACACAAATCAATTAATGATACAATGTAATAGTTGATGCGATCAGACGAAAGTATTTTGTTTTCATTGTTGCGCTCGCAGCTGAACACTTGAGCATGGTATCTGAACACTTGAGCATGGTATCATTTTTAGCACTAGTGCTAAACATTGAATATTCAGCTCAGTATGCATGCCCTTAAAGAACTCCTTTTACTAGTGGTCGAGTGAAACAAAGTGTAACACATGCACACTGTAATCTCCCTAGGCGAACAACTGTGTACACTGCCGGCGGCAACGCAGGTCGTTTTAGCTCCTCCAAAAGCGGTCTGGGCGGAAAGGCCAAACGGCATTTTTAATTCAGGCGGTCGCCGCACGAGATCCCAGTGTCAAGGTCTGCACGAGAGAGTGCTCCTGCTTCGTGCGGTACCCTCTCTCTAAAGAGGTTCTTAGATGCGCTACACTACCACACATGTCGGGAGCTTATACTTGGGTTTTTCTAACGTGGCGGCTGAGGGTAGTATCTCCAAGATGGAATTCGGTACAACGTTTTGAGACATTCTCAGTCCTGCCGCTATAGAGTCGCTTGATCTGTAGCACTACTTCATGCTGTCACGATCATACGACATCGTGTGGTAGGACTGAGAATGACTCAAAAAGTCGTACCGAATTTCATCTTGGAGATACTACCCTCAGCTGCCACGTTAGAAAACCAAGTACAGAGCTAGTCCTGGGTGAGCCGCTATAGAGTCGCTTGATCTGTAGCACTACTTCATGCTGTCACGATCATACGACATCGTGTGGTAGGACTGAGAATGACTCAAAAAGTCGTACCGAATTTCATCTTGGAGATACTACCCTCAGCTGCCACGTTAGAAAAAAGCAAGTACAGAGCTATTCCTGGGTGAGGCGGAGTCCTGTGGGTAGGAGATTCCTGGTTGGCGAAACAGCCGCCAGCCGACGTGTAGGTTTTTGATTAATTGATTGATTTTTTAGTGTTTCCAAGCACATCAACTGCTTTGGTAATTAGTCCCGTTAGTGTAGTGCATGTTTTTCTTCGGGAGATGGCGGTCATCTTCCCCCCGCTGAATGGCGAGATCCAGCGCCGACCTACCCTCGGCTAGCGGGGTTTCCCCCTAACCAGGACTCCGACCGGTTCCGGGATCCCGACCGGTCTCCCGAATATGTGGTAGTGTAGTGCATGCTAGCGTAAGTGTGTGTGTAAGGGGAGAGGATAGGTCTAGGAAGAGGAATGACAGGTCGCGCGCGGTTGGTGGCCCGTTTGGCAGAGTACTGCTTCGGCATTCGCCTGGTGTTGATCGGAGATACCGCGGAAACCTATCGATCAGAGCAGCCGGCCGCTAGAATTCTCCTCAAGACAGCGACTGAATTCGACCTAGCTGAAAAGCTAGTGCCGAAAATCCTGCTGCCGTGGGGAGTGGGAACCTAGGACGTCCCGGTCAGAGGCGCTGCAGTGACATCAGTTGATGCACTGAGCTACCGCTCCCGGTCCGACGTGTAGGTCTGCGGTTGATCTCAGCGAGGGAAGATCACCACATCCTGGGGGAAAACATGCACTGTGTTTAATGACCATAGCAGGTGACGTGCCCTGAAACACGAAGCTTATTCATTCCCCAAAGGGGTTCCCGATACGTACTAGTTTTATCCGGTCTTCTTGGTGTGGCTCGTGTTCAGCGGCCACCCGAAGGAACTCACATACGGGTTCATTTTCACCCGTGTAAATTTGCAAAATTTTTAATTTACGGAACGCACCCGCTGATGTTTTACCCGTCCACGTTTGCACTTTTTTAACCGTATCCGGAAGGCGCAATAAGACGTGCAGTTTTACCCATTCAGATTTGTGCGACTCACATTTATCCGATTCTCAAAGACGTCCATAGACGTCCAATTTTATCAGTTTGGGCTTAAACGTCGTCTATTTAATTGTATCTCGAAGAACTAAGGAATACAAAATAAATACATACTACGAATGAACTCTAAAATTTATTTCAATAGAGTACTTACCCAAGTAACCTAGATTAAACACGTGGTAGGTCCTAATTAATCTACGCTACTCGTGTAAGTACTGTATTTTAATAAATGTTAGAGTTCATTCGTAGTATGTATTTATTCTGTATGTTTTAGCTGTTTTAGCTATTCATATGCTAATGTGTTCGTTCAATTTCTATATTGTAAAGCCACTGATGAAGGAATGAACTCCCGAAACACGTGTATGGCGGGATTTTCTTTATATTGAAATTAATATTGTCTCAACTACTTGTGGTTGATACCTCTGTGATCGTGAATTTGTAATAACGGAGTACCACAATATCCCTGCTGCCACTACGGAATTATTGCTAATTAATCGCTGTTCTTCTCCGGAAGCATCCGTGACCACTTAAAGAGAGATCCCGACTGTTCCGCGTGGCACTGGTCTTGGCGCGCACCCCTCCAGCGGAGCAGTTCACAGGCAGCGACCTCCAGGTGCTCCTTCACCCTGCCCCCCCCCACTCCACGCCCCCTCCCCTCCCCTTCCCGCCGCTGGGTGCCAGGCGCAAAACTAATTTCTCGCGACTTCCAGGGCGAGCGAGCGCTACGCCGGCGCTCCTCGCGGCGGCGCGCGGAATCACATTACTCGCGCGACAGAAAGCCGAGACGCGCGGGGCGCTGGGGGCGGCGGAGGGGAGGAAGAGAAGTAAGGGAGAGAGCGGTACAAAGGGAAAGGGAAGAGCAGAGAAGGGAACAGTAAAGGAGGGGAAAGGATATTAGAGAGATGTACGGCACATAAGGGAAGTATTTTGGAGGAACGAGAAGAAATGCAGGGAAGATCTGGGCAGAGGAGAGGAGCTCTGAGAAGATGGTGTGTGAAAAGTGAGGAGGGAAAGGAATTGAAAAAATGAAAGAAAGAAGGGAAGGGAGCTAAGGAGAAAGGAGAGAATATGGAAGAAATTTCGGGGTAGAGAAGGTAGAGGGAAAGTCATTGGGAGAGAGGGATAAGTAAAAGCAAGGGCAGGGAGAGAGAAGGAAATTACTGAGGCCAGTGAGAGAAGAGGAAGGTGGAAGTGGTAAGAGAGAAGGGGGAGAATGACGAGGCAGATCGAAGCAGCGGAATGTGAAGCAGCAGAAAGGGCCGGGAGGGGGCTGTCGGGGGAGGGGGGGCAGAGGATGGTAAGGGGTAGTCTAGCCTGAGCAGTCCGTGCTCATGCAAACGGGCGGTGGCTCAGTTGCGGTGTGTGGCTGAGTTTAACTCCGCGATTTAACCGACGCAAAACCCGTCTAGCTGGGCCCACCTCCCCACCCCACCCCCGTTCACAAATGCCAGAGGTGAATCTGAAAATAGGTTTCTGGGTTTTGTTATCTATTCAATTCGTAAAACATACATTTCAGCTTCAAATTATTATTATGTTTAAGCCCCGCAAGAGATATTAAATTATTAAGTCTCACAGGGGACACCTCCCCTTAAAACTTTGTTTTAAGAGCCCACAACGAGTTATGCACGGCCATAAAGAGAGTGGCTGAAAATCATGGATTGCAGGTTATGTGTCCGGTGTTTTCGTTGTTTCATTAACTGTAAATGTCTAAATTTTTTTCGTTTTAAATCTTCACCCCTGGGGTGAAATTCCCTATCCAAATGCCGAATACTTACGGATCTTACATTTTACTTTCCAAATTACCTTCATATGGAATTCGTGGTATTGCTCTAGATTAGTTATGTTCGTACCTTAAACAACGATCTCAGAGAGTTGAAATACCTTACTGGAATGATGGAACATTACGTACACACCTTTCCGACTCTTTGGCCGTTGCATGTGGAGTTCCTCAAGGATCGATTTTAGGCCCTATTCTGTTCCTACTTTACGTAAACGATATGCCCTCGACGATTCGAAACGGAAGAACGGTTCTCTTTGCGGATGATACGAACATCCTTTGCAATAAAGAAACAGTAAATAGTACAATATCAGATTTTCAAATTGGTTCCGAAATAACAAATTAATAGTAAACGAAAAGAAAACGGTTTTAATGCAGTTTTCCATTTCAAATAAACAATTCTGTACTCCAGTGAAAATGAACAGTGTACCATTGACTGATGTTAAGGCAACAAAATTTTTAGGTCTCTCAATTCAGTCAATCCTTAAATGGAACGTCCATTTAAATAATTAAAAAATTAAGTTCATTATGCTACGCGTTCAGAATTCTTGCAAATTCAGTCAGCCTTCATACTGCTCGTTGTGTATATTTCGCGAATGTTCATTCCCGCCTGAGATATGGCATAATATTCTGGGGAAATACATCTTATAGCTCCCAGACTTTTAGATTACAAAAACGAATTGTACGAATAATAACCAAATCCCACCCACGTGATTCATGTAAGCCTCTCTTCATTAATCTAGGAATTCTACCATTACCGTGTCTTATTTACGAATCAGTGGTTTTTGTAAAAAATGACTTGCTCAAGGGCGGGAACATATATTTTCAGAAAATGCCGAAGTCTATTACTATAACACTCGACGAAGAAATCATATTCATCAGGTGACAGTATCAACAGCTCATTACAAAGAATTCACATACAATACATGTACATTATTTGACAACACTTTGCCAGATGACATTAAACGATTAAATTCAATAGAAAAGTTTAAATCCCAAGTGAAATCGTTTCTGCTGCATAACTGTTTCTATACAATTAGAGACTATACTGAGCATCACAAGAGAAGTAACATTAATTTTAACAGTGATACATAATGCATTATTTACCATTTGAACTGTATAAATGAGTATAAACAACCTGTAACAACTATTGTACTACAGCTTCCGGGTCAATGACCCCCATCTCGATCAGGTTTTTCGTCCAGTTTCCCTGATCCATTGAGAAAATGCTGAGATGGCCCCTTGTTTTGCTTCTGGACATAAATGTAACTTCATTTTCTGTGCACGTCTTCTAGAATTCAGTGGGAAATACAATTATTCAAATTATCGTTTCCATGTTGTCGCGGCAGGAAGTAATAAGAGCCAAAATTTATTGCTTATTTATCTTTGAAAATAGATTTTATTACATGGGAGTTTTTTTGTTTTTTTTCTCCCTTTCAAAATTCAAAATTTATTGCTTATTTATCCTTGAAAATAGATTTTATTACATGGGAGTCTTTTTGTTTTTTTTTCTCCCTTGCAAAATTCAAAATTTAAGTAGTATATGACTTAGTGTAGGGATCACAGAATTTTGAAAATGTGCACACAATTCACTTTTCCCCATAGCACGTCATACGCAGTTTTTAACTGTTTTTTTGACGTAAAATAAAATAAAATAAAATAAAATAAAATAAAATAAATCTTGTGACGATGTTAAATGGTTGACTTATAAATGGTTGAAAAACGTAATCTTGTCATAAGATATTGTACAGTGTGAGGATTTGAAAATGAATTTAGAATTGAAACACACTGAAAATGAATAGAAATGATCACGTATAATAAGAACAGAAATTAGAATAGATATAGTAAAAAGATTGAAAACAAAATTGAAACGTGTTATACATTTCAACGAAGTTCTTAAAATTACCAGTACCCTTAGCATTACATCGCACAAAACGAAGAGGCGGAGAAAAGTTTCTACGGAAAAGTATTTTCGTTTTTTGCATGAAATTCGCCGTTTTCATGTTCACGATTTCGTAACTGTCTTTTCTTGCAAAGAACTCGTAAGACGAGAATGAAAATATTCATATAAATGTAAAGCGGACATGTATTATTAATAAATTTCTTCAAATACAGCTATTTAAATCACTTTTGTGGAATATTTAATATTTTTCCTTGGACATATATCCCTTACTCGATGTACTACATTCATTTGGAATCTTTATCTGACAGTACTTTACAACTAAATTTCGAAACTGCTTGTTATTAACGTGTTTAATAGACGAAAAGAGAAACCCAACACACTACAGTTTCTCTTACTTGTAGCCTGAAATATGTCAGAGTATCTAGTTTCTTTACGATTTTTTATGTATTTCTTACCCTTTGCGGTCTTGATGTGCTTCCAGGTTTGGTATATGTTGTCACCAGAAACCTAGACTCTGTCGAATATATTCATTGGCTGTAATTGGCACAAAGGGTGGCAAAAATTGGCTAAGGCAAACCCATTATTTGAAATTTTTTTCATATTTTTTTCTTTATTTAGTAATTATTTGTTAAATAAAACAATTTTCACGTAGTTCACAGAGTAGTGGACCTTTTGCCGCTATATCCACTTCAGTAGCAAAATCCTCCTGTAAGATTTATTCTTCGACACCGTGGCAAATCTACCAACTGCTACCGACAGCACTACTCTGAATACTGCATTTTGTGTGCGTGGAAATGAATTGACGATTAAGTTCATGTTACCTTCACAGAGTCTATGTATTCGCATTAGTTTCGACAGCGCGCTCTCAATATTCTCCCAGTAAATGAATGGCAACGCAGTTGATTATTATTCAGCAGATGTAGTAGCTATCAGCTTTTGTAGTACGATTAACTGAGTAGATTGTTTGCTGCCATTCAACAACTTCATTTCTTAAAATTATTATCTCTGCCCAGTGACCCATATTGTCTCACAAACGATAGAAATAGTGATTTCTTTGACAATTATCAGTTAATAAAATTAGTAAATGTCAGATTTCGAAGAGTCAATGATATCAATATAGGCATGAGGTGCACGAGTTATTAAAATATACACCATATGTTCATATGTGCAAAAAATATGCAATTTAAAACTCTTTATTCTATTCTGTATGGTATTTTCTTCCAAAATAATTTGTTTGGTTGCCAGGAATGAAATCAGATTACACAATAAAATCCGACCTGTAGGTATCAATAATGAAATCCTCATTCATATTTGAAACGTACTCCTCAGTTGCCGCATGAATTCTCGAGCACATGCCTTTGGTGCCTCTGTTCGCGACAGTACCGCGCATTTATTTTTCTACTCCCATTGTATAATTCTGTCATTTCATGGCTGCAACCCGTTGCATAATGATACTCATTACTATACAGATTGCATTATGATTCAGGTTTTTGACCAATCACAGAGAAGTTTACAAACCTAGTAATGAAACTTGATCATTGAGAATCATTCTTGTAAATGATCCGTTTCATTGTGTGTATTAAAATTGCATTTAATATTATATTATGCTTGTCAGTTTTAATTTCTTGTATTAGTTGTAACTTTTACGTGGAAAATACCTTTAAAATAAATTGGATGCTATTTTCACTTTGATGCTATTTGACTAGCGCAATGGTAAAGCATCTGCGGGAGAGAGGTGGCCTGAATCCTTCATGTCAACTGTCACGAAACTATTCAATGTGAAACTTTAACTCACAAAAGTTACCTAAGTCGTAGAAAAAGTACCGTATGAAACGCGATGTAGTGGGTATAATACACTCGTGTGAAGTTTACGATACTCGCTCGTACCGTAATATCACACTGGTGTATTAATACCCATCATTAATCATCATTTCATAACGTACTATGTGCGTACGGATCCGGGATTTTCGGTGTCATTCACTTTGCAGTATTATACTCTAAGTGTTATTCTAATTTATTCGTTTATTGATTCATTTAAAAAAGTATGAAATATAAAAAAATGCTTAATTTACAGTTGAGTGTGATTGTGAGTCTCACGCTTAAGAGAACAAAATGAGTTAGACATTTCATTCTTCAAAAGAACTCTTGGTTTACCCTGATCAGGTAATTAGGTCTTCGAATTACGATTCAGTTCATGGACACTTGTCGAAATATATTGAATAATATACTCTACGATAAACATGGTCTGAAAGAACCGCTTTTATTAGATGCTGTCTAAGAATACTGTTTGCGTCTTGTACGAAAGTGCTTTTGGCGTATTCACATCTAAATGTCGGACACGCCTCCCATCATCGCCTCATCCTTAACATTTCATTCAAGGGCCAAAGACGCACTTTCCACTCTAGTAACGTTAATTCTTTAGCCCCGCGTTGTTTTTGGCGCGTTGAAAGTGTTTTACAATCTGGTGTTGGAAGGTGTTGTATCTCCGAATCCTTGAGTGAACATAATAAAAGATACATTGTGCCTCTTATTTCCAGAGCAATCCGTGAAAATGCACTGTATTGAATTGAATGGTCGTACGCCAGAGTCGACCTTTCTGCACTAGTAACGTTAATAACTATTCTTTAGCCGGGCGTTGTATTTGGCGCGTAGTGTGGAGTACTCTATTTGGGTTTTCGTAACGTGGCGTCTAAGGGCCTATCTTCGTGATGGAATACAGCACGACTTCTCGGTCCTGTCGCAAGATGTCGCATGATCGCGACCCTATCAGACAAGGCTGCGAATCAAGCGGCTCTAGCGGCACGACCGAGAAAGATGCGAAAAGCCGTAACATATTCCATCGGGAAGACAAGGCCCTCAGGTTATAAAGCTACATCGAGTAAGAAACTGATCGTCAGAAAGAAAAATAATGTTTACTTTAACAAAAACAAGATATAGTATAATGAATTAGTCTACATTTGCATTATATAATTTAAAAAAATACTCAATATGCCTGTAACAAATAACGTACTTCCGGGTCAATGACCCCCATCTCGATCGGGTTTTTGTCCAGTTTCCCTGATCCATTGAGCAAATGCTGAGATGGCCCCTTGATTTGCTTCTGGACGTAAATGTAGCTTCACTATGCGCACGTTTTGTTGAACTTTCCTTTGCTTGTAGTGGTAGTAGAGCTTAGGGTGAGTTTCTATTTTGTTAACAATACAGAAAAATCAAATCTGTTTGTTCCATTACCGTTAAAAATAAGTTTTCTATAATTTTGCAACGAAAATATCTAGTTTTTGACATGTTAATCCCACGCTTTTTTAAATTTATTATTATTATTATTATTATTATTATTATTTTTTCATCTTTCAACTATTAATAGTTAAATTGTTGGGAAGGGATTCTGAAACTCAAGAAAGCGTGCGCAGATGATTTTCTCCTCCATACGTCACATACAGTTTTTGACTGTTTTTGACTAAATAAATAAAGAAGTAAATAAAAACTCCATTCTGGAACCAGGTCTACCGAAATCAAACTTCAAAAGAAGAGAAGAGGTCGTCATTACAAGATTAAGAATCGGTCACTTTAACCTAAATTACTGTTATCTGTTCAAAAAATCCAACCCTGAATCCTGTCCTAAATGTGGCGCTACCGTGTCTACATCTCATTTTATTTTTGACTGCCAAAGACTTGTTAATATAAGGAAAGCATTAAACATAGAAGGCAGCTTATATTCACTGTTCAAATCAGAAGAAGGTTGTAAAAAAACTTTTGAAACTACTAGAAATAAGTAAATTGTTGAATGTAATATAATAATGATGCAATTTTTGTTATGATATATTGATATAATGTTAATGGTGTAATGATTCAACTATTTGTAACCTTGAAATGTAATGTACTGATGTAAACACATTGAGGTCGCTGATGCCCAGAGCTGTTATAAAGCGACCATAAATAAACAAATTTAAAAAAAGGCCCTTAGGCGCCACGTTACGAAAAGCCAAGTATGCTTCCATGCAGCCTCCGTTGGGCTCTGAGTGTGAAGAGAGTGTGAGCACGAAATGCGTGTGGAGTAATTAAAGGCGAATTGCGCTTGCGGGCGCCCTCCCAAGCTAATCCAATTAGCGAAGGGCTTGAGGAGGGCGTGTGGCTTGTGACACGCTTGGGAGCAGTCGCCTATTATGCACTAAAACTTTGTGGTTTACCTTTTCCATTACCGGCTCCAATTTAATGGGACCTCTTCATCCAGCATAATAATAATAATAATAATAATAATAATAATAATAATAATAATAATAATAATAATAATAATAATAATAATAATAATTTTGCCGGTCCGGATAGCCGAGACAGCTAAGGCAGTAGTACCGTGGCGATCTCGGACGGAAGGATCGCGGGTTCGAGTCCCGCCTCGGGCATGGGTGTGTTTGTGTGTGCCGTCCGTTCATCATTTATTATCATCATTTCATCTTCCATCCCCCAGAACAAACAACCCTGGGGGTATAAAAGTCGTATTCAGCCTAATGCTGATCCCCCTAATTAGTTACATACAAGACTTGCGACGTAATAAAATGATACTGAGCCCGTGCAAGTGCATGTCCTGCGTGGCCCAAGATGGCCTATTCGCGAGAAAAAAAAAGTATGTATGTGTGTATTTGGTGTTATTGAGTCGGTAGTCCGACTTCGCCGGCCAGCTGTCGGTGTCCCCCTGCCTGGGCCTAGTTAAATTCTTATGCTTGGGAGTAAGAACGACATGAGGCAAACGTGATGTATTCTTTTCACCGTAACTAACAAGATCCGCCTGCTTAAGCTTTTCTTCATCACACAACTATAGAAACTGAGACGATTTTAAAAGAAAGCTACAACTCCATTTTTGCCCCGACCGGGAAGAAGTAAGATACATCAGATTGTAACATACATTGACCGGGATATCACACTATTGAATTTGCCTGATGAAAAAACGAATCTATAAATGCAAAGACAGACCAATGAAATGAAAATCAACAACTGGAAAGAGAAGCAACTTCATAGACGCTTACCTCACCAGAGGGAGAAGTGATGGACGTCAATAAAATAGTAAAAATGAAGTCGTCAATAAAATGGCTGTGCTTGGGTGAAACAGAGGGTTTTATGATAGCTCTTCAAGACGAAGTGGTGCTAACTAAAATTACTGTAAATATATCGTCAAAGACTCCAACATTCGTGATGACAAATGTCCGCTATGTGGAGAACATATGTGTAGAGAAAATATAGATCGTATTATCAGTGGATGCAGCTCTGTAGCTTTCTTAGAACATACAAAACGACATGACGTTTGAAACGTGGTTCATCCGCAACTGTGCCTTACTAATTCTACTGATTACGTGCAGTAGCTCATCCTCAGTGGCTGGTGGTATCATTTCTGTATCAAGTGGCGTCATGATCGTCAGTTGGTCAAGGTGGTGTGGGTATCAAGTTGTCACAATTCTCCGAAGAATGTTAGGGCAGGTTGGAGACTGATTATGCGACTAATAATAATACTGTAGAATAATTTCTCAGTATCTGAAACTACGTCATTTCTGAGATAAGAATGTCGTCGGCGACACTAATGAGATTTTCGAACACACACACACACACATACACATACACATACACATACATATACACATACACATACACATACACATACACATACACATACACATACAGATACACATACACATACACATACACATACACATACACATACACATACACATACACATACACATACACATACACATACACATACACATACACACACCGGGAGCGGTAGCTCAGTGCATCAACTGATGTCACTGCAGCGCCTCTGACCGGGAGGTCCTAGGTTCGAGTCCTGAGGCGGCAGGATTTTCGGCACTAACTTTTCAGCTAGGTCGAATTCAGTCGCTGTCTGGAGGAGAATTCTAGCGGCCGGCTGCTCTGATCGGTAGTTTTCCGTGGTTTCTCCGATCAACACCAGGCGAATGCCGGAGCAGTACCCAACCAAACGGGCCAGGGACCGCGCGCGATCTGTCGTTCCTCTTCCTTGTCCTATCCTCTCCTCTTACACACACACTTACACTAACATGCACTACACTACCACATATTCCGGGAGGCCGGTCGGGAGCTTAGAGCTTTTCCCGGCTGGGGGGGGGGATGCCCCGCTGGTGGGAGAGTCCTGGGTAGGGGGAAACCCCACTAGACGACGGTAGGTCGGCGCTGGATCTCGCCATCCAGCGGGGGAAGACCACCGCCATCTTCCGAGAGAGAAAAATGCACTACTCTTACGAGACTAATGACCAAAGCAGTTGACGTGCCCGGAAACACGAAAAAATCAAATCAAATCACAAAACTCCGCTCAAATTTGACTCCGAGTACGCAGTGAGTGTGAGTGGGGGTCGCTTGAGAATTCATGGCGAAGATATGGTTAAAGAATCTCAATTTATTTGATTCGTAAGAAAGATGATTCCGTTACCTATATTTCAAATGCGAAATGTTCCGTTTCGACGTATAAATATGCAAAAATGTAACGAAATATATAGTAATAGCTAAAATATGTACCCTCGCTTGCACAAAAAATGGGCGATGTCCTGAGCCGAACTTTACCAGAGTTTTCCGACCCTGCCCCGCCCTGCGGGATCGAGCTGACCAATCAGCTTTAGCTTCATTTCAGGGAGGCGGGACTATTCATCTTGAACATTACAAAATGGCGGTGATGGTGAGTTATATTATAGTAAATATTTGAATATAAATATTAAATCAACCAACAGTTTTACATAAATTTTTGTATATACATTCAATTACATAAATAAAG
The DNA here is from genome assembly GCA_964035755.1 of Teleogryllus oceanicus. Lineage (NCBI taxonomy): Eukaryota > Metazoa > Arthropoda > Insecta > Orthoptera > Gryllidae > Teleogryllus > Teleogryllus oceanicus. The sequence goes on from CAXIVR010000013.1 coordinate 31,233,256, forward strand.
GCATGCAATTTCCCAGTAAAAACATATTTTAAAACTGTTATAAACGGTTTTTGCCAAAATAACACTGGACAACGACTATTAAGCTCCATGTCTACATTTCGTCGTTTATTATTGTAATATTTAATATAAATGTAAATAATTTGCATTTATGCATTGTCTAACCTAGTTATTTTATTAGAAAATTAATATTTTAAAAGAAATACGTTTTAGAGTCAGTTTACAAACACGTCTCCGAGATAGCAGCTTTCAGTTGTGAAATACTTCATCATCAATTTCTCAGATGACCCAATTAAAAATACTATATGGTCGCGGACATTAATATTGTAATAAAATAGTTTTGATATATAAATACTAAATAAACTTAAGTATTTAAAGTTCATTTAGTCACAATGAAAGTTTTCTCGCAGACATTATGATTGGTAAGTCAGCTGTAAGCAATGAATGATTTTGATCTTTGTTTTGGGTATCACAATTAATTACTCTTCAATCTAACGTTAGGTGATTGCATTTTACATGGAGTTCTTTACCGCAAATATTAAAAATCATATGATACCTAGTCTTTGAGGATTTTGCGTGAGAATCAAAACGACATATGACTCTTATATAACATTTAATATCTTAATGTTTGCAAAGAGAAACACCAGCTTTCGTCTATTGCGTGAACTTTGGGAGAACACACTTACACAACACACACACACACACACACACACACATACACCCATACACACTCATATCAATATATTACTTAAGTAATTTATGTATGATTTCCAATCCAACGCAATGAAATTAATATATTTATATTATTATAGCAGTATTTTTTTACATGATATTTTTATTTTCGAGAGACGAGTAATGCACACAAAGTTTTTACGTCATCGGAATGTTACACCCACTTCTTCTAGATAAGCAGACCTATGCAAACACTTTTTTTGTAATCCATTAAGAATCACTAGAGATTCTCCTGTCATAAATTATTTCAAATTGTAATTGTTAATAATGTTTCAAAATTTCGTCAAATTTGAAATCTGTGTCACGATAATCGTTAGAAAATGAATAGGATCCTCTTCTGTAAAATATTGTTGCAAAATAAAATTTTGTCTATTTTCATACATTTTTACATTTCATACAAAATTGCCAATTTATTGGATATGTTTCACTAACGCATCTTCAGTAATATTGCACTGCATATTTAAAATTTTTTAATGAATTGTTAATAAATTTTGAAACAAAATAAGCAATTAATTTTTTTATTTGGGAAAAATTTCATTTAGTTATAAATATTATAAAGTAATTTAATTAAAGTACTATAATATGAATTAAGGTTGAATTTAAAACTATAACTACAAAATTTATTATTGTTGAAACGCATTGCTACTATATTACAATGTAACGTTTTAAAATGTACTGCCCATTGATTGATAGTTTGTTTCGTATATAGTATATCTCACGCAGAGACGATCTTACAAAGAAAATCTAAATAATAACGAAATAACCTCAAATTTATAATTCATTGGCATTTGGTCGCACACTTCGGCGACCACTTTAATTGAAGGTCAGGAAGAAGGAGAAATGTGCGCTATCGCTGTTGGTTCGTAACCAAATCTTCAGGGTCACCATTGCGTTCCTTTACTTAAGTCTTAGGATTCCGAAAGTGATACTAGATATTTCAACATTAACTTGAGAATACATGTTGCATACCATAAAGAGAAAATGATGAACAAATGTCGGGAGTTTTAAAAAAATCTGCTCTTTGGAATACTGCATCAGAAGTCCTACTGGCTATTGTAATACATTTTCTGTCATTCGTCGATAAACTGCCGAACACTTTCCGTGAATTATGTTATCGCCGCAAAGCGAAAGATTTCAGGTTAAAGAGACCACACATGGTGGATCGAAATAGATTTTAATTGTGGAATTGACATTATTCATTGGTGCAACATACAAGAAATGTGAATTTACTATTTGTGCTAGTTTTCTTTTACTTAGTCCGTCAATTTTTCAAAAACATAATTCAATCATCTTTTTTACCTAAATACAATATTTACTTTTCGACCTGTCAATTCGGAAGAATAGTTGTTCCCATTGAAAAAGCGATCATGCAGATAAATGGACAAAAGTTACAAATATCACAAATACCAAATAGAGTAATATCGGATAGTTTGTTATCGAAAGGACTCCCTGAAAATAATCAAATTTTCTTGTTTTCATTTAATCTTCAAATACGAACGTAACTTTGGTTTTGGTTTGGTATTCGGCAAGATCTTAACAGATCTTAACAGATCTTGCCCCTTACTTGTGCCAGCACATAATAACAAGGCTTCTTTATCCGGTATCTTCCACTTCGGTTTAAGGTAATATTATTAATTCTTAAGCGAGTATTTTACAGTTCTAATGACCGTTTCGCAATCTACACACCAATGTTTTTATTCCGTCAGACATCTTCCTCTATTCTTGTGCCTTCATTGTCAAATCGATAACGTACTACAAGATTTCCTTTCTCGTTTTCTTCTTTCGAAAGGGATTCACCAAAGATAATTTTGATATTCTGTCAGCATGCATTCTGCAGCATACCATTGAGTAGTTTGATTCTACATTTTCGATCACTTGTCTCTCAATCATTATTATCTGTCTAATATCTTCGTTTAGTATTCTATCAAACAGTATACTGACAACATCGTCTCCAAAATTCATTTCATAGCATTTAACCGAGAGTTTATTGCATCATTTTAATTCTAATTCGATTCATACGTAACACAGCCCCCACCATTGTCATGTATATTGTCTCTTAGTTTTCTTCGAAAATTTTTGGTTATAAAATTATTAAGTATACTAATAATTGGCCTTAACTAGCTATTTTTATAAAGTCAATATATTAGATCCCTGCTCTAATAATCATCGATATATTTAAATTCCTTTCCTACTGAAATATACGTATTTCTGTTCTAGATCATATCAGATTTCCCTACAACCATGTGTCTTGACTTTACATTATTTATTTTGAGTCTCCATTTTTATGTTTTTATTAATTTCTGGATTAAATGTTACAGATACAAAAAAATATTATTTTTCTACCTATTTTTCAAGTGATACGCTGACTACAAAAAGCGGGAAATCGCTTATGTATGAATTCAAAAGGTTTTGCAGCCGTTCTCGAAGTCTTAAACGATATCCACCAACATTTTTTAGTTATTTGGATTATGCACTAATCAAACCTTTCAACATTTTGTTTTACCAGTCTTGCATGACTTATTGGGTGTCTCCTAAAATAATGTAACAAGTATTTCAACGTCAAGTTAAGGGGTAAAGAACTGTTTCTGATGAAATAATATTGTAAGATCTTCATCTTCATCTTCATTACTAGTTTACCACTAGTTCATTATGAGAGAGAAATGAATATTTTCTAGGATGAAGAGAGGGCACGTGACCCTGAGTCTTTTATTTTGGAACCGCAGTTGGGATGGTTTCTAAGAAATACTAAGAAATAAAATTCATTCATTTTAAATTCCATGACATTCACTGATCACTGTACTGATCCTGTAGGTCATATGTGGTCAGTTATGGGTTTGAAAATAGAAAATACAGTTTGTCTAATAAAAAAATATTAAACGTGCTTGTCTGAGAGAAAGACGTTTAACTGACCCGCGACTACAGCAACGTTGCTGAAATCTATGTTGCAAAGACTAGAGACAATAATCAAAGCAAATGGAATTTATACCCAGTATTAAATAATGTAATATATTTTGTTCAACAGGCGTGTACGAAGATTTTTTAAGCTTACAAAAACGGCCACTTTATAAAATAGTAGTAGCATACTCTTGAATGAATGATTGAGAAGAATATTTAATAATGGACTTGTTTATTAATCAATATCATTCACAACAATGTAGCCTTCAGAATGTTAGAAATGGGCATGATAAACATATTTCCTTCAACTAATAATCAATATTTATTATACAAATACATGGTTTTAAAACCAAATTATTTTCAACAATACAACTCTAGCGCCTAAACCATGCATACGATTTTTCCAAATTGAAGAAACCCTGTCGTTTTCGCCTGAGCTGAAGCTATGCGATTTTGAAAAACATTCATTAATTTTTGGGGACTATTTGTAGCCTTCGGACATTTTAAATTGTTTCAAAACGGCTCCAAATTTTTCTGTAAATTTCTTGTAAGGACTGTTTACTCTATAGTAAAATACGCTTATAAAGGTAGAATATGTCCAATTGTCACGGTTAACTCCGAATTTTGAAAATCGCTAAATTTGAATATTTTGCGCGTCTTACTACAACTACAAAATTAAAGATAGAGATTTTTGCTTCGAATGAAATGTGTTGCTTATAATTAGATTTTTTAATAACGTCATGCAATTTTTTTAAAAGTTTTAGTTGATTTCGCACAATATGGCGTGCAATATTTGTAATTTTAAAAATTTACATAAACAAGATTTTCTCAAAAACGGCTCCAAATTTTTCTTTAAATTTTGGTTGGGTAATGCCAAATGCAGCCTATCCGATGACATAAACGAGATATTGCTCTATTCTATTGTTTTAAAATTACACAAATGTAATTTTTGAAATACCTTCTCACGCTGTTAATATGAGCATTTGAATAGATTTGTATAGATTATTTAACTTGTGAGTAGAAGTGCTTCAAATGACTTTAGAGAAGTTTTTCAAAAACTCAATAGATTCCTGTGAAAAGAGCTATTTTGAACGAAAGTTGAGAAAATGTCAAAATGTATTTTGTGCGGCGATAGATGTCAGCTGGCAAGAGAACGGCAGAACCTTATGTGAGTTGGCAAGAACCTAAAACCAGTCCACACAAGGAAATTATAAACATTTGCTAGAAAGTCTGTCCCATTCTGTGCCTCTAGTTCTTCATATTTTGGTAGTAGCAGAAGTGTAAGCATTTCTTAATTTTTAAAGCAAGAATAAATTTCAGCTAGAAAACTTGACAAAGAACAGTGAGACACAAATAAATAAGTTAATTACAAAGGACGTAATATCATTAGGGATTGGGAAGGAAACGAACGTACCAATGAAAAAACCAAAAAACGGCCTATGAACAGGAAAATATGGAGTAGTGAATGATCTGGTAAAGACCAGTAATCAAGTACATCAAATTCTTCCGCAGTTTTGTAATGGTATCTTTGCAAAGAAAAGGAATTTAGAACATTCTCGACATCGTTATTGGAATTTATTTTCATTGCTCGTCAAGTAAAAACCGCTGATATCGTACGAGATTTGAACACGCGTTCCTCTATTGTGAAGCCACGCACCTAGCGATTGCGCTACAACAGACGTACGTAAGCATTTCCGTGAACTTACTCAATTAAGAATTTTACGAATTTTGTCTTCAAACTCATTGCTTTTCCGCACTTCTGCAATTTAAAATATTAAATAAATTACCTCAAGAGACAAAAAGAAAGCAAAGAAATCTACGCGGCACTATAAAATGGTTAATTCTACTTAAGAATGTTTCAGTTCAGTACTATGTAATTTTGCGCTTCGGTTCTAGCCTGACGCTCAACCTTATCGCCTCTGCCCAAGGTGAGATTATTAGACGTGATAACGTTGGGCTAGCAGACAAGTTTCGACACGGCCCGACATTCAGAATTCATTTGCTGCAAGTAATTACTAGAATCTAAGAAACATTTATTGACTTCAAGAAAAATCACCTATCATTACGCAGTTATTATCTTTTTGTTCATCTACTCACATTTATATAAAAATAAACTCTTTATTTTCTCGTGTTATTGGTAATGTTTTCTTAATATATAACAAATGTTACACTATTAACACTTCATTCGTTTTTGAAAACTCTCAAACGACAACCGTAAATGCATACCTTAAATTATTGAAAAGGAAAAGTTTTAAATTTAAAAATCTCACAATAGTCAAAAAAAAAAAGTTATGAACAGGCCAGGACGTGAACTCGAGTCTTCCAGTTCTTCAAACAAGCACCTGAACTACATGACGTCACTCCCCGCAGTCACTTATACAATGCTTTACATATTAGGATGTGTTGACGAGTGATACTTGTTGAGTTTTGCTAGCTGAAGACAGGAATGTTGCTTGCAACGAAAGAAACAGTAAAAAGTACGATTTCGCAAAATCGGTTTTGAAACGGTTTAATAGTAAGAAAAAAAAACGGTTTCATTGCATTTTTGCATTTCAAACAATTCTTTAAATTGTAAATATTGCTGCACTTTTGCACGAAACATGCCATCATTTCAAGAAAGCCTACATGATTGTTATGCAAGAACGAATTATGGACAACATATTTCATTTGAAAGACAAATCTGTTTTCAATTTTGTAGTTGTAGGATGACGCCCCAAAATGTTCAAACTTTTGCACTTTTCGAAAATTCAGAGTTAACCATGAAAATTGGAACTATGTCATCCTTCTAAGTGTATTTTACTCTATTCTTACCAGAAAATTACGAGCCGTTTTTGAGAAAATTTTGAAAATGTCCGAAAGGCTTCATGTAAAGTACCCCAAATTTCAAAGATTTTTCAAAATTTCAAGCTTCAACTACAGCCAGAAAAACAGGGTTTATTAAATTTGGGAAAGGATCGTACGTGTGGTTTAGGCGCTAGTAGTGATTACAGACGGATGGACGGACGGTTTGGATAAAACCGCTTTTTCGACTCCAAAACGTGTATTACCGTTTAATCGCGAAATCGATTTTCCGCTGTATTACATAACTTTCTATACTACGTATACGCACGAATATACTACGTATATACGTTACATACGAATATACTACGTATACTACGTATATTCGTGCGTATACGAGAAAGTAAAAACGAGAAGTACAAGTTTTGTTTTGTGCTGAGATAACGAATTATCATAGTTCAAAATCCATCTAAACGTGTTACAGCAGTTCCAAAAGGTGGGATACAAAAAACAGAAACTGAGAATTTTCTGCATTACTGATTGTCATTTCAAGGTGAGTTTATTTTTAAAAAATGATTCATATTGCAAAAATATGAATGTATTTATCTAATCAAGAAAAACAGTAATTTGTCACAATCTGGGCACGACGTTGTGTAAAAGTCACAACTTTGATATCACTACTTAAATGTCCAAACCTTCCCTCATACTGACGTACGTAAATGATGACAGCGGTGACAAATATCAAATGCGTGGGGAATACACGAGCCCAAGAACCCAACTGTAAAACGCATTTTTTCGGAAGCTCAGTGGTCAGAGCAACTGGTCGGGTTTGTCGGGTGGGTTAACGATGCGGGTTTGATTCCTGCCCGAAGGGAATTACATCTTTAGTACTCAATTAATACGGTTATCAGGTCACAATATGGATATCACTAACGAACGGGATAAACATTGCCCTCATATTTCATTTCCCATAAAAAGTGACAGAGTTGTGACAAACTTTTTGAAGTGAATGCAAAATGTATGTCAAAACGTTCACTATCTTAATTCCAAGCGAGTTAAGTTAAATTTTACTAACTAAATATAAATAAATACACATTTGTATAAATATTTGTAATAAAGCGGTATCAAACTAATTACACATTCTATAGTATAAAAGTTCTGCAAAGATCTTATAAGCAATAAATAAATACAAGTATTTTCCGCTAAACATTCTTATCTTTTAATTCTCAGACTTAGGTAAAACAGAACGCGGAACAGAAGAAAAAAAGGCATCGCGCAGAACTCGATCCTCAATACCTCCGATTTAAAACCTGGTGTCAAACGATTTCAGCTACAGAGAGATTATTGGTCTCTAGTAATCTACAAGCTTAATGTATCTACGAATACGAAATGTTTGTTCTGTAATTTCTCCTTTTTCTCTGAGAGTAACATTTAAGACGTAATTGAAATCATATTCTCTAAACATATTCGTTCTAAAGCAGTACAATTTCTGGAAAATGCAGTATTAGTGCAACTGATGTTTTTAACAATACATGATAATATATTTATTTATCTAACTCCGTTATCATATTTATGAATTTTATAATAAATTTAATATTTAGATTTAAAAGAACATTATCCCAGACATTTTGAGATCCGAAATTCACCTCCTTGTTTTTCCTATATTGAGACTAAATGACAGGTGTTTTGTGCATTGGATCCCCCTACAAGCATGGAATTACATTGGATATAACTAAATAATTAAAATTCTTATTTTCTTCCATATTGACTTTGTGAAAATTGGGAGTGATTGAATGCTCACCACTTAGTCTCAGTCTACCCCGCACTAAAGATAAGCCGTATCAAAACATTGTTTATTTAAAAATGGAGATAATAATAAAAAAATTATTGATTTCTTTCACATGACCACGTCAAATCGTACTTTATTATGTTTTGGAGTTAATACATTTTTTAAATGTGGCTCCACTACCGAAAACTTACATTAAAAATTTTAGAAGACCATAAAGAAATAAAATTATCAATTGTTACAACAATTAAGGGATGCGTTCTGTTAGCATTTATCACAAGGCACAAACACAAAATGGTAATTTTAATGAGTTCGTAATAGTCTCTAAGGAACTTTGTTAAACGTGTAAAAAAGACATATTCCTTTCTAAATTAATAAAAGAACGAAGAAATTACCTTTATTGCAAAATTTTATAATAAACCCACAGACTTGTTAAGGATTCTGATTATCTCTAGAACTGTTAAATATGTAAATTACTAGTGATTATACAACTTGGTACAGACTTTTCATATTATTTCTAACGATTACATAAAATATGATAATGATATTGCAACTGAGACACTGTTAATATTTTTGCCATCTCTTCCAAATTTCGGTTCGTCACATTGCTTGGAAATACAAGATACCAGCACACAATCTTAATATAATCACATTATCGTTTACAAAACAAGTTTGTTCCTCCTTGCAAGAATTTTTGGGAAAGTCTCTCTCGTGATGATAGTGATTAATGTTCCAGCATCAGGTAAAAAAAAAATTCGGCAGGATTTGATCTGGCGTCCATTCCTCATCTACTACCCGTTTAATCCACGCGCTATCACAGAGGTACCTTGAGCACCGATGAGGGTGTTATAGAATAATTCTATCTTGACATTTATTGTTCTTATGATATACAACATTTACTTAGGTTAAACAAACTCACATTCTTGATAAGAATGTGGAATCATCAACGCGATACTATTCTATAGTTGATTCTAGTTAGAAATATTTCGATTCGAATGTCTTTGTGTAGGGCTCGTGAAGTAGCTTCTATCCTGCGAACTGCTATCTTGCCCCCCTCCCATATCTTCAAGGTGATCTCCACATTACGCGATAAGACTGAGCTGTAACTCGTCGTGAAACACCAGTCTGAAATACAGAACCGCGTAGTATTAAGCAAGTAACTATGTTATTTTAATACCAATTACACAACTAAGAGAATTTCCCGGGCAATTTGCATTCAGTTATTCATGAAAACTTGTAACCTAAACTTGAATGATATAATGCTACAATATTTTAATTATCAGCAAATAGTTGATTGATTGCTTCTTAAAGAAAATTTTAATGCTTATAGTGTAAACAACGAAGTAGTTGTACCACAACAGCACATACTTTCTTCTCTAATGTCACTGCTCCGCAATATTATACTATTACATGAATTGGGAAAAGAGTTTTCAACCAGTAAGATCTCTATTTTCAATTTTGTAGTTTTGAAAATTAACTTTTTCAATTTCAAAATATATAGAGTTCCTCGAAAATGGACCACCAGCGCCTCAGTCAGATGGTACAGAACGGAGGCTTCTAGTCGTCGCACTGATGGACGACAAAACTGCCCTTTAGGCCCCTAAGTCTTTCAAAATTAATATTAATAAAAATATTGGGCATATTACTATTGAAATTACATCGTAACAGAAGAAAAAAATCACCTGGATTCGAACTCACAGCGTTAGCAAGCCGACAGCGTACCTATGACGTTAACCATTCGGCTAAAGCGATTTGTGTTTCAGTTGCCACTTAGAAAAGTAGTTAAATATAATAAAACCTATGCTAAATAGAGACATAATCGTTTCAGTATATATTTTTCGTTTCAGAGTCAATCCTTTTTAAGTTTAAATATATTGTTATATATAATATAATATAAAAATGTATAATATAGGGAATAATAAAATATATTAATATAAAATAATTATAATTTAATAGAATGCGAACTTTTCTCTATAGAAAGAAAGTACAATATTTTTACTTTTCTTCATGCATACTTCAGTGCCACATTGTCATAATAAAACTAGAAAGGGACTTGCAATTATTCGAGAAGAGCCTAATGTCTAGAAGTAGGACAGTTTTAAAGATACTAGTGATACTAAGCAGCGCGCTTTCTCACCCGTATTTTCACGGAAACTTATGGAAAATACTAAAAGTTTCGAAAAATTGCACATGATCTTATTTAAATCTTATCTTTAGGAAAAGTTTCATGAAGGGGAAAAATCTCAAATTTCAATATTTTACTTGTAGGAATACTTACGGAAACTCTGTTTTCAACGAACATGAGACCAGCAATATTCTCTTAAATACACTTCCCTCTATCCAACAACTATTACATTTACATTTTTATTACATTTGTAATAAAAAATTATGGAGCCATTTGTTTGAACATTTGAAAAATGTCCCAGGGGCTTCATGTAAAGTACCCTCCCTAATTGAATATCGGTTTCAAATTCAAGGCGCTACGACATCAGCCAGATCGATTGGGAGTATCAATTTTGGTGAAAATCGGCTGTACGGTTTAGCCGCTAGCGTTGTTTAGGGACGGACAGACATTTTACCGTCAGTCAATTTTTCGCTATCAACCACCCACAAAACATGGATTCTGGCTACACCACGATTTGGAGGATTTTTTTTTTAAATTTAGCAAGTGGATTTATCCAATTTTTTGTCACAAGGGCGGTGTAATGCGTTTTCTGCCGACAATTCGCCGTTTTTCGCGTAGCATTATGTAACTTTCTCCTCCTTAAGAAGAAAGTGCAGTCAATATATAGAAAATTTAGATTATGCGTTCACGGAAAAATTTTTATGCTTTCACTGCAAAGCAATTTTAAATTTGGAAAACATTTATACAATTTTTATAACTTCATTTGTAGAATTAGTTATACGAGAAGAAAGTAAAAGAGTTCGTGAAATTTGAAACAGATTAGTAATTGTAATGTTGAAAATCCAGAGATATTAATAAAAGGTGACATTTACTACAGTATTTGTAATAACGGTATAGTGTATCTGAATGAAGAGTGTAAAGTAAAAAGAAAGAGTTTTTTCAGAAAGTTTCAATAATGCAATATGAGCATAATGTAACATACCTCCCGAAATATTGGAATATCATTGGATTCAGAATCCATAAACTTGCTAGTATAATATCAATTTTGAAAAAGAATACATTGATTTAGAAGTCAGTAATGTTTTAATTTTTGCGGGACCATGCGTACACAGGTCCTTTTCCTACAACGAGTCTAAAAAAAAATACATGTTGCAGAGTCTTTTGAAATATTTTTGGAGTTCGTGATTTCAAAAGCCGAATTTTCCTTCAAAACCCTAAATACCATTTTACTTAATATCATTGTTTCTAGTGTGCTGGGCATTCGAGAATGTAAAAAATAGTAAAATATTTAATGAAGTCTTAACTCAATATTAGGCCAATTATTTTCCGTCACTGTTCCTCAGCTTAAAAAAATATGGAAATATTGTAATGAAAGAACATTATTAAATTCAGTGGTACTCAGTTTAATAAATATGTTTATTTTACCAACGAAATAGAAAGTGTGAATAAAATATGTATTGGCTACAATGAATATCATTCAATATTAGGAAATCTCTGAGAGAGTTGAATATTAAGTTATAAATAATAATCGAATTAGCTGACCATATATGAAAATTTCATTTTTGATTAAATAAATTTCCGTTTTATAATACTATTTTACCCAGGGAAATAAAGTCCTTAGGTTTTATTAGGCAACGATTATTGAAAGTCCGAATTCAAATATGTGAAATTTTCTTTGACAATTGGAAGTTGTTGTTTTTTGTATATATTTTTAATGTCTCTTTTTAACTACTAGGTCATATAACGACCACTGTGATTTTTATGTTTGGGGTTTTTTGAGGGCAGTACGTAAGGACATCACGAACACACATCTATGTCAGGCGGGAACCCGGCCCTTCAGACCCAGGACTAGCTTGTCGTCCATTCCTTTCTCTCCTAGTGAAACCTTGACATCATATATCCAACATCAAATACATCGAAGATATCGCTTAATTCTCCATCATTTGAAATACGTTTTTCCTGTGTCCCAGCCACGTGGGATAAGTGGAAATGAAACCTCTGACTAGGTAGTAAAGTTGGCCTCGGGAAGTCAGAAAGACATCTTTATGGTAATATCTACTCTTACTCCAAGATTTTATCCAACGTTGCATTTGAGTGCAAACAGAGTGGCAGAACTCTTTTTAAACTCCAGGATCATAAGACCCTTGTCGTGTCATCCTGTGGCTCTAAGCCCGAGGAAGTATTGTTATTCACCTGGATCGGGCACTGCCACTTCTCCATGGACATCTCGTGCAGTTACCCACCCTCATCCCCAGAAATGAAGAACAGATCTTACTGTAAAGCATGCTCCTGTGCACTGCGATAATGAAAGAGCCGAAGAAGGCATAGCTTGTTGACTATAGAGGAGATGCTGGCTCTGTCTCGCAAACTCTTTAAACTTTCTTAGCTATGGATTTATAAATCTAATACGCGTGAAGGATGATTTTAACATGCCTTTATAACTAATTTTGCGTTTTGATGTAACACTGTTTGTTATTTATTCTTTTAAAATTAGTCATTTTACTGTTTTACTTTTAATCTTGTAATTAATAAAAAATATTTTAACTGACTTTTATACTAATTTTCAGAAACTTTCGAATAATATTGCACTATGTAATTGACAAGATATTTGAGCACAATACACAGTTCTTTTTTATTATTAAAGAAGGTATGAAGTTTCATTTCGTGAAAATAATAAAGACTGTAGTTTAGTTTTCAGATTTGAGAACTTGTGATCTCATTGAATCTCTTGTGATTTCCCAGTTGATCTAAAACCAAATGTATTTTCAGGTTCGATATGCATTCAAGTATTGGGATCTTATGAGCACAAATTATTTGTCATGAGTATATCTTACAATGGCTAAAATTATTTCACAATTAATCATTAGAAAAAAAGGACTGTGTTTCCTGAGAATAAAAACCGTTCTTACTTCAATATCGATAACCGTGTCAGGTTTCCGGATGTTTGAATTGCAGAAGCTGAATCGAACTAAACACTCAAAACTGTTTTGAGAGTCATACAAAACCTAACATAAATTGGAAAGATAATACGATTCGAAACACTGTGTTTCGCTTAAATATTTTAATTGGAAAATTGTCCTGAATTGAAATTTTTAACTAAATACTCAATCTCTTAAAGTTTATTCAAACAAGTTTTGTTTTTCTTAACAGCTCGTTTTAAGAAAATTACATTGATTCGTAACATTTTAAGGTTTTCAAATTTATTCTTTTTACTACGTGGTTATTCAAAAAAATTTAAGAAATATTTAACTTCAGTGTAGATTTCACAAATTAAAAGAATTAAAAATTTGTGTTTATATTATTAGCTATTTATTAAAGATATCAATTATTACAATTTTGCTATTAATATATGCAATGTGATATGTTGAAAATAATTAGTATGTTAGCGCCTATTCAGGCCATATCAGATTTGTACTGTTGCCTGTATATTACCTTAAAGAAATAAATAATTAAAAATATCACTGGGAAGGGATAGATATAATCTTCTCAGCAGTGTAACAGAAAAATAGCAACTTTTGAAAAATATATAAAGAATAAGACATTTATATTTTCGAAATTTTTCTAATGAGAGGTTCCCTAGTTCCTTTCACCGATTATCACTATAAAATTGCATCAATTTTACAAATAGTCTAAACAATATTAACAATGCAGTTTTGCAATGATAATCTACTTGGGACACCGGCAGTGATTTTTTAAATTTATTAACGAAATCACTGTTTGCATGCACCTGCTCATATAGAAAAAATGGGCGATTACATTTTCATAATGCGTTATAAAATGTGTGTGTATTGCTTGCATATTCTTAATAAAGGCGTAATAATGTCAAAATACAAGTTTTTAAATACGTGAACATGAATTTCAATTTGCTTGATAGGAAATGTGTATATTATGTAAATTCATTATATTGTGTTTCCCGAAAATTATTATGTAATATTTAGTGTTCCTTGCTTTAGAACCATTAGCATTTTAAAATAGTTTGTAAGAAACAAAAATTTCAATACTATTAATTTAATCTGACACAAATTTCTCCAATATTAGATACATAAATTAGACTTCATTTTCATGGTAAAGAACTCGATAAAAATGTCAAGCCCTTCCGTGACCTGCTGCCCCTGGTTCGTCAGCGTCACGGGGTTCAGGCCAACGTCTAGTGCAATTGGCGGAGTGATCCCTCGCCGCGCGCACCAATCGTTTCGTTTCTGTGCCCTCTCCTGTTACTCCTCTTACTCTCTCACCCTCCCTCTCCTGTTACCCTGCTCACGTTAGCGAGGCAGCGTCACTGACCTCAGAAATTGCTCCGCCCTTTGAGATAACTAGGAGGGAAAATCTTCGAGGGGAGGAAGGGGACGTGTCTGAAACTTGGGCAAAAACCAATGATAAGAGCGGATACGCCTCGACGCCAGGATTGGTCAAGTGTCCAGCGATGGTTGTCCAAGCTGTGGAAAAGCCAGATTTGGCCGCACAAGGCATCGCCCATATTCGGTGAGAGTGGGTATACAAAATGTAATTATACTATAATATGTAAAAATATGTAAAATAAAAATAGTTCTAATTCATTCAGAATGTCTTTCGACCTCTCAAAAATATTCTTGAATGCTGGTTCCTGTAAAAACATGTAATTATATGGAAATCCGTTCCCTAGTTATGACTGTTATGAGTACGCTATTTACAGTATTTTACAAGCTGCAGTACGTGCCGCCAACATAATTTCGGTTACTAGAACACTCACCTGCAAGGTGCCACTGTTGAGAGTCTATCCTGGAACGTTGTAGTTAATGCAGACTTTTATCTTTTGGGTATTTTTCTTATATTTACGAACAAGAAAAAAAAGTCAAATTTTTAATCAATTTTTTATATTTTTATATCAAAATCCTAACGTACAAAATTGTGTTTTCATTTCTTTGGTATACATTTATTACTACTTTATGTACCATTCTCACAGAAATTGGAATTTTTAAACGAAGGAGAAAATCGTGCAAACTTGTTAGGAAAGGTAATTTTTCAGAAATTAACGTTACTTAGACACACGACATACAAACCATTCATCTCGTAAATGTAAAAAGTATATAAAACACATCTTCTACGTCAATTAACACGGAAGATAAAGCTTTGCAGAGCATGCCATAATAAATTACGGACTTCCTTTTATTATCGTGTGAAAACCGCTGCGAGTGGCGGGTTCGTTTAAAATAAGCAACCTAATAATAAGAACCTCCTAATTATAATGCGTTTTTAAAATGTTCAGACGAAGGAAATATATTCAAGAAAATAACTAGAGGTGCTGCAGAATGGCGCAGACTTTCTCGTAGTGAAGTTTTCTAATTTCCTTGGTGTAGACTAGTACTGTACAGTCTTGTTCCTCCTCTCGTGCTTCCATCTATTGCGGCCACAAGAATTGTTTTTTGAAATTTTCGCAACTTTTCCGTTTCCAAATAGTATAACCTAAATTATATTTTAAGAATATTAAAGCAGGATAGAACGTCGTCCTAAATAGCAATTTTCATTGAAAAAAATTGAAGCCGTTTTTAGGAAAATGGCGATTAAGCATTACTGTAAATTGGAAGTTTTTCACAGGAATCTATTGATTTTCCGAAAAACTTCATTTGAAGTAATTTGAAGTACTTTTACTAACAAATGCAATAATGTATACAAATAGAAAGAAATGTGCATATTAATGGATCATGGCAAAAATTTGGATCCATGTTTGAGAAAATGGCGTTTCAGCGTTTGTGAAAATGCATACTTTAGTGTTCATTTTTACAGAAAACTGTTGAGTTTTCGAAAAAACATTATCTGACAATATTTAAAGCACATGTATTAATAAATATAATACTGTGAATAAATCGCCTCTTAAGTAAGTACTACCGACGTAAGAGACATGTCAAAAAATTACATTTGTGTAATTTTTGGAAAAATAAATGAATAGTGCAATATGGCGTTTATGTCATCGTATAGGGCTCGTTTATCACAAACCGTACCAACAATTTAAAGAATAAAAATGGAACCGTTTTCTTAAAACAGAAAATCTTGTTTTTGTAATGTTTAAAAATTTCAAATTTTGCATGCACTATTGCACGAAAACTACTAAAATTTTCAAAACTTGTACATGACGTTAATGAAAGAGAAATTTCATTTGAAAGAAAAATCTGTCTTCAGTTTTATAGTTGTAGGAAGAAGCCGGAAAAAATTCAAACTTTTGTAATTTTCGAAAATTCAGAGTTAACCGCGGAAATCGGGCCTACGACACTTTTATAAATATATTTTACTTTATTCTTACAAGAAATCTAAAGAAAAAAATTGGTGTCGTTTATTGAGAAAATTTTGAAAATGTTCGGTGTTCATGTAAAGTACCCCCAAATTTTAAAGAATGTTTTTCAAAATCTCAAAGCTTCAACTAGAGCCAGATGGACAGGAGTTTATTCAATTTCGAAACAATTCTACCCATGGTTTCGGCGCTACTTCAAATTACTTCTAATTTTCGGATTTTCGACACCTGCTACACAGCTACATAGAATTCAGCCGCAGCCTGGAGGAGAATTGTACCGATCAGCAGCTGGGATCGGTAATTTTCCGTGCTTTATCCGATCAATACCAAGCGAATGCTGGTGTAGTATTCTTAACAAACGAGACACAGACCGCGCGCGATCTTTCCTTTCTCTTCCTTGCTTACACTTATTTTTCCACTAGCACGATGCTAGTCGGGAGGGAATTGAGCTTGTCTCGGCTGAGACGGCGCTCCGCTAGAGGGAGATACTTGGCTGGGAAAAACAGCTGGCCGATGTCAAGGTCGGCGGCGGATCTCGCCATCCAGCAGGGGAAGAACACTGCCACCTCGCGTAACAAACACGCTCTATACTTACGGGACAATAAAAACAGTTGATGTTACTGGAAACACTAATCAATCAACCGTTTTGTGGAGGGCTAACGAAGGGCGAAGGACGAGGGCGAGTGGCAAGGGAAGGGGCAGCGGTGAGAAGGGTAACGGCGAAGGACAACGATCAGGGACAGAGGTTGAGAGTCGACTGTCGGGAGTCGGTCGGCGAGAGGGGAGAGTCGGACGCGAGAGACGAACGGCAACCAAAGGGGCGAGAGTCGAACGGCGAGACGCGAGGGTCGGTCGGCGAGAGGCGGGAGTCGGTCGGCGAGAGGCGAGAGCGGCGGCGAGAGGAGAGGGCGGCGAGAGGCGAGGTGGGACGGGAGAGGTGAGATGGGATGGCGGGACGAAGTGGGAGGGCGAGAGGCGAGAGTGGGACGGGAGGCGAGAGTGGGACGGCGAGAGGCGAGAGTGGGACGGCGAGAGGCGAGAGTGGGATGGCGAGAGGCGAGAGTCGGACGTCATGAATCGGAAGAGGAAGTGGCGAAACGAGAGAGATGATGAGGAGGGGGATGGAGTCAGCAAATGGCGGTTGGGGAACGGAGGGCTACTCGGCGCTGGAAGCAGTGAAGTGCTAGCACTGGCTCCCACAACCTCAATTTCCGCTTCATTTACGTGAAACAGTTGATGCAAATTTCCGGGAATTTTAATTTTCCGTTGGCTGCTCTGATTAGGTAACGTGGCGGAGAATTTTCAGTTTGATGATTCCCTCTTATATTCTGGTTAGGGTGGAAATTGCTTTGGGGGTTTAAAAAATCGCCCTCTTCAAATACTTTTTTTTTTTTTTTAATTTCCTCTGGCATACAAATGCATCAGTTCCGGCGAAGGTGTTTTTGTTATATGAAGCGCACTTCTACGAAGTAATGAATATTTCTTTAATGCTTGTTTTTGGATATAAAAATCTACATCTTTTAGTTTTTTGATCCAGTTTTGTAATGCAGTACGCATGTAAAATACTGAGCATACAACATTCAAAACGAAAACATTCACACACACACACACACACACACACACACACACACACATTATGCGTTTAATTTAAAATCACATGTCAGAAAGTCTATTTTTGTACTAAAATTTCTCACAAAATACTAACATATGATATATAATTGGATTCCTTTTATCATGATTTATCCATTGCTGGTGAGAAAAATATATAATTTTATTTAAAAAAATCAAAGATGATTAAATTCATCAAAAACTAAAAATATTACGAAAAAAATCTACTTGCTCTATGATTCTGTATTGTTGAGTGAAATCTACTTTTCGATATCGCAAACCATTCAGAAGTTATGGGATGGCCCATAGTTGGTGGGACACTTTGTATGTTCTGTAACATCAACGCTGGAAGTCGAATATCGACTTTTTAAAGTTATACACATGTTTCCCATTGTTGCAGCAAGTTTTCTGCCACACGTAATTAAGCATTAGGGTCTAAATATTAACAGACAATTGGCTGTAAATCATATAATGTAATTTCTTGTTAAAATATTCGTCGTGCGATTGATTCTGAAAGATACAGATGGGAGTTAGTAATTGGCTCTTCATAGGGATCACAGTGGTGGGCAAACAGACAGAATTCAATGTGATAACATTTAAAAAACGAACTAGATTATGGAACGAACAAATTGTCGCACTTCCTACATCCAAAACGTCGTAGTCAACATTTGCCCCAAACGAGTTACATTCAACGCATTTACTCAACTGAAAAAAGTGTAACAAGAAACGTTAAAAAACCGGGAGCGGTAGCTCAGTGCATTAACTGATGTCACTGCAGCGCCTCGCACCGGGAGGTCCTAGGTTCGAGTCCTGACGGCGGCACGATTTTCGACACTAACTCTTCAGCTAGGTCGAATTCAGTCGCTGTCTGGAGGAGAATTCTAGTGTCCGGTTGCTCTGATCGGTAGTTTTCCGTGGTTTCTCCGATCAACACCAGGCGAATGCCGGAGCAGTACCCTACCAAACGGGCCACGGACCGCGCGCGATCTGTCCTTCCTCTTCCTTGTCCTATCCTCTCCTCTTACACACACACTTACACTAACATGCATTACACTACCATATATTCCGGGAGACCGGTCGGGAGCTTAGAGCTTGTCCCGGTTGGGGCGGTGCCCCGCTGGTGGGAGAGTCCTGGTTAGGGGGAAACCCCACTAGCCGACGGTAGGTCGGTGCCGGATCTTGCCATTCAGTGTGGAACGATTACCGCCATCTCCCAAAAAAACATGCACTACACTAACGGGAGTAATGACCAATGCAGTTGACGAGCCCGGAAACACGAAAAAAATCAACCAAACATTAAAAAACCGTCCGTCTCGGGAATAAAATTCTATTCTTCGTGTTCTATCATTTTCACTAGAATAGATCTTCCAAAATATATCTGATTGCAGTTTATATTATACTATTACGCGTTTACTAGTGTTAGGCTATTTACTCGTAGCACAGGAAGTGAGAGCTAATAGTAGACCACTTGCCTGTTCATCTAGCTGTGCCTGCTTGCTGCTGGGATCAGCGAGATGAATAAAAATCTACCTAACACCATATTGATCAGGTTTTTAATGTCATCCCTTAATCCACTGGGGGAAAATGGTGGGAGGGGCTATTGTTTTACTTCGGGGCATAAAGTAACTGCACTATCTGAGATCGTTTTATTAACATCTCTGCTAGTTAAAGGAGGCACAGACTGATCGGGGGTAGATTTTTAATAAACAATATCATAAAATCATATCTGTTGTGGGGTCGAAGATACAAAGAAGTTTTCTTTTGTTTGCGAACGAAAATGTCTAGTTTTCAGATGTTGCCAAACACACATGATGGCATCTTTATTCATATAGTAAAGGGAGAGAGGTAAGGATATTAATGCGTCGATTTCCTTCTCTTCCAAACGCCACATTCAGCTTTTACTGTATATTTGTAACTGAAAGGAAATTAAAATTAATGAAACCATTCGTAAGTGGTAACAGACTTCATGGTTTTATTTATTTATCTTTAAAAATCAGTTTCAATTGTATGTGAAAAATAACCTGCGTGCGTAATTTTGAACTCCACATTTTCTACCCATCTTTTAGTATAGCTGAAGGTGCGTGGCTACAACATTTAATACTTACTTATGCACCAAGGGCGTTATAAGGGTTGTAACGATCGAGCGGCGACAGAAGGCCCTAGAACCTTTGGGCCGAGGGCTTTTTGTCGCTTGAGATCATTAGAATCATTTAACGCCCGTGGCACATGCGTAATTTTATTTTTAACTTCTTTTTTATTCAGATTTACTTATTTACTAATTAACTAGATGTTAACTTGACTGGGTTTGCCTTATCACATTTCCCTCTCATAATCCTTTTCATAATTCTCTCTCATTCCATCTATAAGGTAACATGAAGCATCATTCAACTATTTTCATACTTCCCTCGTAACCAAGGTTCTCTCAATCCAGTAAGATATGTAACGTATATGGAACTCCGTATCAAAGGCAATAACAAGCTATAATATAGCAGTAAAAAATAACAACTAACAATTTGCGCTCACATGTAATAGAAAACTTCTTTGTAACGGAAAACGACTTTTGTTTGCGAATTCGATTTTATAGTCTTGCTGGCAAAATAACAATCCGGGCCTACTCCTGATGCGATCTGTGAAAGGAGAGCTCAACAAAACAAAGTTACATTTATGCCCAGAAGCATGACAAGGGCCAATCTGAACATCTGCTCAATAAATTGAGGGAATCTTGGACGACAAAACAGATCGATACAGGGGACATTGACCCAGACGCTAAAGCATAATACTTGTTAGAGCCATATTTCATCCTTTAGGATTGAATACTATGGAAAATAATACATTTATGGCAAGTTTATTTAAGTAACATTTTGGTTTAGTTGGTCAGTAGAGTAACCATCGAATTCTTTCACATATCTTTCCTAAGCAAAATATTCATGTTATCATCATATCATCATCATATCTCCGTGCGATCAGTGTTTCAATAGAATATCATTAGCAATTTACGAACAGTTTTTTTGTTGCTGATGACTAGTATATTAAAATCTGAAGCCTTTTTTCGGGAGATGAAGTCTGAAAACTCGTGATTCTTCAGTACACTGTCCTCTGTGAAGACTGTTGTTATAAATGTTGATTGATTGAGTGATTTTTTCGTGTTTCCGGGCGTGTCAACTGCTTCGGTCATTATCTACATCCCGTTTATGTAGTGCATGTGTTTTTCTCGGGAGATGGCGGTGATTTTCCCCCGCCGGATGGCGAGATCCGGCGCCGACCTACCGTCGGCTAGTGGGGTTTCCCCCTAACCAGGACTCTCTCACCAGCGGGGCACCGCCCCAGTCGGAACAAGCTCTAAGCTCCCGACCGGTCTCCCGGAATATGTGGTAGTGTACTGCATGGTAGTGTGTGTGTGTGTGTGTAAGAGGAGAGGATAGGATAAGGAAGAGGAAAGATAGATCGCGCGCGATCCGTGGCCCGTTTGGTAGGGTACTGCTCCGGCATTCGCCTGGTGTTGATCGGAGAAACCACGGAAAACTACAGATCAGAGCAGCCGGCCGCTAGAATTCTCCTCCAAACAGCGACTGAACTCGACCTAGCTGAAAAGCCAGTGTCGAAAATCCTGCCACCGTCAGGACTCGAACCTAGGACCTCCCGGTCACAGGCGCTGCAGTGACATCAGTTGATGCACTGAGCTACTGCTCCCGGTTTGTTATAAATGTCATTTCAAATCCCGAATAATGTAAGATCAGTGATTTAATTTCCAAATTATATAAGATCCTAAATTGTGCCATATCATTTATAAGTTAAGTCATTAAAGTTCTTTCACCCACATGGAAGGAGCAGCAATAATCCTTACACCTATGTTTATTTACATAGATATGAAAATAAATTTAGTAATATTTCTGTATATTTCTATTCACAAGAATCTCAGTTTTTACTGCATCTGCCTGTAGTCCTTGTAAACAAGTCCCGGCAATCTAGATAGTTTTGACGGGAGAGTCGCATCTTGATCGAGATATATGTGTGCTTTAATTGAAAGGAATTTCGGGATTTCCAGACCTAATCGGATGGGCGTAAGTCAATAAAAGAGCTATGAAAGGCGCCGCATCTCTTTAAACTGTTGAAAGGTCAAATCTGACACATATATCTTCCAATATTAGAGGAATATACACAGTAGATGCCGGGTCGCGCCAGCTCTTGGCGCGGCTAGGAAGAAACTCTTGGGCCACTTGGTTGGGAGCCACATAAACATTATTTTCAAAAGAAATTAATACTTGAAATCAATCTGATTGCCGATTTACATGTAATTTTAAAATAACTTTTAATAAACTCTTCAAAGTGTTAATTTTATTTCTTGATTGATTTTTCATTTTTTACTCGATGTTCTTTAAAAAGAATATTTCTGAGGATGTCTTAAACAGATATGTCACTTTGGCCCAAGCTACAAAGAAAAAAAACTAAATATTCTCATTGCCAGTTAACAAGACGTCCCTTGGAAGTTAGTGTTCTTGCTGAATACTAGCGCAGGATGGTTTATTTTCCGAACACGTTCGCTGTGTCGGAAATGCCAATTTGGTATTTACGATATCTGAGATTTTCCTCTGCGTTGTCATTGGCAAAAAACTAACATTTCACCGCCCCCTACATGATATGGAATTTTGACTCTGCAGCTTCTCTGACCAGGAGGTCTTGGGGGTTCAGTCCTGTCGTAAGCGTATTTTCGACACTAGATACATAATAGCTACATCGAGTTCACCCGCTATCAGCAAGAGAATTGCAGCGCGTGACTGCTCTGGTGGGTAATCTTCCGTGGTTTCTCCGATTAACACCAGGCGAATATCGGAAAAGTATCCTAATATATGAGCCACGAAGTAGGCGCAATCTTTCCTTCTTCTTCCTCACCTATCCTCACCCCTTACTTACCTCTCTAGAGCGTTTCTCTGGCATTTGCCGAACAGTATGCAGTGTCTCCTCGGAAAACTGATCAGAACGCTAGATTAATGAATTCTAACAAACTCACTATTATTGAACACATCCGGCGTGTTATCGCCTCTGGAAGGGAATTGATCCTGTGATCTTTCAATCAACGTCACTCGATTGTCAGACAATATCTCTCAACATAGTTCGTAAATGTCTCGTAAAATAATGGATCGACCTGTATTTCTGATTTCTGTTCGGTTGCTCCGAAAAACTTTATCGGGCCCTCGATATGGCACATATTTTGTTTAGACCCGTTGTCACGATGTTGGATACCGCAACTAAAAAATTACTGTAGTTTTCTTAAGATTACGCGAAAATAGGAACCTTGCACATACCATGTACCCGGCACACATCGTTGATCCAGAGACTTTTTTAATCTGATTACCTATGTGATATAAATTCTAAACACTAGAAAAACCGCTGTTAATTTTATCTGTAACACTGTAAGCTGTTAATTAACATTATCTGTAAATAATGTATATCCATTTACTATATACCCAATTCTTTTGAGTTATTTGCTAGCGAAATTAAAACACATTAATATAATGCTCAATTTCCGAAACCTCGATTTTTTACAGTAATATACTCATGGTAGAAGTAGTAGAGAATTCAATTTCCTCTAAAACGAATTATTATTTGCTCTTTTATTTTAAAATGATCAAAAGTTGTAGATGTTGAGACATTAAGACAGTTTCAATTGCGTTGTTTTTTTCGTGCCTTGATCGCAAATGACATGTTTGTGAGTGTGACAGCACTTTTTTTCTTTATACTGCATACATATAGAAAAAATATCGTTTAGATCCGAAGGACATGACTACAATCACCTAGAATTATAATAAATAAATGGAGTAAACGGTAATATTATCCTATCGTATATTTGTTAATTTGTATGATACCTATATGTTTTCTCTGGTCAACAATTTTCAAAGACAATTAAACAATCCATTGCACTGCATTCTCTCATTTTCTTTAATTTAAAAATATTCACAATAAAGAAAGCATATTCAGTGAATTATTGAATTGTTTTTGAAAATTGTTGACCAGAGGCAACAGTTGTTTTATCCTACTACTTGATGATTTTTTTTCATTTCACAGTACCTTCCACCAAAAAACATGTGTTCTGTGTTTTCCTTCCTTATCCATCAACTGCCACGATCCCCAATTGGGTATCTCAGAATTTTTTCATTGTTGCTTGACATTGTGTAATATAATTTGCGAATTTTATTTCTTCAATAGACGTAAATAACCTGAACGAAACATATAAGCTACTACTCGCGCAACTTTTCTTGAACGATGGATTGAGGAAATGCGGGCGGAGTGGGGGTATTAGTTACAAAGTCGGCCACTAGAGTATTTACCGTAACGCCAACTTTTGAAAAATTAAAGTCAACCTGCTACGTGTGCGACCAGGTCATCGCTCTGGGTAGGCAACAGCAGGGACACTAGATACGAGATTTAGGTTCTCCCTTGAAGGACCTGAACCTGCCTCAGCCACTTCTTTAATTGTTGGTATTGAAGCTGAACAGAAGTTCTCGACTCTGAAAGCAATTAGCTTTGACTAGCTTCTGTTTCGCGCCAACGAAGTTTTAATACTTGGAATGTTGTCATCAGTGCTCGCTGCGAGCTTTTGCCTTCAACTGTTTGTTGCTCAAGGGAGGGGGAAGCAAGGTCACCGTTCAAGGAAAGCTGCAAGTAGTAGTTTTTTCATCCCGGAATGCCAGATATCGATTGACGTTAGGCGCTTTGAAGCGCTCCAGTAGTATAATTTAGCATCATAACAATTGATTAGCACTAAAAGTTGCAAAAACATGCTGCTCGAGGACTCTAACAATGAATGTGCTAGCACGAGCGCGACAACAAACGAGCACTATGCGCACGAATTTAATCCGGCAGTTAATGAGCGAATGGTACCTGCCGACCGCGATAATCGCTAGCCATAATCTTGCTAAGAAGAAATAAAAGAGGTCATCTTCGTCAACATATTAGCTTTTTAAGAAGCTTAATAAAGCTAATATGTTGACGAAGATGACCTCTTTTATTTCTTCTTATAAGAACGTCAACAACACCAAATCAGAATTCCCACAATTCATAATCTTGCTGCCGATATTAGTACAGAAGCTGCGCATGTGTTAATGCAGTAAAACTCTGTTGCAGCGGAAAGGAAGTGGCTGTGTGTTGCTTTCAGCTATCTCCTTATCAGTCGAGTTACGACCATCTTTGGGAAAACATGCAGCTGGTTTCCTTCTCGCACGCTGTGCGCGCGATCCATATAGAAGGCGCACTGACGGCACAATTACCGGTATTCCGGAAGGGCCAGAAATTTGGTAGTAATTTGGTATAACAATATTTATTTTAAAATTTTAATGACTATGTAAACTTTAAAAAAGTTTTGCAATTATGCATGTGTTAATGCACGCTTATGACAGTTATTTGCTGGGATATTGAGATATCAGTGTGAGTTATTAGGGATCACAGAATTTTGAAAATGTGCACAGAATTCACTGCTCCCCATAGCACGTCATACGCAGTTTCAACTGTTTTTTGACGTAAAATAAATAAATAGAGACTGGATTTTTATGTAATTACATACGTTGTGTCTTTCTACTTACCATTCTCAAAACTTTTATATTCGCGAATCGTCGCTGTCCTAACAAAATATCGAAATTTTTTGTTACATACTTTTACATATTCGGTACTATACTACATATTTTACATATGTTGTTATTTTCACAAAATATTTTTTTATTTTATCAATTTTCTTTTGGCTTATACATTTTTAATGAAAATAAGTATTTAAAAAAAATCAGAATTTCTTCCTACAATATTACCGAGTACTGTTGTATAGAGGTGCACTACGTTAACGGCGCGATTGGATGTTCGTACAGTGCGACGCGCCTGCCTCAGTTATCTCAGTGGCGGGAAGTACGAGTCAGCGACTGAGGTCCTTTACACCTTTCACGCCCAAATGTGAAAAGTATGACTGACGCCGGGTTTCGTGATCTTTAACCCTAATTTCCCAGAAACTATGGCGATCGACGAAGTGTATGGCTGTGTCCTGCGTGAGCTACATCTTGCGGCAGCGACACGCGACAGCTTCAAGCGACAAATTTCAAACACACAGAATCTTATGGGCCCGTCCTGCGTCGGCGACATCCGCGACGAAAGCGCTACAAGCGGCGGCGTCCGAGATTCAAACATGTTTGAATCTTGTCGCTACTTGTCGCCGCTTCTCGCTGTGTCGCGCGTATAGTTTCGCTGCTTTGGTCTTCAATTTCCCATTTCAAAGATGTCGAATAGCGATATAACGGAATGTTTAACTGAAGATGTGAAAAATACAAGGGAATTGTGGAACAAGAGATTGAAGAACTACCACAGTAGAATTGTGAGCGGCGAATTGTGAAAGGAAGTGGCAAAAGCACTGAAAATAACAAATAAGTTTGTTTTGTTATTGATTAAATTACGTTACTTTATATTATTCGCATTGAATTTGTCAGATGCTAATTATATTGTGTAGTACATACACCACAGTGTATTATATACCAGTATTCCTGTAGACGTAAATGAGGTTAGGTTTCTATTGTAACCAAACCGGCAGGGCTATCGAAATAATTGCAAATAGTCTGTCTTATTTCACGGGCTTCTGTTGAGGGTGAATTAAACCTATTACTAACTGGCAGAGTGAATATCTGCGGAGAGTTTGTTGAACATAACAAAAATCTTGAATGTTCCCTTTGAAACATTTCGACTGTCGTCCTTGCGGCATCGCAACTTGTCGCCTGAAGCTGACGCAAGCTATCGCTTGTCGCCGTCGCCGGTTGGAGCTCACGCAGGACACGGCCTAACACTTCTGTGGGAATGCTGCACGCTGCTGTGATTGTTTACTGGTCGAAGATATCGCCAATTTGTACGAGGGCGTATAATGGAGAGTAGCGAGCTTGTGTACCCTTGAACGTTAAAGCACTATCCATCTTCTGCGCATGCGCAGTTGAGGTTCGTTATCTTGGACTTCAAATAGATACCAAATTAACCTGAAAAAACCATATAACATCAATAGCTAATTACACACACATAAAAATATTAAAATTGTATCCATTCATAAATAGAAAATCAAAATTATCAATAGACTCAGCATTAATAGTATTGAAATACATTGTACGACTTCACTGACCTACGCCTGCCCAATCTGGGGAGGTGCCGCTAAAAGCAACCTTCAAAAACTGGAAGTAGTGCAAAACAAATTCTTAAGAAATGTTTTAAAAGCTCCATGGTATATCCGAAATGATCAAATTTTAAAAGAACTATATATAGAACCTCTGAAAAC
Organism: Teleogryllus oceanicus; assembly: GCA_964035755.1. Lineage (NCBI taxonomy): Eukaryota > Metazoa > Arthropoda > Insecta > Orthoptera > Gryllidae > Teleogryllus > Teleogryllus oceanicus. The sequence continues at coordinate 31,260,731 of CAXIVR010000013.1, forward strand.
TTGGATCCTAAAACTTTCTTTTAATTTCTACTCTTCTCTTTCAACTTGCCCAGCCTCTCCTTTGTACACTCTAGGTAAATCAGCCAATCTTTTTCCACGAATAAAATCAAGATATTCTAAAGACCTACTACATCCTCCGTAATTAGCTGTAAAGCAGGTTCCAACATTTATAAATTAAATACTCATGTCCTAATTCAAATTGTATGCATTTTTTTCTGAAGGACCCTTCCTGGGTATCCTTAGCCGTTATTGTGTTATTGTAAATATTAGTCTTCTAACATTGTCCATACATGACGAAATGTAATTACAACAAAATTGTATATTATGTTTCATCAAACCCTTGAAAGACATAATAATGTCGAACAAGGAAATAAATAAATAAATAAAAAAAGTTGAGGTTCGCATCACTTTTGTGCATTTGTTCATGCGCAGAAGATCGATAGCGCTGTCCGCTGTGGCGAGCACAAACTCTCTAGTTTGTGCACACTCGACCGTTAAAGCAATCGAAAGCAGTATCGATATCAATAATGGGTAAAATCGAGAAAGAGCTTTTGCACGTTTAGGTCGTCGCAATGGAAGAAGTTCCAAATTGTGGCAACAGAGTGGTGTCACAGTGAAATTACCATCAGCTGTTCCGTGCTCTTCGTAACTTCATGTGTGACTTTTGTAAATTTCCATTACTTGTATACATAACAATTGATAATAACTTAAATTGGGATTAAAATTTGTTCCCAGAACTCACATATTTACATTATGATTCTAGTATTCTTGTATAAAATACGTAAAACAGAAATGAAGCACATTTATGGATTTAAAAATGAATTGTTTTATACAACAAAAGGAACAAGAGCAGAATGAATGTGAGAAATACAAATCTTTTCATTCCCCAATTCATTTTGTTAACCAAGGTATTCACTATATCAGTAATGTTTTAGAATCATATAATATTTTCTTCACACAATTGTGCGGACTTGATTGACATAACCTACACCTTGTCATAATGATACACTGACAAACTGCATATGTTAAGATCCACACAATGTATACTTGGGTTTTCGTGATGTGGCAGATGACATTAGGCCAATCTTACAACTCCTACCTTATAAAATGGATATTTTTAATTAATTCTCGAACGCCCTTCTCAACGGGGTTCATGGCCTCAAACATGTGCTATAGAACGATTTTCCTAAGGATGAGCCAAAGTGACAGCTAGTGCTGGCAACATAACTGAAGGTTCTGTGTTCGTGCCCTCGAGTCCATTGTTGCATTCCTTCCTGCATTCGTTTGTTTGCAGTTGGCTAACTTGTAAATGGCTTCGACGCTTCCTTTTGTGATGTCCTCGTCCGACGGAAAATATAGAGCGCTTTGAGAAATAATTCAAATTAAGAAGTGTTATGTGCTCTTCTGTAAAAATTCTTTTTTTCTATTAACATTACATTGAATTTACTTTTTGTTTGATAAATATTACGTTTATTTTAAAACCGAGATGCGTACTGGTTCACGTGTTTCCATCTATGGTGCTGTTGTATGGCGAGCTGTGATTGAGAGCTTTCTCTTTACATTCGTGGCAGTTTTCTTTTACTGCTTGTGACAACAGGTAAAGAGATTTTCCACATACGTAATTAAATTTAAATATTTCCCGGACTCGCGTACATGCATATACCTCAGCGAAACTCTTCTGCACGTGGATGTTTTCACAGAAGCCATAACCTAACACTACGAAGAGGCGTGGCTGAACAGCTGTCGCGGCGGAGGGATACTTCTCTGAATGACATGTGATGTTCATTTGTTACGCGAACTGTCACCTTGTCTCATCCTTAGAAAAATCCTTCTATATCACTGTTATGAAGATGCATTTTATAAGGCAGGAGGTGTAAAATTGACCTCACGTCATCCGCCATGTTACGAAAACCCTAGTATAGTATGACAAGACCCACTTTCATTGAATAAAGAATTCAAAATCCCATTGACCCCATTGCAGTCATGGAAGCCCTCAAACTTACAGCATATTAGTACTCTAGGATTAAGAAACCTAAACTTAGAATACCTGTATTGAAGTAAATTACAGAATTCTTTACCTCTTCAGTATTCAGATTTAGAGATAAATTAATACTAGAGATGTGCTTCACAGTGAATGGGTATGGTTAAAGTCAAGTTATCCGATCTTTTGGAAAATTTGTAAGCAAGTGAAGAAATACAATGCAATTAATTTACTTAAAAAAATCTTCCTATGAATACCGATTTATATCATTTGACCCACTATCTAGAAACGATACAACTCTTTTATTTTATTTTTAATAATATTTCTTCTTTTCCGGTAGTAATTCACTTTGACCTAACCAATGAATTCACTACGCACTTTACAGACATTCACTGAACTTCACCTATTTTTTGTGAAGCCTTTACTCCGCATCCAATGAATTACAAGTGAGGATGACTTCGGGCAATTGAAAACTGTGAGGTTAATAGTAGAACTAATTAAACTTTAAACAAATCACATGACAAACACGAAAAGAGTGCGACATTTGTACCATGGAAATACATTTAGCAGCACACTCTGCCGCCAGTGTCGAGAACAAATTGCATATAAAATGGCCGAATGGTCAATTACCATGCAATATAAGTCGCCCGCTAAATTCGCCGAAATGGCGGGGCCTGGCGGACTGGCGGGCTGGCGGACTGCGGGCCTGGCGGGGACTGGCGGGGCCTGGCGGGGACTGGCGGGCCTGTGAACTCTTAGAGTTCGATTTCGTGTTGGCGCATGCGCAGAGAATCAAAAAAGCAGTGGATAGCTGCCCGCTAATACGTGCACAAACACTCTAATAGAGAGTTTGTGCACTCTCAAACGTTAACGGCGGCAAGATTTTCGACACTAACGTTTCAGCTAGGTCGAATTCAGTTGCTGTCTGGAGGAGAATTCTAGCGGCCCGCTGCTCTGATCGGTAGTTTTCTGTGGTTTCTCCGAACAACACCAGGCGAATGCCGGAGCAGTACCCTAACAAACGGGCCACGGACCGCGCTCGATCTGTCCTTCTTCTTCCTTGTCCTATCCTCACCCCTTACAACCACACACACACACACACACACACACACACACACACACACATACACACACACTAACATGCACTACACTGCTACAATTCCGGGAGACCGGTCGGGAGCTTAGAGCGAGTCCCGGCTGGGACGGTGCCCCGCTGGTGGGAGAGTCCTGGTTAGGACGAAACCCCACTAGCCGACGATAGGTCGGCGCGGGATCTCGCCCCCCGGGTAGATCACCACCATCTCCGGAGAAAAAACATGCACTATACTAACGGGACTAATGACCAAAGCAGTTGACGCGCCCGGAAACACAAAAAAATCTATCAATCAATCGAACGTTAAAGCACTATCGCTCTTCTGCGCATGCCCAGTTCAAGTGTCGCACCACTTTTGGGCATCTGCGCATGCGCAGAAACTCTATCGCTTCTAGTGTGGCTCCTAAACAACCGTCCTGGATAACAATAGTTCAAGCGTTTATTATAGTTGAGAAAGTTGAATGATGCAAAATGTACATCACTTGGGCTCACCAAATGATTTTTAAAATATCGGTACTATTTTAAAAATTTGTGTAGGAAATTTATGATAAATGTAATTTCGAATTAGGTAAATTTGTTTTATAATTAGTGTACTTTAAAACTGTATATTATGTCTGATTTTTCATATTTATTACATATTTTCACCGTTTTTATTACATATTTGTGTACATATTTTTCCGGTCTCTAGTGATCATCGTGATCATTGAGGGGCGGATTTTAATGAAATGTCATCTTTTTTTCTTTTTACTTTAGAACAATGCAGTTTAGTATAGAAATTTATTTTATGTTATGATTAAACGAAATGATGCATTTGTATAGGTCATTATTTTGCGTTTTTTGTCGATATCGACTATGTCATTGTTTACATTTTCCGTCATTTTTAATGCTATTTTGCTGATTTCATCGATTTTAATGTCATTTTAACGGTACTTTCTTCAAATAATATTTCTTCACAGAATTACTCTGTAGCCTAATGGATTTGTTTGCTCAGAAATTGTTTTCACCGCCGTTGTATGTAATTCTTGTGATGTATATCAGCGCCTTTGCCGGTTACGGCCGATTTCGGGATAAGTGAAGACAGAGATTTCCTGGTAAAGATCAGTCCAAACTAAAAGTTTTCAAGCGGAGTTCACTCGAACGAATGGAAGAAGTCTCAATTACATCAGTAACGTATCCACCAACAACTTGAGTTGTTAATCCGAACGGATTGAGATAAGCTTTTTACCTAATTTTTCTTTGTTTTTTTAGGTCATTTTTAAAGCACTTGAAGAGCATTTTATTGATCATTTTTGCTATCGTTTTAGTCATCAAAAACCGCCCCCTAGTCATCATCATCATCATCACATCCACCACCACTACTACATCACATATTAAATTCCAGGAGTAGAGCGGGTTCCGGATAGAGCCCAGTTTTCGGACGTGCGTCGTTGGCACACGGGGAGGGAGAGTGGGTCGGTGAATGAAGCGGAGGGTGCGGGTGGGGGTGGGGGCGGGCGGCCAAAGGTCACAGGTCGGCCGGCGCGGCGGGGGAGGGGGCGCATCGCTTGCATCGCGCTGCGTAGCGCCGCTCGCTCTTCGACTGCTCGTGCACGTACGCGCCTGCTCCCGCCAGGCCCCGCGTGCACACCTATATACAACGATTTTCCTTAGGATGAGCCAAAGTGACAGCTAGTGCTGGCAACATAACTGGAGGTTCTGTGGTCGTTGTGCCCTTGAGCCCATCCGACTCTTTCTCTGCATTAGTTTGTTTGCAGTTGGCTAACTTGTAAATGGCTTCGACGTTTCCTTTTGTAATGTTCTCGTCCGACAAAAATATAGTGCGCCGCGAGAAATAAATGAAATTAGGAAGTGCCGTGTTATGTGCTCTTTTGTAAAAATTCTTTTTTTCTATACACACATTAAATTTACTTTTTGTGTGATAAATATTATGTTTATTTTAAAACAGAGACTTGAATGAGAGATGCGTACCGGTCCACGTGTATTTGGCTTAAAATAATTTTTCTTTCTATTTACATTCGTGGCAGTTTTCTTTTACTGATTGTGAGAGCATGTTAAGAGATTTTCCACACATGTAATTAAATGTAAATATTTCCCGGACTCACGTACGTGCATATACTTCAGCGAAACTCTTAGACTTCTGCATAGCGATGTTTTCACAGGAGCCATTAGCACTTTACGAAGAGGCGTGGCTGAACAGCAGTCGCGGCGGAGAGATACTTCTCTGAAATACATGTGATGCTCACTTGTTACGCGAACTGTCACTTTGGCTCATCCTTAGGAAAATCCTCCTATAGCTAGGGCTTGCATGGGAAAACTAGCTGTCGGGACTCGCTGTACAGAGGGATTTGTAAGCGAGAAGTAAGAAAGGGTCGAATACTGCACACTTAATTCCGTTGCGTTAAAACATTCTCTTTTTTTTTTTTTTTTTTAAATTTTTCCTTCTTTTCATTTCTTCTATTCATTTTCTTATTTTCTCGTCTTAATGTTCTTCTCTCTTGTTCTTCTCGTCTTCACGTTCTTCTTGTCTTCACGTTCTTCTTCTTCTTCTTCTTCTCATTCCTTCCTCTTCTTCCTCTTATTCTCTTCTTCATTTTCTCCTTCTTATTCTCCTCTTCATTTTCTCCTTCTTATTCTCCTCTTCATTTTCCCTCCCTCCGTCATCTTCTCCGTCTCCTCCTCCTTTTTTTTTCTCTCCTTCTCTTCATCTTCTCCTGCATATCCTCGTTCCCTTTCTTCTCTTCCTTTTTTTCCTTCCCTTTTCTTCCTTGTCCTTTTCTTCCTCCTCTTCTCTTCGTCCTTTCTTCACCTCCTCCTCTTCGTCATTCTTTGCATCTTCTAAATAAACATGATGAAAATCGTGTGTAATATACTGATTGAATAAAGTGTATTAATATTTTAATATTGTTTATATTTAAATTTCTTTATTTCTTCATATTGGATACCATCTGCAGGCCAGAACATGTACTGTACATTGAATCATTGCAGATAGGCCCGTTCATTTAATTTTTTAAAAAATTTATTTTCTTCCTCTTCGGCAGTTTTGCCTTTGAAGGGTTTGAACATTTTTTATTTGTAATACATAATGCTTTTTGGGCAGTCACGTTTAAGCATATAATCTCTCACTTCTTATATCTTACTACTAACTAATTTTACAGGATTTAATACTTAATGGTGATGATAAAGGGTGAAAGGACAAACACAAATACAACCATGTCCGAGGCGGGACTCGAACCCGCGACCCTTCGGTCCGAGATCTCTACAACACTACTACCTTAGCGATCTCGGCCACCGGGTCGACACATTGAATTTTACTTAGATTTCTAGTTTCGGCTCATTCTGATCAGCCTGCTACGGCGTTTGGGTCACTGGAAGCGCTTCACTCAATTCTTCGCTCCACGTGCCCTCCCCCATGTTGTCACACATGCTCCCTCACATATTCCTCTCGCATATTCACCGCATATTCTCTTACAAGTTCAGAGCAAACGCTCGGAACTATCCCTAACAGTTAATAATTTCTATTCACAAGGTGCTCTGTGATCAGTTAAGCAGCACGGGTAAAGTGGGAAATTATTGAAGATTGAGCTCTAAATAAATTATAAAGTTTTACTTACCTGTTACAGACTATTAATTACGTTTTTATCAAGAAGTTTTTGTTATGAATCACCTCTACTTTTAGTTTCACATCTCGTCATTGAACTGGAAAAACTGAAAACGCTAGGTTATATTTTAGTGTAGTTAAAATTTACTCCATTCTTAAAATAATTAACATTTTTTATCTAATCTATATAATATACTAATAATAAAATATATTATATTGTATTATAAACAACATTTTAGTTTTTACTTTGAAATTATTAAAACAATAATAACCTAATACTTTCAATTTTTAATACTAATTCCTTGAAATACGCCATTTTTGTTTCAAACTTACATGCTTCAAATATTTGGTCGAAGGGGCGTATGCAGATTTTAAACGTGGTTTCTCTTATTTGTGTTTAATGTTTATTTAATTTATTACCTCTTAGTAACACGGATATTTCTTTTCTTACAGGTGAGTCCTCTAGCACTCGTGACTACTGGCTGTTTTGTCTGCAATACAAAGGTAGAAAGGGTTTGTACGAAAGGTTACACAAACACGTGTCACTCTAACAGCGTTTTCCATTTGAAGCACTGAAACCAACCCAAGTGCAGGGCAGAAACGTCATCGCTCCACAACAGGCGTGAAGGGCAGCTACTGTAGTGTCGTGTTGCTAAAACAGCGTGGGCACGTGGCGCGTGGTGGGCACCGGATGCGTAGTCAAAGGCAGAAGCTATGACGCACGGGGTTTTTCTGACTGGGTGTGTGCAGCGCTAGAGCGGAGGCAATGGTGGCGGCGGGCAGCGTCGCGAGGGCTATTTAAGGGCCGTGAGAACAATGTTCCTTCTTTGTGATCCTGGCAGCGGCAGCGGCAGCGTAGATCGTCCGTGATAGGTGCGAGCGTGCTCGCGGCGAAGGAGCCGGCAGTTATTGTCGTGACTAGTGAGACATGTAGTCGGTCTCAGGGCAGGCGGTACTACGTACGGCGAAACATTTGGTAGTATGTTGCGGTGTGGTAGCCGTTGTAAATATCTCTCCTAGCAATGGGGTCTATTTAGTTAGTTAATTGTATACAGTGCATTGGTTATTTGTGACTACGGTCTAAATTGTGAATAAACCTGCTGTTATTACAACCCACTATCGTCTGTGTACTGATAACACCCGTATGACGCCACACTACGAATGAAACGGATTACGGAACTGAGTCAGTGCGTGTGCGCTACACAGTGAGATTATAGATAGCTGTTCTTGGTCTGTCTCGCTGATGGAACTCGAAAAATAATAATTTTGAATTCTGAACATTGTTATAATTTTTATGAACTCTTTTGGTTCATCTTACTTCTTAATTCATAAATTATTAACGTGTGATTTCTTTATTTAAAAACTACTAAAATATCAAATGCTTATGTGTTGAAATTTAATTTTTTTCGAGATTTGCCAGTGATCGATATAGTACACAAGATTTTGAACCGAAAGGCTTCTGCAGAATTGTTTGGTTATTAAAAACCATAAAAATATTAACATGAGCGTTTTCACTGGTATATGTATGGGCGTGTGAGAAACATGTCTTGGCACATATATTTCAATGATTTTGTAAGGGTCACTATTTTTATTTTCACTTTATTAGCGTTTCAAAATTGAGACATATCTACACTTTGATTTTTAAATAGCACTGAATTTGTTAACATGAAGTTATTTAAGGTTAAATTTTAGGAAAACACCAATTGATTTTCCGAACTTCGCGTAAGTCACAAACACTATTTTAAGACTTCATCATTCGAAGTATCCCTGCGTGACAGTAGATCCTCAATTGCCTTCACAATTTCATCACGAATCCAACTCAGCATGGATAACTTCCGCACCTAATCTCACAATAGCCCGGTGCACTAGGCTGCATTGACGCGATCGTCAGTGCAGTTTAGGGCGCCCCGAGTGCGCCCTGGTTCCGTGCGATTGTGCGAATGGAACATGCGCTTCTTTGCACTGGTGCGCCCTAGCCGGCGAATGGAACACGAAAGCTGCCCGGAGTGCGCATCAGTGCGGCAAATGGAAAACGCTATAAGAAAGTATGTCAGGATTTTCAAAAAAGATTGTTCATATGTAAAGGGCTGCTGGTATCGTATTTTTCTTGATGAAAAAATTCGGATTTTGAGTAATGTTAATGTGGCAATTTTTGAAATTCTAACGAACACATTTGCTTCCATTTATGTTTGTGAAATTGCTACCGAGTTATGGACATGCCCTTCCTAAAGAAGGAATTAATTTATATACTCTGCCTAATCACAGCCACGTATTCAGCAAACGCTTCAAATTATTCAAAATGTTTCCTATCTTTGTATTGCTTCGTAAAAGAGGTGTTAAGTTATTGAGTAGTTCCTTAGACTTAATAATTGTGTCGTCAGAAATAATAACAAGTTTATAAATTTTATTACCAAATAGCTATATCTCCAAAAATGCCTTTGAGTCTCACTCGTCAAAGCCATGTAAACGCGGGAAGTGTAGCAAAATTAACTAGGGCACTATGCGTTCAAATTATTACTTATTATTATTATTACTATCATCACAATTTAACTTGTTTCCACTCGTGCATCTCGGTTACCATGAACAAGAGATACACGTTCCAACTGTCATAATCAGCACTGGATCAACCATCAATGTTCAGAAACTTCCTCACGATGTTACATGTGTCCAGTATGACAATCTTTTGCATCTGGATGTATAACCCCTTCTTCAGTTGCAGTTCAGCTAGGGATTCATGTAGGAACTTAGGAATTTCACCAGTGGCGCCTAGAATTATTGGTACAATCGTCACCATTTCCACGTCGCTCCACATTTCCTTTATCTCATTTGCCAGAGGTTGATATTTTAGAATTTTTTCACTTCTTTTCTTTGGGATGTTGTGAGCTAGCGGGACTGCGACATCAATCAGATACACCTTTTTATTTTTCTTGTCATGCCATACAATGTCCGGTTTATTACATGATACAGACCTATCTGTTATTATGGACCTGTTCCAGTACATTTTGTGATTATTTGTGTCAATGACTGGTTCGGGTGTGTACTTATAGTATGGTGTTCGGTTACCCGTCAAAGGTTATTATTGTGGCATAGTTGCTGATAAACCACTTTACAAACGTCGTCATGTCGTTTTGTATATTCTGAGGATGCTAGAGAGCTGCATCCACTGATAATGTGGTCTATATTTTCTCTATGTTCTCCACATAGCCGACATTTGTCATCACGAACGTTATTGTCTTTCAGGATAAATTTACGGTAGTTTTTAGTTGATACTACTTGGTCCTGAATAGCTACCATGAAACCCTCTGTTTCAGCAAAAGTTCTCCCAAGCACAGCCATTTAATTGACGACTTACGGTCCATCAGTTCTCCTCTATCTGGTATGGGTAGCGTCCGTGAAGTTGCTTCTCTTTCCAGTTGCTGATTTTCATCTCATTGGTCTGTATTTGCTTTTGTAGGTTCATTGTTTCATCAGACAAATTCAATGGTGTAATTTTCCGGTCAATGTATGTTACAATCCGATGTACCTTGCTTCCATTAGCTTTTTCGCGGAAGTACTGACGCAGTCTCTCCAGTTGTTGGTGATGGAGATTCACAATATCTATGACACCTCTTCCTCCTAAAGACCTAGGTAGGTGGAATCTCTCAACTGCGCTTTTAGGGTGGTGACATCTAAATCTGGTGCAAAGTACTCTGCAGTTTGTATTAAATGCCTCTAGTTCGGTTTGTGTCCATCTGACAATACCAAAGCTGTAGGTAAGCACTGGAATTACATAGGTATTTATAGCCTTAATTTTCCTGCCAGCACTGAGTTTAGTTTTCAGAATTGTTCTCAGACGTGTATTAAATTCCTGGGTAATGTTAGATTTTTATTATTATTATTATTATTATTATTATTATTATTATTATTATTATTATTATTATTATTATTATTGGATTTATTATAGTCGCCTCAATCCAAGGTTCTTAGCGACTTTTCAGTTTTTTACATATTCGATATTTGATTTTACATTTTTTTGTAATACAGTACAATGTTTACAATAGAGAGGGAGGGGATTATTTTAATTGTACAAACATTTGACATCCAATCATGACTTCTAAGATAATATACAAAGAAGGTACGTATATTTTATTAAATATATTAGTGTTCTCAAAAAATCTTATAATTTTATGTTGATAGGACATGGAATAGATCATTGCTTCGAATTATTGCTCTGGTGATGGGCCTTCTCTTTTTTCATGGAATTGAGAGCAAACGTTCACTATATAAGATACCGTTAGTTCAACCTCACAGTGAATTATAAAGTTACAGAGGGGCGCGGGTAGTTAGTGGAACAGGTGTGCGTGTGCTATATGAGTATGTCCGGAGCGAAGCCTGGATAGCACTACTTGTTCCTAGTGATTTGTGTCTAGTGATTTGTTTATCTAGATACATTGAGAATAAATTTAATTGCGTTTTATGCAGGTGACTGGCTTTGTATTTGATCCATCCTTGAATCCAGTTAGTCAACATTATTTTGTTCATAAATTTTTGGATATCATTGTGAAGTAAATTAGGTTGTGAACTATATTGTCTTATTTGAGGTTTACCATGCAAGACGCCCAAAGCTTGAGTAGCGCTGTTTTCCAAAGATGTGGGGATCCAGACACCAGTAAAAATGGGTCTTCGAGAATGCTGTGTGCCTGAGGTACTTCACCGCCTAACGACTTCCGGTTCCGCGAGGTCACGTGAATGATTATGGACGTTGTCGATGCATCTTTTCTCGCAATCACGTCCCATTTGTTTTACAGCTCTGCGTTTGGCTCTTAGGAACGCTCTAGCAGTATAATTTAGCAACAAAACAACTATTCGGCAATAAATGTTTGAAAATTGTGTTTTTCTACTTCCATTGTATAATGCTGTTACTTGTTGGCTGCAACCGGTTGCAAAAGGATACTCATGACGATGCAGATTTCATTATGATACAGATTCTTCACCAATCACAGAGAAGTGTACAAAGTATTGACACTTCATTAATCAATGAGAATCGTCCTAGTGAATGTTTCGTTCGATTGTGTAATATAAAAATTGCATTAGGTGTTATATTATGCTTGACAGTTTTAATTTCTTTTATTAGTAGTATTTTTTCGTGGAATATTATTTAAAATTAAATTGGATCGCAATTTCACTTTGATTCTATTTTGAAGACTATCGCAGTACTCCCTCGGAGGCGGATTGGTAACCATAGCCACCTGCGGCAACATGCGAGGGTAGGTTAGGGAGCTTCTCGCTAGGTTGCCTTGGCTGAATCCTGCATGTCAACTGTCACGAAACGATTCAATGTAAAAGTTTAACTTATAAAAGTCGTAGAAAAAGTACCCTATGAAACTCAATGTAATGGGTATAAATACACTCGTGTGAAGTTTACGTAACTCGCTCGTACCTTGCTGGAATCGTAATATCACACTCGTATATTAATCCATATACCCATCATTGCTTCATCGTTGATTGAGTGATTGATTTTTTCGTGTTTCCGGGCACGTCAACTGCTTTGGTCATTAGTCCCGTTAGTGTAGTGCATGTTTTTTCTCGGGAGATGGCGGTGATCATCCCCCGCTGGATGGCGAGATCCGGCGCCGACCTACCATCGGCTAGTGGGGTTTCCCCCTAACCAGGACTCTCCCACCAGCGGAGCACCGCCCCAGCCGGGACAAGCTCTAAGCTCTCGACCGGTCTCCCGGAATATGTGGTAGTGTAGTGCATGTTAGTGTAAGGGAGAGGATGGGACAAGGAAGAGGAAGGACACATCGCGCGTGGTCCGTGACCCGTTTGATAGGGTACTGCTCCGGCATTCGCCTGGTGTTGATCAGAGAAACCACGAAAAACCACCGATCAGAGCAGCCGGCCGCTAGAATTCACCTCCAGACAGCCACTGAATTCGACCAAGCTGAAAATCTAGTGCCGAGAAACCTGCCGCCGTCAGGATTCGAACCTAGGACCTCCCGGAGAGAGGCGCTGCAGTGACATCAGTTGATGCACTGAGCTACCGTTCCCGGTTGCATCATCGTCTCATAATGTACTATACCAGAGAGCTCCAACAATGCCTCTGCTCTCACTGCCACCACGGCAATGCGCGGGACGCGACGTGTAGCAAAATTAAATTCAACGCCATGGGTTCATTTTATTTTGTCACCAGTAATGACGTGTCCTCGAAATTGTTGCGGGCCTCGGGTACCTTACGCCTAACGACCTCTGGTGCCGCGGAGGCATCTGAAGGATTCCGTGCGATGTCGATGCAGACTCTTTTCTCGCAACCACGCCCCCTCTGCGATCGCTTGCGCCCCACGACTACTCTTTGGTCTGGCGCTCACTCAGCCCCTAACGAACCCGTCACGGCCTACCTGATGACGCGGCGACGAGGACCGGGCTACGGGATTGTTTTAGCGGTCATTTGTTATAGAGAGGTGCTCAACTGGCAAGCAAATGTAGAGGAGCGTTCGGATGCGTACTTGTTTCTTTTTCCGGAGTCTTTCATTCCCATCTGTTTGGTCGCGATATGTTTTTTTCCTGCTTCACAGTGTGTTTTGTTTTACTTCGGCTCGAATTTTCTTTTTACTTTCTGGCTACGGAGAGGACAGTTATATAATTCTGCGCGAAAAAAGCCCAATTTTCGGCAGAAAATTTTTATTATAGGATCCTTGTAACGAAAAAGTGGAGAAATCCAGATGTTAAGTTTAGAAAAAAAACTCTGAATCGTCGAGTAGCCTGAATCTGTTTCGTGAGTCTTTGATACCGAAAAATGGAACGACGGAAAAAGCGCTCTGCCTGCCCCTGTCCGTGTCTGCCTGCCCCTGTCCGTCTCTGTCCGTCTTGTCTCTGTCCGTTTCTTGTCTCTGACTGTCTCTATCTCTCCGTCCCTGTGCGTCTCTAATTAAGCCACTCTCTTGACTACAAAAATGTGCTTGTCCTTCGTTGTGAAACGCACAGAACAGGTTTTTGAGCGTCCCTTGAAAAATTATTTTTCTTTCTATTTACATTCGAGTCAGTTTTATTTTACTGAACATAAGAGGATGTTAAGAGATTTTCCATCTACGTAATTAAATTTCATTGTTTCCCACACTCGCGTACGTGCATATACTTCAGCGAAACTTTTAGGCTTCCGCACAGTCGTGTCTTCACGGGAGCCATAATTGAACACGTACGAAAAGGCGTGGCTTAACAGCTATCACGGCGGAGACATACTTCTCTGAAGTACATATGATGTTCACTTGTTTAATTCATTGATTCGTTGATTGATTTTTCGTCTTTCCGGGCGCGTCAACTGCTTTGGTCATTGGTCCTGTTAGTGTAGTGCATGCTTCTTTCTCGGGAGATGGCGGTGATCTTCCCCCCGCTGGATGGCGAGATCCGGCGCCGACCTACCGTCGGCTAGTGGGGTTTCCCCCTAACCAGGACTCTCCCACCAGCGGGGCACCGCCCCAGCCGGGACAAGCTCTAAGCTTTCGACCGGTCTCCCGGAAAGTGTGGTGTGTAGTGCATGTTAGTGTAAATAAGTTTGTGTGTTAGGGGAGAGTATAGAACATGGAAGCGAAAGGAAAGATCACGCGCGGTCCGTGACCCGCTTGCTAGGGTACTGCTCCGGCATTCGCGTGGTGTTGATCGGAGAAACCACGGAAAACTACCGATCAGAGCACCCGGACGCTCGAATTCTCCTCAAGACAGCGACTGAATTCACTTATTTAACGTACTGTCATTTCGGTACCTTCGTAGAGTGATTCTTCTAAACCTGCGAAACAACTTCGCATATGGTGTGTCCTAAAATCAAGGGAAATGTGCCATATTTAATTCCGTTGTGAAGTTTCCTAATTGAAGTTCCTTGAAAAAAGTGATCATTTCCGATCTCCTTTACCGGGAGCGGTAGCTCAGTGCATCAGCTGATGCCACTACAGCGCCTGTGACTGGGAGGTCCTAGGTTTGAGTCCTGACGGCGGTAGGATTTTCGACACTAGCTTTTCAGCAATGTCGAATTCAGTCGCTGTCTGGAGGAGAATTCTAGCGGCCGGCTGCTCTGATCGGTAGTTTTCCGTGGTTTCTGCGATCAACACCACGCGAATGTCGGAGCAGTACCCTACCAAACGGGCCACGGACCGCGCGCGATCTGTCCTTCTTCTTCCTTTTCCTATCCTCTTCCCTTACACACACACACACACACACACACACACACACACACTTACACTAACATGCACTACACTACCACACATTCCGGGAGGTCGGTCGGGAGTTTAGAGCTTGTCCCGGCGGGGGCGGTGCCCGGGTGGTGGGAGAATCCTGGTTAGGGGAAAACTCCACTAGCCGACGGTAGATCGGCGCCGGATCTCGCAATCCAGCGGGGACAGATCAACGCAATCTCCCGAGAAAAAAATACAAGCACTACACTAACGGGACCAATGACCGAAGCAGTTGACGCGCCCGGAAACACGAAAAATCAATCAATTCGACCCCTTTACATAACCAAGAAGTTTGAAATATAAATTCTGAGGCACCTGTGTTAAAAAAAAAGAAAAAGCGGTCAGTCTCCACATGTGAGGTCCATCTGCGCATGAAGGCGGTTGTTCTGCGGGACCGCGCTGCTATATCGGGCTCCCCTGGCCGGTGGCGCGCGTTGCCTCCTGGCCGGCACCTTATCTCACTCGCTCTCTGCGAGGCGCGGCGACTCCGCGGGCAGTGGGCTGAAACTCAAGAGTTGCGACAATGCTGACGAGGTATGGTTGACGTAATTAAGTGATGAAATAATTGATTTGAATTAATTTTTTCGTGTTTCTGGGCACGTCAACTGCTTTGGTCATTAGTCCAGTTAGTGTAGTGCATGTTTTTTTCTCGGGGTATTCCAGCTGGATGGCGAGATCCGGCGCCGACCTACAGTCGGCTAGTGGGGTTTCCCCCTAACCAGGACTCTCCCACCAGCGGGGCACCGCCCCTACCGGGACAAGCTCTAAGCTCCCGACCGGCCTACCGGAATATGGGGAACCTAGGACCTCCCTGTCCGAGGCGCTGCAGTGACATCAGTTGATGCACTGAGCTCCCGCTCCCGGTATGAAATAATTGAAGTCATCTCCGTTAACTTAATGGGTTTATTTAGAGAGAAGACTTCCGTCATCATCAGATGATTGATTGTGTGGTTCAGGGCGCGTCAACTGCGAAAGTTATTCGTCCCATACGTGTAGTGCATGCTTTCCCTCGCCTGGTGGCAGTTATCTTCCCTCGCTGGATGGCGAGATTCGGCGCCGACCTACCATCGGCTAGCGGAGTTTGCCCCAACCAGATATTTCTCACCAGTGGGTCCCCGCTTCAGTTGGGACAGGTTTTAAGCTCCCGACCGGTCTCCAGGGATGTGTGATTGTGTAGTGCATGTTAGAGTAAGTGTGTGTGTAAGGGGCGAGGTAGGACAAGGAAGAGGAAGGAAATATCGCGCGCGGTCCTTGGCCGTTTGTTAGGGAATTGCTCCGGCATTTGCCTGATGTTGATTGGAGAAGTCACGGATAACTACTGATCAGAGTAGCCGGTCGCCAGAATTCCCCTCTAGACAGCGACTGAATTCGAGCTACTGTTGACAAGCTAGTGTCGAAAACTCCTGCAACCGTCGAACCTAGGGGTTCACGGTCAGAGGCACTGCAGTGACATCAATTGATGCCTCGTGTCACCTTTACCGGTCCGTCATTATCAGTTTCGCTGTATGTTGAAATCTCCCGTTTTTTGCCGGCTATCGACAGCATTACTGTCATCATCAGTATTGTTATGTGTGGCAGTCTCGCGAACTTTTACACACACAGAGCACGACCGACGACAACGGCAAAGTCGTCGAAAGACGTCTCTCTAAATAAATCCATTAAGTTGACGATGATGAATTCAATTATTTCTTCAGGAAAGTCAAGAGGTGTATGCGCAGCGAGAAACAAGCTCTCTTAATTGTAAAATAATAAAGCTGTTGTTTTTTTACAAA
Source organism: Teleogryllus oceanicus (assembly GCA_964035755.1). NCBI lineage: Eukaryota > Metazoa > Arthropoda > Insecta > Orthoptera > Gryllidae > Teleogryllus > Teleogryllus oceanicus. Next base: position 31,277,379 of record CAXIVR010000013.1, read on the forward strand.
ATTAGAATTTTTTTTATATCGCGGTCTCGTTATGTTTAAAATGTGATAAAAAATTTCCAAATAGATTTAACAATATTAAACCTCTTGTCTTAAGAATGTTAATAGAGTTTAATCGTTTACCACATTTTTTCGCATTGTAAAAACAAGAAGACTGTGAGATAAAAATACCTATAATATATCACACTGTTATTTATAATCCTTTATTATTCAATAATTAAAAAATTAAATAATTAAAAAATAGTTTTGGGGGGATAAAATGCTTCCTTGAATGTTGTAGAAAGTTTGGATGTGTTTTTTTGTAATAATAATAATAATAATAATAATAATAATATTAAAATTATTATTATTTAAATTATCTCAATAATTTTTCAGACAGTGAATTATGACATTCTTGTTTGTTTCTTTTTATTTTCAATTCCTCAATTCGTACAACGTTTCGACGACTTTTTTAATTTTCAAAAACTGAAAAATATTTTTGTAAATATTTGAAAAAAAAACCACAAGATTGTCATAATTGTCTGAAAAACTATTGGGATAATTTAATAATAATAATAATAATAATAATAATAATATTTTTGCCCAGTTAGAACTAAAAAATCGTTCTCTTTTGGTTGCGTGGGTCCTACTGTGCAGCACGTTAGAGCTGGCTGTTGCTATTCGCTGAAGGGACGATCTTATCACCGAATGGAATGAGGGCGTTTATTTCTGGGAGGGCGGGGACGCTGCAAGATCGTTTTGTAGAATTGCGTAACAGTCCTTAAAGTTACATTACTCTCGGTACTTAGCATATCGATATTCTGTTAGTCGATATCATAGAAAGAAAATGTCTTGAAATGCTTCCATTGTCACAATATTATTAAGCTAATGTACGAAATATATTAAGATGTTTATTGATTTTACGTCAAAAAGCAATAAAAAATTTAACTGTGGTGGAAAGTACAATATACAAGTTATAAATATAAAATTATTTACACTTGCTATCATTATGAAAATATATTAATTACAACATAGATTACATGGAATTAACTTTTTCAATTATAGAAATCGTTCTGACATTTAATTAAAATACCTTTATAATGTGAATAACTTAAAATTGATATCAAGAAAGGAGTATATACGAGATATCGAATTTCACATAATTACAATAATATCGAGAAAACGATGTGTCAATCAATGTCACATATAGCAGGTATCAAATGTCACATAAAATCTAGTACCTAAACTTCCGTAAACACAACAATTTGTAAACCAGGATAGTCGTTATTTCGGCGTAGATGGTATATTATTGATCTTCCAATTTCATTGAATTGAAAGTTTAAAAAAATGATTGATCAAAAAATTCAGTATTACATTCTTTAGTCACATAAAAGATATTCTTGAGTTAAGATGTCTATATTGAATACTTTAATATTATAAAGTTCAAAGTAAATGATTCATTGTGTAATTGATGTTGTGAAAGCCATTTACCACTCGCGCAACTTTTCTTGAACGATAGATTGACGGAATGCGGGCGGAGTGGGGGTATTAGTTACAAAGACAGCCACTAGAGTATTTTCAGTAATGCCAACCTTTGGTAGATGAAAGTCAAACCCGCTGTGTGTGCGGGCAGGTCATCGCTCTGGGTAGGCAACAGAAGGGACAGTACATAGGAGTTTTAGGTGCCTTCCTTGAAGGTCCTGGACCTGCCTCAGATATTTCTTTAGATAATGGTAATAAAGCGGAACAGAAGTTCTCGACTATGAAAGAAACTAGCTTTGACTAGCTTCTGTTTCGCGCCAACGAAGTTTTAATGCTGGGAATGTTGTCATCGCTGCAATCTTTTGCCTTCAGCTGTTTATGGCTCCAGGGAGGGGGAAGCAAGGTCATCGTTCAAGAAAAGGTGCGCGAGTAGTACACAAACTCTCACGGTTGCTAGAGGTGGAGATAAACAGTTGAAATTTGTTTATTGGTCTGCCTTGATTTCGTAGAGCTGAAGGTCGGTCCGATTACCGGAAGATACGTAAAATGTCAATTACAACTTGTGAAAACTTGTTAGAACTTGTGAATTTGGAAGCAAAGAATGAGAATCAATAATTTAAGCTCACATTTTTTGAGCACTGATAAAAATAAGTTGGATACTGAATTCCATTTGTGTGAATTGGAGTTTGACCTTTAGAGAACTCATGGCAAATAAATTGCGTTTGTGGTTAGAGTCAAATAAGTTATTGAAAAATGAAGATCTTTGGGCGACCTTTTGGTTCGTGTAAGTCGTATAAACATTAAGTTGTAATAGGTGCACGTAGAACCTTTTTTTTAACCGTGACGGATCGTGCATACGTACAATATCGTTTTGAGAGACGAAACACAGAACGGTTAAACAGTATTTACCAGGGAGTTAATTTTTTCAGTTGTCCATTGATGTTTTGTTGGAAACACCGATTTCGTAGGTAATTGTACATATTCTGGATTAAAAGAGCTCACATACAATGAACCAGCTTAGCGTGTTGCCTCCAACGGGTTATTTCATGTTAAGTTTTCTTTGTGCATTTCAAGTTTTTCATAAAAAATCCATTTTCAATTTTACACAAATTACAGTTGCGTGGCCCGTCCATTTTCAGGGCTAGAAAGTCACACGAAAAGGCGTTCATTGATTGAGAGATTAATTGATATTTCAGGGCACGTCAACTGCTATAGTCATTAGTCCCGTTACTGTAGTGAATGTATTTTATCTCGGGAGATGGCGATGATTCCTTCCCTCTGGATCGGGAGATCGAAGCCGAACTACTCGTCGGATGATTTTCCCCTCTAGGTATCTTCCCTCATTGGGGAAAAGCTGTAAGTAGCCCCGGGAGAGGTGGCTCAGGTCATGCAGAGGATACCATTGCATTTTCAACATTAGCTAGATAGCAAGGTGGATTTTCTGTGGAGTCGCTGTCTGGAGGAGAATCCTAGTGGCCGACTGCTCTGATCGGTAATTTTACGTCGTTCATCCAGCGTTTCGGGGTGAATGCCGGAGAAGTTCCCTAACAAACGGGCCACGGACCACGCGCGATCTTTCCTTCCTCTTCCTTGTCCTATCCTCACTTCTTACTTATACATACGAGTACTTACACTGACATTCACTACACTATCACACATGCCGGTAGGCCGGTCGGGAGATTAGAGCTTGTCCCGGCTGGGGAGCTGCCCAGCTTGTTGGAGATACTTGGTTGGGACCGATTGTAGGTCGGCGCCGGATCTCGCCATCAAGTGGGGGAAGATCTCCGCCACCTCACGAAGAAGAAACATGTACTACTGTTATGGAACTAATGCCCTTAGCATTTGGCGTGCCCGCAATCATTTATCAATCAATCTAAGCTCCCGACAGGTCTCTAGACATTTGTGGTAGTGTAGTGCATGTAAGTGCAGAATATGTGTATGAGGGAATATCATATGAAAAAGAAGTGGAAGGAAAGATCGCGGGCAATGCGTGTCCCGTTTGTTATAGTACTGCTCCGGCACTTACCTCTACTAATCGAATAAATTGTGCATTCTGACGATCAAAGCAGCCGGCCGGTAGAATTCTCCTCCAGTCAGCGATACTTATCTAGTGTGGATTGTCCAACACCGTCGGGATTTGAACCCTAAACCCTTCCGATCAGAGTCGCCACAGAGTCAATGCGGTTTTGCTAGGTTTAAGTTATATTCAGTCAGTAAAATGATTCGATAAAAATACTTCTTTAATTTGATGTTTTAGTTCTTCTTTGGGGCCCGTGGGAGAGTTCGATAGCGCTCTGCAGGCCACGTCATCAACACGGTATCCTCATCAGTGGGTTGGTCCCTATTGCCGACCAACGAGAAGGACTTAATAGAATAGTACATTATTAAACGATGTAATGATGGGTATTAATACATGAGTGTGATATTACAATACGAGAGAAGAACGAGCGAGTATCGTAAACTTCACACGTGTCTATTAATACCCATTACTTCGAGTTTCATACGGTACTTATTCTACGGTAACTTTTATAGGTTAAACTTTTACATTGAATCGATTTGTGGCAGTTGACATGCAGGATTCAGCCAAGGCCACCTAGCCATAGGTCACCTACCTGCGGCCGGTTGCTTTGGTTTACCAGACTGCTGGCGGGGGTGTACAAAAGTTCCGACAATAATTCCGACGTCATCATTTTCGCTTCTCTCATTTCTGGCGGTGACAACTCCACCTTTGATTCATTAGAAATTTTGAACTAAAGAATAGGCCGGTCGTTAAGTACAACTACGTCGAAGCAACACATAACACAAAATAACTTGCGTTCAGATATTAACGTCAGTCCAATGTTCTCTCCAATGATTAACACTGCGCTAGTGCAATAAAAGTGAAATTACGATCCAATTTGTTTTAATAATATTTCACGTAAATAATTACTAAAATTAAAAAAAATTAAATTTGAGAAGCATAATATAATATAATACAATATTAAATGCAATTTTAATGTACACACTCGTACGAAACATCTACTATGACGATTCTTAATTAAGGGTCTTAATTAAGGGTCTTAATTAATTAAGGGTCTTAATTAATTAAGGGTCTTAATTAAGGGTCAATACTTGGTTTGTAAGCTTCTTCGTGATTGATCAAGAACCTGTATCGTAATAAAACATGAATCGTAATGAGTAGCATTACTAGTTGCAGCCATCAAATAACAGAATTATACAGCGGGTGAAGAAAAAAGTTCTTGCGTCTTTTTTTATCATATTTACAGAAATAATACAATATTACTTTCCTATTTATAACGTATTGTTTCCTTCACACATGAAACAAATATCTCTTTCTTGTTTTTTTCTTTTCACAAATGATTTTACGATTTTATGACATCATGCGGCTCATGCATTACACCGTACTACAATCCCATCAAAAACATTTTTTTCTAGAATTCCTCCAGACTAACCTGGAGGGAACTGGCTGGGAATGGTGGCAATCTATTTGTCTTGGACCGGTAGCGGTAGCTCAGTGCATCAACTGATGTCACTGCAGCGCCTCTGACCGGGAGGTCCTAGGTTCGAGTCCTGACAGCGGCAGGATTTTCGACACTAGCTTTTCAGCTAGGTCGAATTCAGTGAAAGGAGGAGAATTCTAGCGGCCGGCTGCTCTGATCGGTAGTTTTCCGTGGTTTCTCCGATCAACACCAGGCGAATGCCGGAGCAGTACCCTACGGAACGGGCCACGGACCGCGCGCGATCTGTCCTTCCTCTGCCTTGTCCTATTCTCTCCTCCTGCACACACACACTTACACTAACATGCACTACACTACCACATATTCCGGGAGACCGGTTGGGCGCGTAGAGATTGTCCCGGATGGGGCGTTGCCCCGATGGTGGGAGAGTCCTGGTTAGAGGGAAACTTCACTAGTCGACGGTAGGTCGGCGCCGGATCTGGCCATCCAGTGGGGGAAGATCACCGCCATCTCCCGAGGAAAAAGAACATGCACTACACTAACGGGACTAATGATCGAAGCAGTTGACGCGCCCGGAAACACGAAAAAATCAATCAATGAATATTTGTCTTGACCAGAGGGATCGAATAACCTGTTCTCCATCACATCTGTTGGTGCCGTAAGGCAGCCAGAGCGCGTTTTAGGTGCTTAAAAAATGTTAAAATAGTGGTTTACGTAACAAGGGCGCGAAACTGGCGATTGAGGCGCGAGTCGAGTTTGTCGTCCGAGTGTAGCGAGAACGACAAAGAGACGAGTGCGGAATTACCTCGCGACCGTTTTTTAACAAGCCGTGAGCGAAACGCAACGCGTCAAGTAAAGGAATACAAATGTATGTATGTGTTTGGCGTTTTGGTGTCGGTAGTCCGACTTCGCCAGTCAGCTACCGGTGTCCTCCTTGCCTGGGTCTAGTTATATTCCCGTTTTTTTTTAAAATTTTATTTTACATAAAAAAACAGTTAAAACTGCGTATGACGTGCTATGGGTAAAAGTGAATTGTGTGCACATTTTCAAAATTCTATGATCCCTGCACTAAGTCATATACTACTTAAATTTTGGAAAGAAAAAAAAAAAGTAGTGTTTAGGGGCAAGAGCGACATGAGGCGAATATGACGTATTCTCTTCACCGTAACTAGCAAGATCCGCCTGCTTAAGCTTTTCTTCGTCACACAGCCACAGAAACTGGGACGATTTTGAAGAAAAGCTACAACTACAATTTTGCCTCGACCGGGAATGGAACCCGGGGACTACAGCACGGGAAACTAGTACGCTGCCCATGAGCCATTCCAGAGGTCTAGGAATACAAATTAAATATGAAATAACTAGAAATATCTTATTTGTACAAAAGTAAATGCATTCGTCATGTCGTAACACTATTGTTTGTAAATAATAAACAAAGACGTCAAGACGAAAAACATTTGTGAATGGTTTCAGATGTTTCGCACACTCTTCGCGATGTTCCGCTTACGGTGTTAACTGTTTTGCACACGGAAAACACGCACGAGAAACATCTTTTTCTCGCACGGCGTTTTAAAAACAATTCGTTTTTTAGAGTAATTTCTTAAAAATATCTTGAGGGATCCTCAGAAAATGATCAGATTGACATGCGTCGAACGAAATCTCATTTGCCTCGATTTACGGACCGGAAATGTTGAAATCGTGAATGATGGACGGACACAGGGTATACTAGATCACTAAGGATTTAAACGTATAACATCATTAATAAAAAGTTCCATATAAATAACGTAAATAGAGAGCTCATATTCCAATACTTGGTCGTCCGTGATGTACAAAATCTAAAGCAAAATCATCGCTTTGTAATCATCGTTTTTATTCAAAAGATTCTTTTTAAAGTTTATTTAAGGTTGTTCATTAATTATTTTTTAGAAACTTGTGATTTTTTTATCTTTACGTCACCACATCACCTGCGAGGGACTACCAAATAAAAATAAAACAAAACAAGACTGCCAGACAACACCTTTCCCCTTTAATTTTCTTGCTTCCTTTACGCAGGCGTTGGCTGCGACCCATCCTATTACGCGGCGTGAACGGTGCCGCGTGAATCGGAGGTCGCGGCTGCGCACGCTCTCTTACGGCGGGCTCTCGTCGACCGCGTGAAAAGAAACGAGAACGCAGGGGCCCGCAAAGAAGAAGAAGAAGAAGGAAAAAAAGAGCGTGAAGAGAGCGCGAGGTGCGTCGAGTAGGTCGCGGGAATGAGGTCTGCACGGAATGAGGCAGCACGAGAGGTACGGGGATGAGAGAACCGTACGCGGCAGGTTTTTATTTTCAGATTCCTATTTTACCCGTAAAGGTCAAAATGAACGACTGCAACAAAGGCGAAGGTGCAGGTGCATCTGTCTGAAAAAAGGCCGTGTGCTGCTCAAATTCTTTAGGATGTCCATTCAGTTCGTGGTAAGATTTAGGGCATTAGACCTGCTCTTCCGTCTGAGCACGCAAATTTCGCTACGCTCCTTTCACCTACGCTCCTAGCGGAGAAAGAATGTAGCAGTCAAGCGACGAAACAGGCAATTTGAATTTAGCTCACAGCCTTCTTCTAGACTTGAGGATCTTTTTCATGGTGTAAATCTACAACACGGGTCTGCCGGATCCACTTCCCCTTCCGAAGAAAGGCGTGTGGCGTGAACGATGCCACGTGAATCGGAGGTCGCCGCTGCGCACGCTCTCTTACGGCGGGCTCTCGTCGACCGCGTGAAAAGAAACGAGAACGCAGGGGCCCGCAAAGAAGAAGAAGAAGAAGAAGAAGAAGAAGAAGAAGAAGAAGAAGAAGAAGAAGAAAAAAAGAAGAAGGAAAATAAGAGCGTGGAGAGAGCGCGAGGTGCTTCGAGTTGGTCGTATGTTAATTTTAAATTTTTGACTAAAATACAGCCAAATAATTTTTTTTTAAATTACACTGTTTTATCTACTGGCAAAAAATTCAAGGGTGGACAATTTTAAATTTACATTTAAAATACGTCAGCTATTAAGACCATTAATTAAATTGTGCAATTTCCCATTTAGCATAGATTAATTCTCACCTGCTCCCCTTTCCTGTTTTGGACACTGACCAGCAACGTCACAGCAATTCGCTTACAAAACAGAGTCTATTTAAATTTACTGCGTGTGGCTAGCTGTCTTACGTCTCTCTCTCGTTTCCCAAAACCGTAATCTGAATACGTGAATTAACTGTTTTTAAACCCACCATTCATATTGTAAATCAATTTCCATGTTCACAAAAAAATCTCTTTGCAGTTTTGTTTCACTGCTTCAGAGAGTTTTTTCAGTGCCAATCACTGCCCACTTAATGAGACTTTGTACATTATGTCGTTATGCAAAATGGCCGTCCGTCTCCGTTATTAACAGGGAAATCTAATGCGCGTTTCATTGCGTCATGAAATTGTTAAATGGGAAATTTCACGCCAATCGTCGAAGCTATTAGAGCTTACGCTAGAATGGGAGGGAGAATTTGTGTGAACGCTCGTAATCACTATTGGAATGATCATTTCTCTATATAAAATGTGTGGTCTGGACAGTGATTCCTGAAGAGTTTAGTCATTGCAGCATCTTTGGACTTCACGGAATCATGGTTGCCACTTGCGAATTGTGTCACTTGGTATGCGTTTGAACGACTGACAATACCACCTACTACCACCATCACCTTTATCTCTATTACCACTATCACTACACTTCTATTTCCTCTTTCATTTCCACTTCTACTTCACTTTTCAACATCAGCTGCGCACTTCCTCCTTCACATCCACTTATAACACATCCACTTCCACTTCCACCTTCACCTTCGCATCCACTTCCAACTACACATCACTTCCAACTTAACCTTCACATCCCGTTCCAACTACGCATCACTTCCACCTTCACATCCACTTCCACCTTCACATCCACTTCCACCTTCACGTCCACTTCCACCTTCACGTCCACTTCCATCTTCACATCACTTCCACCATCACATCCCTTTTCACATACACCTTCACTTCCACTTTCACTTCCACCTTCACATCCACTTCCACCTACTCATCCACTTCCACCTTTTCCATTCCACCTTAAGAGGTTTCATTAATGTTGGTGTTTACTTCGAAATTGAGACACTTAGGGGCCTGCAACGTTATATATTGACGGTCTTTGTTGTTATACCTACATTACTTCGTAAATTAATTCGTGAGCCATTCCACGTCAAATCGCATAAGAGTTGACGCGACTTTTTTTTAAATGTACGATAATTTTTTTTCTTAAATCTGGACATAAAAAAAAGAGACACATGTTTTTTTATTTACCTGAAAATTGATTATTTGTGTAGTTATGAATATATTAAATTTTGGAATTTAAGCGTACTCCACAAAATATGATCAATTGTTGTTCCGAAAGTACGTAATACAAAAATTCCTAATTTGTTTCATTTAATACTTTAAAATGTATATTTTATTCCTCTGTTAGTACATTTTTCAAAAAATAAATATTTCATTAAAAAAGAAAATTTCTGTTTAAACTCCATGACATAAAAATTTGAAAAAAAATATAGGCGTATTCTTCGTTCAATTTTCTATAAAAGGCATTAAGAAAAAAGTGGGCATTAAGAAAAAAGTCAGGCATACAATTCAATAAAATCAATTTTAAGTATGAGGGCGCGCTCTGCCTACCCATGCCCTAGCGTATTCAGTTTGGTCAGCCAAGTGCTGCAGAACTATAAAAAGAATGATCATCTGCCTGATTAAGTTTTCGAGAGTTATTAGTATTTTAAATGTTCACTCTGCCCCCAGAATGGATGGGTGACAGCGAAACGAATTCAAATACGAGCCATTCCACGTGAAATAGCACAGGAATTGACACGGCTTTTCTTAGATGTAGGATATTTTTGTATTAATTTCGACATAAAAAAGACACATGTTTCTTTATTTACTTGAAAATCGATTATTTGTATAGTTATGCCTGTATTAAATTTCGGAATATATGCGTACTCCGCAAAATATAATTGATTGATGCTCCGAATTTACTTAACATAAAAATTCCTCGTTGGATTCATTTAATACTTTGATATGCGTATTTTATTCCTCTGATATTCCTTTGATATGCATACTGTTTCAAAAAATATATATTTCATTAAAAATTGTAATTATTTAAAAAAAATTAAAATTTGTTTATGAACTCGCTCAGATAAAAAATTGAAAAATTACAGGCGTATTTCTTATGCAATTTTCTATAAAACACATCAAGAAAATAGTGGTCACTGAACACGAACAGATCTATATATATATATATATATATATATATATATATATATATATATATATATTGTAAGTATGCGGGCGCGTGCTTCCTGCCCTGGCACTACCGAATTGTGTTTTATCTATCCTGATACAAGTGCCGGAATGAATGACCCCTGCCTGATAAGGGTTTCAAGAAATATTAGTGACCCATATGTTCACTCTATCCCCAGAAGGGATGAGTGATAGCGAAACGAATTCTACTACTGCTTTTCGTCGTGTCCGCGAAACGAATTTTACTGCTGGGTCCCTTTGCGTCCTAGGGATGGGGTGGCCCTCCTGACCTTGCTCGTGAAATACAACTGACCACTTGTCAAGGGACTTCAGTAAAATTTTCTGAGCATCATTCGCAATACGCATCTTATGAAGACAAGAGTTTCGGATTCGGCGGTATAACGGTCAGCGTACCGGACTGTTGTACCCCAGTTGGAGGGTTCAAACCCGATCGAAGCCGTGGCTTTTTAGGGGCAAAAAATCCCTCGTACGCCTTCCTTCGGAGGGGAAGTAAAGCCGGCTGTCCCATGTACATTTACTGCATGCAAAAGATCCTCAAGCTCAAAAGAAGCCTCTGAGCAAAATTGAGATTCGCCAGTTTCGTCGCCCAAGAAAATACCTCCTTTCTCCGCTAGGTGGTGGAAGGAGCGTAGCGAAATTCGCGAGGTTAGACGGAAGAGCGGGCCTGATGGCCCGAGTCTCGCCACGTAAAATAAGGCATTAACTAAACTAAGAGTTCGGGAGTTTGTTCCGTAATTCGTGCGTACACTGTGCAACATGAGTGGCGATCACCCTATGAGATGCGACAGATGTTTCAATCAATTTAATATTTCTGATCACGATTTTAAGAAAAGAGTATCTCAAAGTTCCGTAAACCACGATTTACTAGTGAAACTTGATTTAGAGAAGTCATTAGATTTGCGAATTTGTGATTTATTTCGGAAAAAAAGGGAGTTGGCTTCCAAAAATGCTTCTCATTAGAGAAGAGAGCGTCGAGATCAGTGTCTCCCGTGGCATTAACGAATGTAGCGGAAAGTCCAGTGAATATAGTGAAAACAGTGGAAATCAGGGAAATGACAATTTAAGCTCTTCAGATAGTTCGTCAAATGGTTGCGAAGTGAATGTAGAGTAGATAAACAAGAGTTTAATCGCAATAGAAGATACCCCCGTGAAGAAAAGAAAATTGCAACAAAAACGGTATTCCCATGAGAAATTTCACAGTACAAAAAACTAGCACAGATAATTTTTTTCACACAAAAGATCCTTCGCCGTCAATTAAAAAATCAGACAAGAAAGAAATTATTAAGAAAGAATTATCGATTCCTTTCACTCAATAGATCACAAGACAGTGAAAATTCAAATTTTGCAAATTTTTGAAAATTGGAGATACAATCAAATTAAACTACACTTCACAGCAACCAAACACGCGATAAAAGTGGCCAAAAAGTTGTCTGAAAAAAAAAGGAATTTTCTAGACCTGAAAGTAAATTAGCTAAGGCATTAGAAATGTGCATTGTGTCGAAAGTTCAGGAATTCTAAGGTAAGCGAGTACAAATATTTGGAGTGAGTAATGAGGGATCAGAAAATTTCAAAATATCAGTCATAACGTGAGTCAAGAATCCGTCATTTAATAACCAAACACAATAGTTAAGTTGTACCACCTCAAGAAGTACTTAAATGACTGCTTCATCTCATCGCCGGTAAGAAAGCAAAAATTAATTTTTAAAGTTACTAGACCCACTTTGTTTTTTCTGGAATTGTCAACAATACTCTACTGCGTTTATAAATATTTTTTAAAAAAATTTAGCTCATCGAGTTTACAAGAATATTCAATTTTCATTTTTTTTAAATTGAAAATTAAGGAAATTAATATTTTGCAAAATCTCAAAATTTAAACATGATTTTAAGTTTCGAATGGACTTTGAATGGAGTCTTTGTAATCAGTGTATTCAGATATGTGATATTTTTGAGTCAGTGATGCGCGTCATTTTTAACAAATTTCATCATGCAGTATTTCCGAAAATAATAAAGTTAGAAAAAAATCAAAATACACGTGTTAACTTATTTGAATCATATAATAAATAGAAAATAATAAAAAAATATGAAGGTCAAATTTTGTGCGATTTGACGTGGAATGGCTCTCATAGAAGCTTATACAGTATATTTGTAGAACAAGCATTCGTTTTTTAACATTGATTACTGCAAATCATTGTTGCAACCATAGATTAAATGTCGCTAACACAAAAAGGTTAATTAATTATTTATTAAAACGTCAAGGTGATTACGAAAAAGAATCCATTAATTTTAATATTATCCACGATGCCTTTATACTTGTACTTCTATCAGAACATATTTTTTTCCTATTGTGGTTTCGTGTGTTATTTTTTTACTCCTGAATAAAATGCTATTTTACGCCCTTATTCCATAAACTACTAGTGTCACTTGTGTGTCCTTCGTTCTAAATTATATACCGCAAATTAATGTTGGAAAGAAGAGAACCTTTTGATGTATGTGTTAATTTTCTTCGGAATGATCCATCATAGCAACGATTGCCTTCAATGTGCCCTCATATGTAGCCTCGAACCTAATTGATGTATGAAAAAGTACAGCGAATAAAAAAGCGCATGCTGATCGATCAACGAACCTTTGACATAATCCATCTCTTTGATCCCTGACCCAGAATAATATTGGCTATGGCAGTGTTGCCACAAAGTCTTTGTTAAGCATTACACACTTCCATGACTTCATTCACCTACCTATTCTGTACACGTTCTTTTAGTTACTGGGAAAAGAAAAAATATATTAATTCTAAGATTAGCAAGCATATACTTTCATTAATGTGGAATTGAGGTAAGAGAATTTTTATAAAGATGAAAGGTAATTTTAATACAGTTTTACTAAAATAAACGACCTACAACTGCCTATGTCTAGTCTAGTTAGATATTTGACAGTGGCCTGCAGATTGATGCTGAATGTGGTACTGATCACATATTTCTCAATTATATACGAATTTGTTTCGTTTTAAGAGTAATATAAACGTAAATGTAAATATAAGGCAGTAAATTAATTTCAACACATACGACATAATAACATAATGTTCTTTTGTGAATGTAAAAGAATATATTTTTGTTCATTTACGTGTAGCAGTAAAGACTTTACTTTCTCTCATACTACGTTCTTCCATTGTAAAGTGAAACATGCCCGACGTTGACTGGTGCCAATTTGAAACAAGTCCCGTCTTTCTATTTAAAAACAAGCCCCACTTGGAACGAAACTTTGAAACATAATTATTACTGATAAATGTGATTTGGGCGCCCGGAAAAGGTTACACTTGAAACCTAATGATTCCTACGTAATTTAAATATCTATCATTCCAAAATTATGTTGTGCTAGCTCAGTTAATTGGGGTTCGAAGTTCATAATTGTTGCTACTTACTCTGCAGCCAATTATTCAATCTGCCATCTATACGGAGTGGCGAGGAATCTGAAAATCTTATTAAAATGCTGGATTGCACGTAACGAACAATGATAATCAGCTTTCTTTCAACTTAACAAATCAGTATTTATTTTATTGATAAGCAAAAATGAATTGATCTTTGGTCATGACCAGTTTTCTCTATATTACAATAGTTATAAAACCTTGTTATTCATTCGTGGGTCTTCGCGTGCTCTTCACTTCTTCGTTAGATACCGCCCCGTAGAACCTTCTCCGTCGACGCAGCAGAATCTTGCTTCTGGATAAAGTCTTCGCCTAATATCTGTGATCAGGTTCCAAATTCTCCCGGCGAGACTATTATAATCCGTGACTTCCCTCACTTGCGTCTCGGGTGGACGCCTAGACACGTATTTACTTCCTACAAGAACGTTCTATCCTAATATAAGAAACGATAGTTAATTTTATACGACTATCAATTCCAGTCTTTCCTCGACCTGGTAGGACCTCTTTCTCTCTTTCCTCGATCAGGAGCCGACCCGCACATCACCGCGTTGCTCAGGCGAATGAATATTCTTTTAAAAACTCGGAAGCATTCGAATTTTATATCTTTTTCTTTTGTCTCTCAAAACAATGCTTATTCCGCCTCTGCTCTGTCAATTCAACCTAACGAAAATGATCCTTAACGCCGGTTGTTTATTTGTCAGAGAGCGACTCCCTCGCGATCGTCTATTGACACCCCTAAAATATAAAATGTCATATAACATGACATTTCCGTAATAAAAATGGTTCGTCATTTTGGTATATCACAAAGAGAAACTATGCTTCTGCTGAAACCCCATCCAATCTTTGAATTCTTTCAAATTCAGTCAGCCTTCATACTGCTCGTGTATATTTCGCGAATGTTCATTTCCGCCTGAGATATGGCATAATATTCTGGGGAAATACATCTTATAGCTCCCAGACTTTTAGATTACAAAAACGAATTGTATGAATAATAACCAAATCCCACCCACGTGATTCTTGTTAGCCTCTCTTCATTAATCTAGGAATTTTACCATTACTTTGTCTGTTGATTTACGAATCAGTGGTTATTGTCAAAAATGACTTGCTTAAGGGCGGGATTATATTTTCAGAAAATGCCGATGTCTATTACTATAACACTCGACGTAGAAATCATATTCATCAGGTGACAGTATCAACGGCTCATTACAAAAAATTCACATACAATACATGTACATTATTTTACAACACTTTGCCAGATGACATTAAACGATTAAATTCGATAGAAAAGTTTAAATCCCAAGTGAAATCGTTTCTGCTGCATAACTGTTTCTATACAATTAGAGACTATACAGAGTATCACAAGGAAAGTAACATTAATTTTAACAGTGATATTTAATGTATTATTTATCATTGGACTGTATAATTCTTAACAATATGTAACACGTATTGTATCGCAGCTTCTGGGTCAATGACCCCCATCTCGATCAGGTTTTTCGTCCAGTTTCCCTGATCCATTGAGCAAATGCTGAGATGGCCCCTTGTGTTGCTTCTGGACATAAATGTAACTTCATTTTCTGTACACGTCTTCTAGAATTCAGTGGGAAATATAGTTATTCAAATTATCGTTTCCATGTTGACGCGGCAGGAAGTATTATTCCGAAGGACAACATGGATAAGGGCCCAAAATTCTTTGCTTATTTATCCTTGAAAATAGATTTTATTACATGGGAGATTTTTTTTCTTTTTTTCTTTTTTCGTCTTACAAAATTCAAGTAGTGTATGACTTAGTGCAGAGATCACAGAATTTTGAAAATGTGCACACAATTCACTTTTCTCCATGGCACGTCATACGCAGTTTTAACTGTTTTTTGACGTAAAATAAATAAATAAATCTAATTGTTAACCTACAATATGTGAAGACTTTCATTTCGTTTTTCAACACCATTCACACCATTAGTCCTCCCAAAAAAGATCCCTAGAAGTTTGTTAAATTGTTCCTTATAGAATATCGATGACGTATAAAAGATTGTTAAATTGTCACGCATGTCATGTTTCTTTTCCATAGCTAAGTCAGGGGAGCATCTGTTTAATAACTGAAGATTCCGTTTGGATCAAATTCCGGTTGCCCTTCGTGACGACCCATTTTCGCTTAACACCTGAGCAGCCTATGACTCTGAGACCTGTGTCACATGAGCGTTGCGTTGATTCTCGTTAAGTAACGCGCGTCGTAGGTTAACGCCGTATCTTATGCGGAACGGGCAGGAACGCTCGTCTGCCGTTTCGCATAGGATGCAGTGTTAATCTACGACGCACGTCAACGCAACGCTCATATGATACAGGTCTTAAGCCGACTTTATACTAGCAATAGGTTTCCGCGATATCTTTCAGCAACGTGTTGCTGTTTCCTTGTGGTCATCTTTACACGAGCAAGAACAAGACGGGGCAATGTGTTGTCAGAAAGATCTTTCCGATCAGACATTGCCGATCGTTTTTACATTAAAACTTCTTGTTGCCGTGTTTCGTGACGTTACGAGGAAAATGGCGCGTGAACCTAAATGAGGTTATACCGCACTTTCCGACAGGGCTAGTAGAAGGGAGAAGATGCCAGTCGTGCTCGCACTTTTTTTAAAATTTGTTGCATCTACTCCTTGACGCAACGCGTCTCCAAGCCCCTTAAGGGGCGTTGAGCGCTTTGCACTGGGGAGTAATCTTCCATTAATGTGCTTTTTTCTATTTTTGGAGTAATCCTCCGTTACTGAGAATAATCTCAAGTGAAGTCTCGTCACGTCGCAGTCAGTCAGTGCCTTTTATCCCTTCGGCCAGGGGCTCGACGCCGTTAGATCCCGGGGTTCCTGGCCGGTCACCCAACCACGAACCCGCGAGTCTCGAATTCGCTTAACGTTCGTGACTTCACGGAGCGTAGTAAACGAATTCGGCTACCGCCGCCGGCCACTTATTGTGCTCAATGAAGAGATAATGAAACGCCGACGTTTGGTGAGGACGTGTGGCTGTATATTAAGAAGAAACGAGCATCACAAAAAAAGTAACATTAATTTTAACAATGATACATAATGCATTATTTACCATTTGGACTGTATAAATGAGTATAAACAACCTGTAACAACTATTGTACTACAGCTTCCGGGTCAATGACCCCCATCTCGATCAGGTTTTTCGTCCAGTTTCCTGATACATTGAGCAAATGCTGAGATGGCCCTTGTTTTTTTAATTTATTCATTTTTTTTTAATTTTTTTTTAATTCTTTCCTGTGCACGTCTTCTAGAATTCAGTGGGAAATACAATTATTCAAATTATCGTTTCCATGTTGTCGCGGCAGGAAGTAATAAGAGCCAACATTTATTGCTTATTTTCTTTGAAAATAGATTTTATTACATGGGAGTTTTTTTTTGTTTTTTTCTCCCTTTTCAAAATTTATTGCTTATTTATCCTTGAAAATGGATTTTATTACATGGGAGTTTTTTGTTCTTTTTCTCCCTTTAAAATTCAAAATTTATTGTTTTTCCCAAAAGGTTTTATTACATGGGAGTTTTTTGTTTTTTTTTCTCCCTTTCAAAAATTCAAAATTTAAGTAGTATATGACTTGGTGTAGGGATCGCAGAATTTTGAAAATGTGCACACAATTCACTTTTCCCCATAGCACGTCATACACAGTTTTTAACTGTTTTTTTGACGTAAAATAAATAAATAAAAATAGATCCCGGGTTTACGGTGTACCTTAGCCTAAGCTTCTCGACTACTGTGCCTTGACGCGATCAACGGGATAACGTCAAAGTACTCTTCCGCAAAACTGCAAAAACAGCAAAAGTCTTCCAATTTTCAAGAAAGGGAAAGGGGGTCTTGTGCAAATTCGGTACAGGAGCCTCTATATTTTTCATAAAACAAAACGTTTTCGTGGACTTCGAGTCACGTGGGAGCAAAGACATTTTCTTTTTAGAAATAGTGCAATTATTTTTTCAGTAAAAAGTTTTAAAATATTCATTACCTACTGTAGATGTATTATAGATTAATCTTAAAATTGATTTAGGTTAGATGTATTGATTTCAACGTAAAAAAATAATTATAAAATGCATGCAAGAATTCAAAATACTACGGCGATGTACTACCTTACCCTTGCCTTGCCTTAATGGGCTTCTTCCAGCAATATCTTGCTCAGACTTCAATACAATTCTAGTTTCAGCAACTGCCGGCAATATCTTCCCGAAGATGGAAACACGCGAGTTTGCAAGACCGGAATATCTAGCAAGAAATATGGCCAACATCAGATATATTTATTGCCGAAATATTTATATTTGCAACTTTTCTTGCGAAATAATATTGCTCACCATTTTCGTGCAAAGTAAGTTTTAGAGCGAATTTCGCATTCAAACTGCAAAAGAATGTGCTATTAGGCACTGCCCATATCCTATGTGTATTCTTAGGTCTATCAGGTAGGACCGAAATCTAGAAAAGTATCAACCAGCCTAACGGCTGCATAACAATCCAGATTAGTATCAAGCGCCTAACAGCTGCATAACAATCCAGATTTGTTCAACCCCAACGGCTATAACAATCCAGAAAGTATCAACCCCTAGTATCAACCGCCTAACGGCTGCATAACAATCCAGATTAGTATCAACCGCCTAACGGCTGCATAACAATCCAGATTAGTATCAACCGCCTAACGGCTGCATAACAATCCAGATTAGTATCAACCGCCTAACGGCTGCATAACAATCCAGATTAGTATCAACCGCCTAACTGCTGCATAACAATCCAGATTAGCATCAACCGCCTAACGGTTGCATAATAATATTATGATTGTTATAGTTAATTGTTTATTATAATTATTAAAGCGTTACAAATCAATCGTGAACCAACCGTTAGCCGCCATGTTTTTCACTCCTTGCAGTTGGAGAATGGTCTGAACTTTTTATCCACTAGTGGAAACTCGCCAAAAATTGACGGTAACTTAGATCAAAATCACAGTTTAGACTGTTTTGTAGACCCAATAATCTCCTATACTATGTCTCCTATATTATTTCAGTATTATACTTACTTTTCTTTGGCTCTCACACGCAACCGATCTTTGTAAATGAACTCTCTCAAGAAAAAGAATTTCACGTAGACGTGACAAAATGCTCATTGACTTTAAAAATATGAAGAATTTCTTTTAAAAAAGCCTCTACATATTCATGTAAAATTCAACCCGCAACACTTGACCGCGTATTTGAATCTATATTGTTAAAATCTCCTAAACGAAGAGTTTTAGTGTCTTATGAACTAAACTTTTAGGCCAAATTTTGATGCCTCAAAGAAACGTCCCCCACACCGAAAACTAGAGGATGAGGTCTTCTTGAACATTACATTACTATTTTGCTGGTTGGACGCTTTTCGATTCTACCCGATCTCATCAGAACCTGTATGTGAAAGTAAACTAATTACAGGATATTCTACGCGATTTACTTACACGAGTGTATCTCTTTGTTCGGTTGGTTAGGTTTGGTTTTTTCGTGTTTCCGGGCGCGTCAACTGCTATGGTCATTAGTCCATTAGTGTAGTGCATGTTTTTTCTCGGGAGATAGCGGTGATCTCCCCCGCTGGATGGCGAGATCCGGCGCCGACCTACCGTCGGCTAGTGGGATTTCCCCTAACCAGGCCTCTCCCACCAGCGGGGCACCGTCCCAGCCGGGACAAGCTCTAAGCTCCCGAGCGGTCTCCCGGAATATGTGGTAGTGTAGTGCATGTTAGTGTAAGTGGGTGTGTAAGGGGGAGAGGATAGCACAAGGAAGAGGAAGGAAAGATCGCGCGCGGTCCGTGGCCCGTTTGGTAGGGTACTGCTCCGGCATTCGCGTGGTGTTGATCGGAAGAACCACGGAAAACTACCAATCAGAGCAGCCGGCCGCTAGAATTCTCTGTTCGGTAATAACGTTAAATAAGAATAGTTTGTATTGGCAAGGGTGCATTCTATTATTATCAATTACAACAAGACGTATAGAACAAGTGGGGGAGGATAAGAATTCTCGAAGAAAAAGGTATATTACAGGTTTAAAATGGAAATGGAAAAATAAGGCAAGGGTGAGGTTTAACATGCGAGGGTTCTCACACGGATACGCAAGTTTAAAATATTTTCCTTGTCTTCCTCTATTGTTTTCGCCCCTAACATAATTAACAAGCATCAGGGTAAATGAAAGTACTTTTGGTTTTAATTTATTTGTTTAATTTAAACCAATCATTGAGTTCTGTGCATTTTTGTTGTACTTGAAGCTATGCCTCAGAAGCATTGCCTTCAGTGAAATATACTTTGGTCAAATGAACTGGTAAGTTGATCACACAGGGTTATTGTTCAGACATGTTGTAGATTGAAATTCTGGAGCAAAGTTCATACCTGATATTTAAAAAGGTAGAGACATCATGAATAAGATATCCATTTTCTGTTGTAACGCTCGTGTTTGCGTAGTGGTCGTATTTGTAATCATAACTATGTATAATCGCACACAGAGAGACTTTCTTGAGCAATGTGACGAAATTACGATGGATTGCAACTTGCAGAACAAGATAATTAACAGATGACAACAGATAAGCGTACATTCGACTGATTTTACTATTTTATTAAATTTTATAGTTTATATTATAAAACCAGTGAAAAATATCATGAATGACACATCTGGACCCCAGAACCTTTCATTTAAGTTAAAACTCCTCAAATTTAGTTTAGTAGAAACATCAATTTATTTTCTAAATGAACACTCTTAGGGTTTTAAATATAATTTTTTTAAACGCTTATTTAATGTCATATTTATGTTCAAATAGAAGAGACAACATACCAGCCTGTCAAAATGGAGAATGGCATTTTAATTTCATTGTAATTAAGATAATGTTGTGACAAAAGCATGTCATGACACATGCTTTTGTCATGACAGTGTTGCGTTACATTATTCCTGGAGCACAGGTAAAAACGGGCATATTTTGAACGTTCTAATCAACAATATGACTGCATTTCGTATCTACAAATTACGTAATATATCTTAACGGAGAGCGATATTTTGTAATGGATCTGGTAATTAACTTTCTCTTGTCGGGTGTATTGATCTGAAGATTGAAAAGTGCCTTTTGGGAATATCTTGCTTTAAATTGGATTTGTTTCATATTGTATTAGAGAATATTTTCATATAGTATGGCATTTTTATTTCGGAGGACGATGTATTATTGCAAACTTACTTCTTTCAGTGAACGATGTTTTCTATGTTGATATGTTAAATATGCAGAGTGTTAAATAGTTCTGGGGTGAATGCCTTTGATTTCTTGATTGCTTATAGTAGTCTACCTGTCTGTCTGTAGACTACGCTAGCGCCTAAATTGTTCAGATTTTCTTTCAAAATTGATATTCCCAAATCGATGTGGTCGAAAACGAGGCCCTGCAAGTTTGAAAAGCATATTTTGATAATTGGAGTTCTTTACATGAAGCCTCAAAAGCATTTTTAAAATTTGCAAAAATGGCTCCAGATTTTTCAGATTTATTCTCGGATAAAGTAAAAGACGCTTAAATGCTGCACACGTCTCATTTTAATTGATATATCAAAATTTTCGAAAAAAAACCTTCGTTCCACATTTTTTCAGGTCTTCCTACAACTACAATATTGAGGTTAGATATTTTTTCTTTAATGATATCTCTTGTTAAAAGGTAAATCTTGAACATTATAGAATTCATTACCACCATGTAATTAGGAATGTAATTCATGGGATTTGATAGGAGTGCGTAGAAAAAATTAAGTCATTCGTTTAGCCCACGTTTCGGAAAATTTTTATACCATCCTCAGGGCTGGTGTAATAAAAGCACGAAGACCACTTCAAAATTGACTATAAAATTAATAACATGACGTTAAAAAATGATACAAGGTGTACACACCTGACTACACAATTATGGAAGTTTACAATCTTTCAGCAACATTATGACTGGATTCCAATCCAACTTCACATGGAATAAGTGTCAGGTTACAGGACATGTTCAGTCAGTTGGACATTAACCCACCACTTAATTGGCGGTCTGTGTTAAATAATTTGCGCATACGTTCAACGCCGTCCTCAACCCACAACGTCGACGCGCGCGTCCTTTTTGTACCATTCTCAGGTCTGGTATAATAAAAGCATGAAGACAACTTCAAATTTGACCACACAAACTAATAACATGATATTAAAAAATTATACAAGGTGTACAACCTGAATAAACAATTACGGAAATTCACAATTTCTCAGGAACATTGTCTCGATTCCGACCGAACTCCATATGGATTAAATGTCAGGTTTTGGAGATGTCCAGTAAGTCGGACATTAACCCGACACTTAATCGGCGATCTGTGATCAATAATTAGCGCACACGTTCAACACTGCCCTAACCCCACGACGTCGACGGGCGTCCTGTGCGAGCTTCGCATACCACAGCGCCTCGGACCGAGAGGTCCTACGTTCGAGTCCTGACGACGGGAGGATTTTCGACACTAGCTTTTCAGCGAGGTCGAATTCAGTCGCTGTCTGGGGGAAAATTCTAGCGGTCGGCTGCTCTGATCGGAAGTTTTCCGTGACTTCTCCGATCAACACCAGGTGAATGCCGGAACAGTACCCTAAGATACGGGCCACGGACCGCGCGCGATCTGTCCTTCCCCTTCCTTGTCATATCCTCTCCCCTTACGAACACACACTTACACTAACATGCACTACACTACTACATATTCCGGGAGACCTGTCGGGAGCTTAGAGCTTGTCCCGGCTGGGGCGGTGCCCCGCTGGTGAGAGAGTCCTGGTTAGGGGGAAACCCCACTAGCTGACGGTAGGTCGGCGCCGGATCTCGCCATACAGCGGGGGGAAGATCACCGCCATCTCCCGAGAAAAGAAACATGCACTACACTAACGGGACTAATGACCAAAGCCGTTGACGCGCCCGGAAACACGAAAAAACCAAACCAAACCAAACTTCGCCTACCACAGCCTCTCAGCTATCAAGGAACATCTTGTGCCATCGGTTAGACTTCAAAAGGTAGAGGCAATCATCCCCAAATGATTGCTGAAGCATTTGATAAGTTTCCAATGGCGCCTTTTTTAAGTTTAACTCAAAACTTAATTGCTGCTCATTGATAGACATATCGCTTCCATTTTTACATCGACTCACACCACAGGGGTTCACAAAATCACACGTGTACACCCTCAAAGAGCTCGACGGTGACTGGCACGGAAATCGCTGGAAACCTTAGACGCCATCCACCTACCCCCGCCGATCCAGTCGATGTGTAACGTAAAGTCGCGTCAGAAAAAAGGCGGAGCGGGGAGACGTCGTCGGGGTGGGGAGTCGTTGTCGGGGCGGGGAGTTGTCGTCGGGGCGGGGAGTCGTCGTCGGGGCGGGGAGTCGTCGTCGGGGCGGGAGTCGTCGTCGGGGCGGGGAGGCGTCGTCGAGGGCGGGGAGTCGTCGTCGGGGCGGGAGTTGTCGTCGGGGCGGGGAGTTGTCGTTGGGGCGGGGAGTCGTCGTCGGGGGGGCAGTCGTCGACGGGAGGTGGCAGTCGTCGTCGGAGGGGGGCAGTCGTCGTCAGGGGGCAGTCGTCGTCGGGGGCAGTCGTCATCGGAGGGGGGAGTCGTCGTCGAGGCGGGGAGTCGTCATCGGAGGGGGAGTCGTCGTCGAGGCGGGGAGTCGTCGTCGAGGCGGGGAGTTGTCGTCGGGCGGGGAGTTGTCGTCGGGGCGGGAGTTGTCGTCGGGCGGGGTCGTCGTCGAGGCGGGAGTCGTCGTCGGGGCGGGAGTCGTCGTCGGGGCGGGGAGTCGTCGTCGGGGCGGGAGTCGTCGGGCGGGGAGTCGTCGTCGAGGCGGGAGTCGTCGTCGGGGGCAGTCGTCATCGGAGGGGGAGTCGTCGTCGAGGCGGGAGTCGTCATCGGAAGGGGAGTCGTCTTCGAGGCGGGGAGTCTCGTCGGGGCGGGGGCGTCGTCGGGGCGGGGAGTCGTCGTCGGGGGGCAGTCGTCGTCGGGGCCGGGAGGCATCATCGGGCGGGGCTTCGTCGGGGCGGGGAGTCTTCGTCGGGGCGGGGAGCGTCGTCGGGGCGGGAGTCGTCGTCGGGGGCAGTCGTCGTCGGGGGCAGTCGTCGTCGGGGGCAGTGGTCGTCGAGTCGGGGAGTCGTCTTTGGAGAGGGTAGTCGTCATCGAGGCGGGGAGTCGTCCTTGAGGCGCGGAGTCGTCGTCGGGGGGGCAGTCGTCGACGGGAGGTGGCAGTCGTCGTCGGAGGGGGGGCAGTCGTCGTCGGAGGGGGGGCAGTCGTCGTCGGAGGGGCAGTCGTCGTCGGGGGGGCAGTCGTCGTCGGGGGCAGTGGTCGTCGAGTCGGAGTCGTCTTTGGTGAGGGTAGTCGTCATCGAGGCGGGAGTCGTCCTGAGGCGCGGAGTCGTCGTCGGGGCGGGGAGTCGTCGTCGGGGCGGAGTCGTCGTCGGGGCGGGGCGTCGTGGGGCGGGGTCGTCGTGGCGGGGAGCGTCGTCGGGGCGAGGAGTCGTCGTCCTGGCGGGACGGGACACGACCAAAGAAGTCGCGAACATTCTCCGTGGAGCGACTCGACGGAGGTCGTGCAAACAGCGGGGGGGGGGGTCGCAAACAAGCAAACGGACGGGGGTGCGAGCCAACAAAACAAGAGGCCGCTCGGGACAAAGGAACTCATTGCCGGCGCTGCTCTGCACACGTCGCCAGCTCCACGGGAGGGATTTTGGCAATTTACGCGCGTCTTCATTTCCCTCCCGCGCCGCCAGGACTCCACCACTCCGAGACCGCTCGCCTTGCTTGCGTGGCCAGGCAATAATTTACCGTCTCTGCGATTATTTAATAATGCACGTATTCCTGATGTATGTTTAAACGATGGATTACATCGATTGGATTACATCGATCATGGATTCCTGTTCGGAATCTACAGCCTGTCGATATGTCTAGAATTTGCGGAATCCACGAGCAGATTTGCATTCTCTTTGCAATTCGCGCGTCTTTAGAACCGCGGTAGTTTAACGAATGATTTCTCAGTGTCATGTACGTAACGTAGGAATTACTGTACTCGTATTTCTCGTTATATTTCTCATTGAGCATTCAACAGGAAATGAATCTTGAAGACAATGTGGCAATGAAATTTGAACTCAACAATTATAATTATTATTACAATTACAATTATTACAGACTTATTACGTGTCTTAACACTGTAGGTAATTCGTATACTTAGTTTTAAAAAAAATCTCTACAACATATTTTGTGAATATTTCAGGGTCGTATAGAAAGTATATTCTTCTACTCGCGTAAAATGGATTTTATTCACTCGTAGAAATTACGACACTCGTTCCTACGTCGTTCGTGTCGTAAACATCAAATCGTGAATAATAGCCATCATTATGCGCTCGTTGAAGAATATGCTATTTTTTACTTTCTCGCCTTACTTCGAAGGATGAGAAAGTGTTGTAATCGTGTTCCCCTAAATGTCGATCTTTTGACAGAAAAACTATAATTTGACAGATCTTGGAAACGAAAAAGTTGATATGTTTAATTTTTTAAAATCTAATTCTAGAGTTTTGGTGAAATATGATGAAAAGTAATAGTTTTGAGTTGCGCATTGAGGTTTGACTGGCTATTATCAATGTTGAAGTCACAATTAAATACGTAGTTAAGAAAACAAAATTAGGAGGTTAATTAATTTTATATGACTTAACAATTGCCTGGGGTCAGGGTGAATAGGTTACCGGAATATTTTTTAATCAAATTTTATATTTTATCAATAAAAAAGGGGAAAATTTGTTTTTTGACATTTGGGAATATTATTGCTAATTGTAATATTCTAATTTTTTTATTTATTTTGAAACTGTATAACAGGCTTTACCTATTACAGTTGCCGACAGTAGGTGCGGCCATTTACATACTAAAACTTACAATTCTTTGTTACAATGGTTGGTAGACAATGTCATTTAAATAATGGCAGTCTCTTGTTTTCATGATAAAATTTTGTAAACAAAAGTCACCTAGTAATTTTATGAACAAGAAAACTCTTTAGACTTCATAAATATTAAAAAAAATAAATACTTTAATTTTAAAGGAATATGAAAAAATAAATCTCTTTCATGACACATACTAGCAAAGTCTATTTAGCACACCAAAAGATGATCTTAAAATGACATGTTTGTGAAGCTCTGAGTACATTCCAGAAATAAATATTTAAAAAAAATTTAAAAAAATTAATACTATATAATACTAATAGTCAATAATAAAATTCATTGTAAATATCAATGTACACTATTATGGCAAGTTTGTTTTAGTACAGAACTATTTTAGGAACATTTCACATGGTTCCCAATGCTCAAAACAATATAATCTAAGCGTATACAATTGTCTCAAATTTTAACATTAATTTATAGAGCAGGTCTGATAAAAGTACATTGAACACATATTCTAAATTATGAATATTCACTTTTCAATATTATTAAGAGTCTCCATACTTTACGTCTTTGCTTAAAGCGTCTTTGCATATTAATCACTGACACCAGAATATTGTATCGTCAGAACGAATATGAGGTATTGCATCTGCTCTTTTTCACTATGATATATATTATAAAAGAAAAACCATAGCATATATATATATATATATATATATATATATATATATATATATATATATATATAGGGTTTAGCTGCTTGCAGGGTAAATTTGTATTATCGTAGACTCGATTGTCTGCCTCTTCACGAATTCAGTTAAAATAAAAATATTACGTATTATTTTAAACCACCTCCTGGTATTTATTACAGGAAATATTGATGATGTTTTCTGTTCCTGTTGATTCAGTTCCAGTTGTAATTAATATCAGCCTTGCTGTGAATGAATAACAAAAAAAAAGAAAGAATACAAACACACTTTATTGACACAACAATTTTTTATTATTAAATAAGAATCTATTACATTTCCCTCCCTTTGTTTGCATGTTCAGTCATTCTCCTCCTTATAATTAATTCTAAAAGAATGATAATAAAATTTAATTCAGCTTATGCCAAAACGTGATCTTCTGACATTAATAATTCCAAAATTTCAACCAAAATGTCCCCGTTTTACTTTCCTTTATGAAGCTTCTGCCTTGTTGACCGATGTATTGTTCATTCCAATTCCATTTTACCGTGTTTTGTAACTCTCTCGATGTCCATGACACCACACACATAATTGTCCTTCATTACTTATTTTAATTCCGTGATATAAAATACTTCCCACCTAGTCACGTTGTTTACGTTCTGCTATCTTTAAAATTAAATATACGACATCGCAAGCAGCCCCTCT
The DNA here is from genome assembly GCA_964035755.1 of Teleogryllus oceanicus. Classification (NCBI taxonomy): domain Eukaryota; kingdom Metazoa; phylum Arthropoda; class Insecta; order Orthoptera; family Gryllidae; genus Teleogryllus; species Teleogryllus oceanicus. The sequence continues at coordinate 31,304,349 of CAXIVR010000013.1, forward strand.
CTCTCCCTCCCTCTCTCTCTCTCTCTCTCTCTCTCTCTCTCTGTCTCTGTCTCTGTCTCTCTCTCGATCTTGATCTCGATCTGCATACTATCAGTACTGCCCGTTCTCTCTGCGATCCGTACTCCATGAACGCTGGACTAGTTCTCTTCTTTTGTTCATATTATGCTCCTTTCAACTATCTCCCTCTCGATTTTCTTCTTCCGGTATGATGTGCAGTACATGTTATTTCCCATGGGTCTTATCCTGATTTTGTTCGTTCGTCCATGTTAACTGCATTATTCCTTGACTTTGCTATCCTACTTCTTTCGTATATTACGTATTCTCCCTCGGATTTTCTCACGTGTCCTTCCGTACTTAAACAAAACATTTATATGCTCTGCTTATCCCCTTTCAATCAATCGAATTAATATTTTTCCGTGTTTTCTAAACGATCGCATTTTTGCATCAATTTCCTTCGGGCATTGTTGCGCCTATTGTGTTTACTACGATATATTAAATTTTTATTATTTTCCTTGGTATTATATATTTTACTTATGATAAACCATCACAGAACACTGAATAATGGTATCCCGTATACAATGTTCCAAGAATAAATATATGACACCTGTACATAATTTACATTGAATATCTGATCAAACACATGAATCATTCAATGAAAGAAAGCGAATCCAAGAGAGGATGAAATTAATTTAAATTGAGTACTATCATTTTGTTTTTTTCTTGTTATTTTGCCTAATGCCCTAATATTGGGGTGCAGATGTTTTTTCTTTCCCATTTTGTAGATAAAAACTCGTTAAATAGAGAAAATATCATTTTGCCCTCAAGATACTTTTAAAAATATTTGAAATGAAACATTTATTTTGTAATATACTATCTAGTGACACTTATAATTAGTAAATTTTAATATGAACTAGAATATGAGATGAAATCAAATGAAATGAATGAAATGAAATCAAATGAGATGAAATCAAATGTGAAAATAGATGAAAAATCAAAGGGCGTCATTAACATGCTTGCATGGTAATCAGTTCATCAAGTTGTAGGACGATATTGAAATAATTCTGCATAATCGGATAACGTGCGTGTGTCCATCAGTCTCTCACTTATGGTTACGTGATAATTTTTTGTCCAGCGGTCTGGGCATGCGAGTTGTCTATCGACGCGTCTTAAACTGCCAATGAAGAATTGAACATTTTTAGTATCCTTCTAATGTAATAGAAATCCTGTCATAATTGAATACGAAAATACTATTAGAATTGTTTAACACTGGAGCGCACGGAATTCTGAATCTATCTTGTCCTTTCAGCTGGTTGTGTATATAAATTGAATAATTTGTTGTGTTATTTCCATCACTGTTAATTATCTTCATAATTTCTCGTAATATAACCGTATTTCGAATAAATATTTTATATTCAAGGATTAAAAATCTCAAAGCAGACGACAGCGCTTGAGATTTACGATGTTTATAAACTTAATTTCCTATACATAATCAGCTGAAAAGTTCTCACTAACAGAAATATTTTCGGAACATAGTACCCTCGTTTGTAAAGTGAACTTCCCTTTCAGCTGACACTTTCAACTTATCGTCAGACCTATATTTACTGTCATTTTATGTAGTTCCTTCCAAAACCATTCGGAATTCCGCCGTTCTTCACAGAGCCGACAAATCTGAGCAGAGCTAAGACCTCTGCAGTGATACATTCCTATAAACTCGCTTAAGTAATACGTAAATACCATTCATTACAGCTTGGATGAGCTGGCGAGTCTTTCAAAAGGAGAAAGAGAACTAAATCAACTCAGAAACATCCTACAAAGCGAAATGTATTAGATTTTTCATGGTAGCGGAAATGAAAGTCTCGTGATAAATGAAACGCCAAGAACTGTAGTCTCAGAGGAAATCTGGACCGGGAGCGGTAGCTCAGTGCATCAACTGATGTCACTGCAGCGCCTCTGACCAGGAGATCCTAGGTTCGAGTCCTGACGGCGGCAGGAATTTCGACACTAGCTTTTCAGCTAGGTCGAATTCAATCGCTGTCTGGAGGAGAATTCTCGCGACCGGCAGCTCTGATCGGTAGTTTTCCGTGGTTTCTCCGATCAACACCAGGCGAATGCCGGAGCAGTACCCTACCAAACGGGCCACGGACCGCGCGCGATCTTTCCTTCCTCTTCCTTGTCCTATCCTCTCCCCTTACACACACACTTACACTAACACGCACTACACTACTACATATTCCGGGAGACCGGTCGGGAGCTTAGAGTTTGTTCCGGCTGGGGTGGTTCCCCGCTGGTGGGAGAGTCCTGGTTAGGGGGAAACCCCACTAGCCGACGGTAGGTCGGCGCCGGATCTTGCCATCCAGCGTGGGACGATCACCGCCATCTCCCGAGAAAAATACACATGCACTACACTAACGGGACTAATGACCAAAGCAGTTGACGCGCCCGGAAACACGAAAAAATCAATCAATCAGCGGAAATCTGGCAAAAACAGGCGAAGGCGATTAGTGAGCGTCAGAATATGGCGTAGTCCCAACAGGAATCATCTTCTTGGTGTCAAAACGACCCTCGTGAGCAGAGCAGGTAAAATGTATAGTAAAAATAAAAGATTATATATGGTAAAAAAAATTGTATCTGATGAAATACGTGAAAAAATGAGTTATTAAAGAATGTGGTCCTCAAGACTGGCTGAAATTATAATTATATTTCAAAATGATCGATTGATTCAGATTTCTGGGTGCGTCAACTCCTATGGTCATTAGTCCCAAAACTGTATGGCATGTTTTTTATCATTTGAGGGGGTTGTGGTGAACCGCCATTACCACATCACCCCGCTCCAGGAAAGCGCGCAAGGCAAGCGGCACGCAGCGTCGCAAAACATTCCGGCAGCGGCCTCCAAAAAACGCTGCCGAATGCAAAGTCGGCCCAATATAAACGGGCCCGGCAGAGCCAGAGGGCAGTGACGGAGGATGGCGGAGTCTGACAGAGAGTGGCGGAGAGTGACGGAGAATGGCTGACAGTAGCAGAGAGTGGCGGAGAGTGACGAGCATTAACAGAGAGTGGCAAGCAGAGTGACGAGCAGTGGCGGGCAGTGACGAGCAGTGACGTGCGGAAGAACGGGCTCGCTTCTCCGACTGCCGATTCCGACTCCAGACGACTCTCAGAATGGTGACGACACGCTCCCAGGGTGCTGCCGCTGCTGTTGCCACCCCCGCCGTAGCGCCTGGTCCACGGGGAGATGGGGTAAGAGGCCGTCATCAGTAATCTCGACTCCCAAGCATCTCCCTTCAATCCATCGTTCCCCGTCTCTCTTTTAGTTATTAATAAATGTGCATTGTTACTGGAAAACGTCCTCTGAGTAAGCCGCCCTCCCCCTTCTCCTCAACTTTGCGTAAGTCACCTAATCAATCGCAGTACTCAAAGTGACGAGTCACCTTAGGAATACGCTGAAGCCAGTCAGCTCCGAGGGTGGCTCATCACAGGGTGGTGTTCTTCACCTTGGGATGATGAGATCCACCACGGAGCTACCGTGACAAGCTCTAAGCTCTCGACCGATCTCCCGGAATAAGTGGTAGTGTAGTGCGTGTTAGTGTGTGTGTGTGTGTGTGTGTAAGGGGAGAGGACAGGACAAGTAAGGGGAAGGAATGATCGCGCGCGGTCCTTGGCCCGTATGTTGCGGTACTGGTCCGGTTGGTTGTTTAGTGATTCCGGGCGCGTCAACAGCTTATGTCATTAGTCCCGTAGGTGTAGTTCCTCGTGGATGTCGGTGATCTTCCCCCGCTGGATGGCGAGATCCGGCTCTGACCCACCGACAGCTAGCGGGGTTTCCCCCTAACCACAACTCTTCTACCAGCGGGGCACCGCCCCAGCCGGGACAAGCTCTAAGCTCCCGACCGGTCTCACGGAATATGTGGTAGTGTGGTGCATGTTAGTGTAAGTGTGTGTGAAAGGGGTGAGGATCGGGCAAGAAATAGGAAGGAACGATCGCGCGCGTCCCGTGGCCCGTTTGTTAGGTTACAGCGCCGGCATTAACCTGGTGTTGATTGGAGAAACCACGGAAAACCATCAGAGATGTCGGCCTCTAGAATTCTCCTCCAAACAGCCAATGAATTCGACCTAGCTGACGATTGTTGTATTTTTCTTTGGCTAAAGTTATCATTTAAATAATTATAAGGAAATAAACGCAGTTGTCGTTATTCAACTATGGAAACAAATTTCAGATTTTTATTTTGAATTAGTGAGAATTAGTCCCTACAATAATAATAGTGTTATTCACAGTTTCCTGTATGCGGTTCCCGTATTCCGGTTCTGCGTACCCACGGATATAAATTCTTAGTCGTGGCTTCCTATTTACTATTATTCTTTATTATTACTTTTCTTTATTATTTATTATTATTCTATATTCCTATTATTATTTATTATTATTATTACGACGAGCTAGTAAAACAGGATAATGGTATCCAATATCTTGGGAGAGATTGATGGAATATAATATTCTTATTGTGATAGGAGATAAGGATAATAGGAACCATGACAATATCCACAGACAAAAGTGTAAGGACGTTAGATCAGGATATTGCGGTGGCCAGGCTACGGTCGCACCTCGTCCAATCCAAACAGAAACAGTGCGAGATAGACACCTCTCGATGGTAATGTGGAGGAACTCCATCTTGCTGGAAAATGATTTCGCCCATGCCCCCTTGAAGTTGTGATACCATGTTGTTTCTACAACTTATCTAGATATGTAACTCCGTTAAAAGCTGCTCGTTTAAAAAATGGTCCGTAAACTTTGACGGAACATAATGCACAGACATTCGGTTTTGTTGAGTCATGTGCATATTCAAAGATTTCCGTCGGTTTCTGAGTGACAAATATCTGAACATTGTCATGGTTCATGGAACCACGAATGTGGAACATGACCTTATCACGGAACACAATTTTTGGTATCACCAGCAACACTTTGCACGTTCTGCACCACTATAGTAACTGCGGTGTCATTGCGATATCCCCGCCAAACGAGTAACCCGCTTTGTTCCCACCGAACGGGTACTGGAGAGGTATCTGGTGGCGTAGGATTAAAACTCGAGAACAGTGAATTTTGAATCGAGAGTTTTGAAGAGCACTTGGATAAATATTAGCCAATGGTTTCGAAATTATTTAATGTTACTTTTAGGTCACGAACTTGGATTCACGCTGTTCGCTAGGTAGGGTCCCGAAAATAATTTAGGCTTTGGACCCCTGGGGTACACCGCGGCCTTGCCTGAGGCGGGAGGTGCGGTGTGTCCCTTCGGGACAACAGCCCTCAGGAGACCCAGCAACTCCGAAGTTTCCCCTCATCAATCACCGGATGAGGTCTAAACTCCTCTTCCCCAATCACCGACCTCCTCCTATATTCAGAGGGGTCACGCTATATCGTAGCTTTTCTTTAAAAAAGCTTGTAAGTACCAGAAAACGCATGTTGGTAACAGTTATTACTAGAGACCGGAAAAATATGTAGTATTAAACATCAAAGTATGTACATAAATATGTAATGAAAACAGTAAGAATATGTAATAAATATGTAAAAAATTACATTTATCAAAAATTTCCGTAACACATTTTAAAAATAATTCAAACGTTTTAAAAAAACATGTGGAGAGCACGAGTTGATGCACGTTTTGAATTTTACTACATTCCCGTCAGTAATAAAAGCTTTATCTAACGCTATTCAGGACCATACTTTACTAGCCAAACGAGACCCAATAGAAGCCCTTGTACAAACTGGCAATACCTACAACTAGCAAACGATCACTGCAGCGTGAAGCATTCTTATCGAATCGTCACACGTCGGCGATCGCCGAAGTTTTTCGTAAATTAAGGTTAAAGTTCTCGAAACGCGACGTCCATAAATACTTTTCTCACCTAAAGGTGAAAATGATCTCAGTCGCGCACTTCCCATTACTGCAAATTTAATGCAACCCTGTCAGTTTTTGGAACGAAAAATTTTCTTATGAACTTAAATTTATTTTAGTGAGAGAAAAAATTTCTTTCTCCGACTCGAGAACTACACCCGGAAACCATAACTGGTACATTAATTTTCTTGTCGCGAAAATCCGTACACGTTCCGTAGTTCATTAACTGCACCTTTGTGAAAGTTGTAGAAGTTCGTCTGGTAACTAGTTACATTCAGTTTCGGAAGTTCTTGGCTTCATTATTTAAGAAGCAGTTAATTTCCGATAATTAACTTAAGAGATATCGACGTTCCACAAAACTTGTCCTTTGTACTTTAGGAACGAAGAACTGACCTGTGAAGTTTACCTCCCAAAAAATAAGCCGCGTAGTAAGTTCGAACAGTAAGTGCACTTTGAGTTGGTTTTAAAGAAAATGATTTGGACGAAGATGGTTACAATTCACAAAAGCATACTTTCGTCATTTGGAAACTACAAAATCCTATATGTTTTAAAAAAGAGATAATATAGCATAGATTGATATCCGTATTAGTGTAATAGTATTTGAAGAATAGTCCTTTGCCGTAAGTTTGGTTACTCTGCTTTCGCAGTACTTGTAACCATGTGCCAAGCTAGTGCTTTGATTTGGTTCTGCGAATCTATAATCCTCTGACCTTAACACAAGACAAGACTGACGGTCTGGATGTTTCCGGGCGGGTTAACGGCATGACTATTAGTCCCATAAATGTAGTGCTTATTTTTATGACGGTAGAAAGCGGTGTTCCTTCTCCGCTAAAGAGAGAGAGACAGAGACAGAGAGAGACAGAGAGAGACAGAGAGAGACAGAGAGAGACAGAGAGAGACAGAGAGAGCAGAGAGAGGACAGAGAGAGACAGAGAGAGAGACAGAGAAGAGACAAGAGAGAGAGACAGAGAGAGACAGAGAGAGACAGAGAGAGACAGAGAGAGAGACAGAGAGAGAGAGAGAGAGAGAGAGAGACAGAGAGAGAGAGACAGAGAGAGAGACAGAGAGAGACAGAGAGAGAGACAGAGAGAGAGACAGAGAGAGAGCAGAGAGAGACAGAGAGAGAGACAGAGAGAGACAGAGAGAGGCAGAGAGAGACAGAGAGAGATTCGATGCTCACCTACACATAGGATAGAGTGGTTTTCCCTAACAAGCGGGGACAAACTCTAGGCTCCCTACATCTCTGGTACCGTAGTGCATGTAAGGATGTGAGCAAGAAAGGGATGAGGATAGGACATTGAAGAGGAAGGAAAATTCGCGCGCGGTGTGTGGCTCGTTTGTTAGAGTACTACTCATGCATTCGCGTGTTCTCTCTATTGTTCGGAGAAACCACGGAAAACTACCGATGAAAGCAGCCGGCCGCTAGAATTCTCCTCCACACAGAAGCTGAATTCGACCTAGCTCCCTAGCTAGTGTCGAAAATCGTCCCACCGTCAGGACTCGTGCCTAGGACCTCCCGGTCAGAGGCATTGCAGTTCATGCCCTAAGCTACATGAACCGGTATGCGTGTGTCTCTCGTTCAGTGGCAGACACGGGGGGGGCACTGTTCCCCTCCAAACATTTTGTTCTTAATTTATTGAAGTTAAAATTTCTCTTATTCGAAACTAATACCATACCAACTGTCGGAGCCGCATAAGTCAGGATTTCGTAAGCCAGAAACATGAATGTCCTGAGAAGATGCTCTGTTAAGTGAATACAGAACTCACAATATTGGGCTAAGTTAATCATTTTCATCTTGCTATTCTTCATCTTCATTTTCTTGTTTTTCTCTTTCTTATCTTATCTCCTTTCTCCTCTTTCTTCGCCTTCCTTTTCTTTCTCCTTTCCCATATTCTCTCTCTATCTAATCCTCCTGCTTCTACTTCTTCTCTTCCGTCTTCTTTTCCTTTACCTCGTACTTTTCTCCCTATTATTCTCCACTACTTCGTCTCCTCTTCCTGCACGTTCTTATCTTTTTCTCGTTCCTACTCCTTCTCCCCTTACTTCACCTCCTATTTCCTCTCTATATATCTTCTCACTTTTCTCGCCTTTCATCTCGGAGATCCACCTGAGAATAACGTGGCATGCCAATTGCATGGAGGGGGGGAGTGTCTACACTTTTCAGTACTACACGTGTCTGCAGAAGAATTCTGGCGGCCTGCTGATGTGATCGATAGTTTTCCGTGGTTTCTTCGATCAATACCGGATGAAGGTCGAAGCAGTACCCTGACAAACGGGCCACGGACCGCCCGCGATCTTTTCTTCTCATTTCTTGTCCTATTTTCACCTCTTACACACACACACACACACCACTTACATGCACTATACTATGACACATGCCGGGAGACCGGGTGGGAGCTTAGTGCTTGTTCTGTCTGGGGCGATGTCTCGCTAGTGGAAGATACCTGGTTTGGGGAAAAACGCCGCCAGCCGCCTAGTAGGTCGGCGACGGATCTCGCCATCTAGCGGGACCTCGCCACCTTTCGAGCAAAAACATGCGCTACACGTACATGCACTACACGGGACTATTGACCTTAGTGAAGTGCCCGAAATCACTAGTAATCAATCAATCAATCAATGCGGGTTGAGTGGTGCCTAGCCGGGAAGGATACCTGGATGGGAACGTTCCTTGCAAGTCAATATGTAGGTCGGGGCTGGTTATCTCCAATCACTGGCATCTCGAAACGGCAAAAACAGGACTGATGACTTTTGCAGTTGGCATACCTAGAAACATCAATTAATCAAGCAATCATTCTTGGCGATGAACATTTACAGAATGCGATGGAAAGACGTCCTTGAGATCTGAGATTCCTTATCCTGGTAAATCTGTGATATGGGGCCCAGCGTTTTTACTGTTCTTCCTAAGTAAGACTTTTTGTCATTAAAACCACACACAGTTTTCACTGTATTTGAAATCGTTGACTCTACTAAAACAGTTCTATATTCTAACAGTCGAACCTGTAATTTTTAACGAGATATCTAATTTTAAAATTAACATTAGCTTTATTGCATTACGTACTCTATATTTATAGAACGCCAATGAACGTTTAGGGTTGCCATAGTTACGCCAGAGTTGCCATGGTTTAAGATTTATAAATAAATTTAGAATGTGGTCTTCGTCTTTACTGATATGGGATATAGCCGTATAAGGCGATGAAAAGTGACCCCAAACCAAATCGATAATCGCTATGCACATATGAAGAGAATAAAATATGCTGTAGGTTCACAAAAAATCAGCCTCGTAGGGCAATCTGTTACAGATATACGACAAACGTGTTTTTTGTTTTATTTTTGTCAGCTTCAATTGCATACATCAGGATGAAAAAATTGACATTGATTTTCGACGGGATAATATTGGAGTACTGTCTCAGTTTCCCTCCTAGAATGTGACTTACAACTTTCTAGCACATATTTTTTTTTCAGATTTTTAAACAATGTGAACGATAGTGAAAAACAATTAAAACCAATTTTATCAGGTTAAAAAATCGAAATTCGCGCCAAAATGTGATTGAAAAAAAAGTTCCTGACTTACGCAAATTTTACTTGAGAATCTACGAGAGTCTACACTTCAGAAATGCAGGAAGACGGTAACTTTGAGGCCCGATCCAAACCCTGGATAACCTCATCAATCATTGGCCGGCGCTAACAGACTCTCCAATCAAAGGGGACGACGCAAGGCGATCCGCCTATCAAGCGCATCCATTTTCAATCATCCCCGAGAGGCGACAAGCGATTAGCGGCGCTGATTATTCTGTTTGAGGGGGGCCCCGCCCCACAGACAGCTTTACCACGCAGGCGGTGCTGTTCCAATCCCTCACCACTCCGAAAAGGATCTCGAGACAATGGGGCGAGTGGAATGTGTTCTTGGGGACTGTACGGTACATCAAGAATCGTTAATTAATTTTATTGAACAAATAGAACACAATTTTGTACTGAATTATATTTTTATAATCTATTACGTTGAAAATTTTTTTCTACTCCCATTGTACAATTCTGTCATTTGATGGCTCCATCCCGTTGCATAATGATACTCATTGCGATACAAATTTCATTATGATACAGGCTCTTGACCAATTACAGAGAAGCTTACAAACCAAGTATTGAGACTTCATTAAACTTTTAGAATCGTTCTAGTAAATGTCTGGTTCGATTGTGTCCGTTAAAATTGCATTTAAGGTTATGTTATGTTATGTTTATCAGCTTTAATTTATTTTATTTTCAGTAATTTGTAAGTGGAATATTACAAAAAATAAATTGGTTCGTATTTTCACTTTGATCCTATTTGACTAGCGCAGTGGTAGTCGTAGAGGGAACAATTGACTGACGTTAAGATCGGAACGCAAGTTCTTGTGTTATATGTTGCTGCCGTGTGTTTGTTCTTACAAAACCGGCCATTTCTTTAGTTTGAAGTGTCAAGTAAATCAGAGGAAGAATTGGTACATTTAAAATGAGAGAGAAAGCGAAAATGGTGACATCGGAATTGTAAGAGCACTTTGAATTTTGTATTCCCTTGCACTGGTAAACCAAAGCCACCTGCGGCAGGTAGGGTAGCTGTCCGCTAGGTGGCCTTGGCTGAATCCTGTATGTCGACTGCCACGAAACAATTCTATGTAAAAATTAACATAAAAAAGTCGTAGAAAAGGTACCGTTTGAAACGCTATGTAATGGGTATTAATACACTCGTGTAAAGTTTACGAAACTCGCTCGTACCTCACTGGAATCGTAATATTACACTTGTGTCCATCCATATTCTCATCATTACATCATCGTCTCATAATGTACTATTATTTAACGGCGGTGAATTGATTATATGATAATAATTATTTATTATTATTATGATTATTATTATATTATAAAGAACAGTTTTCATTATACCTAAATTTATTAATCACAAAACAATGGGGATGTCTAAGGTGATCTTTATAGTTTAATCTTCTCTCTTTGTTTAGATGAGGAATTATTGTTTCATCATATTGTTATAATAACTCTTCTTGACTGAATGATAGTTTCGTCTTTTAACACTTATCGGATGTTTACAAAAAAAAAAAAAAAAAAAAAAAAAGAAACCGTTTCTATGCGTAACTGGTGCCAGAAAACGTCGATTCTCCTGCCCATCAATACGTTGGAGTTTTCTTTTTGTATTTTTCAATAATAAATACTAGTTTGGTTAAAAATTCCAAAAAAATGTTCAAAATTAATGTCTTTGCCACACCTTGGAAATTGGAATTATTTAACTTAAACTAGCAGAAAATTATTGTAATTAATTGCTAAATGCCTTTATTACCTACATATTAAAAACACTAAGGGGTTTCGTTCAGAAAGGAATTTGAGCTTTCTAGTCAATTAAATTTAGTGGAATGTAGACGTGTTATTACTTGTTCTTCTTACCAAGTATTACGAGTAAATCCTACATTTTAATAATATCGTACATTGAATATAATTAATGCTAATTTGCTGTGAGTTGTCATTACGTCTCTTTCAAGACTAACTACATTGTGTAGTTGGAATGTAGTTGATTTTGGCAGTTTTGTTGTGTGAGTTGCAATTGACCAATAAAAAGCAGTCTACGTTTTATGAGCTTGTATTTAACGAAGTGAAGATGGCTTTTTGAGTCCGAAGTTTGAGTGTATATATATCCAAAGATTAATTAGTTTATTTAAACGTAGTGTCCAGCAATAGTTTGACACTGACTTCTTTTAAAGAAACCAGTATTTCTAATTGAATGTTTGTGGATTACGTTTTGATGTTAAGGTGGATGGTAGAATTTCCTACTACAATGTGTAACATAACGCAGGTACAGCTTTAGATAAAAATAAATAATTTCAATTCTACTTTCAGAAACGTAGTTAGCAAAATGTGTGAATAGAGAGTGAATATTGATTGTATTGTTCTTGAATTTATAAATCTACCTTATTTCATTAGTCTTCGAAAATAAGTACTGGACGAAATTAAACAATATTTTGATATTATCGATTTTCCTTATAGCGCATAAGTTACTTTTTTGTAGACCATCATTATAAACGACCCTTTTCGATACCCCGAATCTTGCATAATCCAGTATTTTATCGCACGCTACATGACGTCATCGCCATTATTAAACGCCACATGACGTTATCACACATTCAGCCAATAGTAGCGAGAGAATCGTGGGGAGGTAGCAGAAGGAACAGCCGACCACCGATTTCTCGCACGGATGTCAACAATGCCATCTTGAATTTGATTTCCAGAGGGCGTTGGATGTCAAGCACCCGAGACGTCAGAAGAAAGTTGTTTCGCGAAATTAAGTTTGATTCTCTTGTAAATTTATAATGCTGTTATACAAAAAAATAGAGTATGCAACTCGTTTATAATGTTGCTTTATTGCATTCGTACAAATTTGAAAACTCGCTCCTAACGTCGCTCGTTTTCAAAACATGTGCTCATGCAATAAAGCTTAACATTATAAACTAATTGCATAAACTACTATTTTTTATTATAGCTTTTCTACAGTTCTTTCTTTTGAGTGACGCAATCATAGAGGTTCAGCTAGTTAGTTCTTATATATAGAATTTTTTTCTTCAATTAGATTACAATTTCCTATGGGACCCGCAGATGAGCCTCATTGGTGTTCTTCGCGCATAGCAATGATATTGGTTAAAGCAGGCACCAACGATGGCAAACTTTTACGGAAATAACTTTTGAATCTGGGCATCAATTCATTTTTATTGCCACGCAAATCCGCTTTGAATATCGATTCGCGCAATCGATTATTGAAAAGAGCTCTCACTACTCGTCGTCTCTCTCTTCACCGCGCCAGTCTCTGCAGATTATTGGCTTATTAATATTCGATGCCCACTTTCAAAAGAAGCGCGATCTACGTAGCAAAATGGCTTTGAGTTTGGGAAGAAAATAGCGAAATAATATCGTGTTCTGTAGTATGCATCAGAAAAATGAATTTTAAAAAGACGATGGGAAATGTTAGTGGAAATAGGAGGAAGTGGAAAAGTTGAAATAAATTATACTTGAAGTTTGGGTAGGTGGGGGAAATCGATGGAAGCCGTTTGATGCAATAAGCGGGTGTGCGTTGGAGTATATGGCCAAGACGGAAAAAGCCGGGAAAGTTACAGAGGTCATACGGAACGAGGAATTCGCAGAAGAAAATTGAATTGGCTTCCTCAAAACCTGAAGGGAAATGTTTATCATTGAGGTTTGGCAGATGGACAGGGCAGCTATTCGTTAATTAGATTGAAATTCTGTGTTCCAACTTCAAATGTGAAATTCTAGTTTCAGTAGCCAATAATAAAAATATAAATATAATGAAAGAGTGTTGTTAGAGTTTTAGTAGTAAGTAATAGAGAGTAGCGGCATACCTCACAAAAATATATTTTGCGATAAGCCAAAAGACCCCCTCCCCTATATTACCAACTTAGAAGGACATCCCAAGTTGTTTATGGTCGTAAGCTTCTGATGTATTCAGTAAAGGCAGTTTGCCCTAGTTACGTGTTGTAAATAAACATTGGGCCGGGGTATAAAAGTGTACTCGAGTCAGATATCACAAATTTTGCAGCGTCACCGAAAGATTCCAGAAAAACTTTCTTTCATATCACAGACGCCGAACCGGTAGGATCCAAAAAATTACATGTTCAGTCTTTGTGTCGGGAGGGATCATGATAGCAGACCTCGCATTGATAGTATCTGAAGCATTATACTGTTAAATTTCATGATAGTAATAATATCGTGATTTTAATTTGAGAAGTTCTCTTGATTGATTGATTTTTTCGTGTTTCCGGACGCGTCAACTGCCTAAGTCATTAGTCCCGTTAGTGTAGTGCATGTTTTTCTCTCGGGAGATGGCGGTAATCTTCCCCACTGGATGGCGAGATCCGGCGCCGACCTACCGTCGGCCTGTGGGGTTTCCCCTAACCAGGACTCTCCCACCAGCGGGGCACCGCCCCAGCCGGGACAAGCTCTAAGCTCCCGACCGATCTCCTGGAATATGTAGTAGTGTAGTGCATGTTAGTGTAAGTGTGTGTGTGTAAGGGGAGAGGATAGGCCAAGGAAGAGGAACGACAGATCGCGCGCGCTCCGTGGCCCGTTTCGTAGGGTACTGCTCCGGCATTCGCTTGGTGTTGATCGGAGAAACCACGGAAAACTACCGATCAGAGCATCCGGCCGCTAGAATTCTCCCCCAGACAACGACTGAATTCGACATAGCTGAAAAACTAGTGTCGAAAATCCTGCCGCCGTCTGGACTCGAAACTAGGACCTCCCGGTCAGAGGCGCTGTGGAGACATCAGTTGATGCACTGAGCTACCGCTACCGGGGAGAAGTTCTTACGGTATATTATATACTGTACGATCGTATCCGTGCGAGAACTCTCGCATGTTAAACCTTACTCTAATTTTTCCTAAGAGAATCGTGAAACTGAAACATGAATGTGTGCTCCGTTTCCATCGTAGTTCCCTCCTCAATTAGGTACACAGCACTTGCAGACCACGGCAAAACGTTAAATGAATGGTTGCACTACACCCATTAGAAAAATCTTTATCGACATCAAACAATTGATAATAGTACTTCTAGTTGTTGCTGCGAAAGCGACTCTTGAATTAATAACTACACAAATAAACCTCGACAATCTGCGCAAATCACGGTGTACACAGAATGCGTAAATATAAGAAGGCGGAATCTAAGTCTTCTAAGCGTGACGTCACAAATATGGCCACCAGCATCAAGGACTCGTGGATGAATATATTCTGTATTTCTTTATGTAGATGTAGTACTGATAATATCAATAAGCGCCGAACCGGCTAATATTTTAATAAAATGGCCAAGAATATCTCATCTTGTAGATAATGGTGTGAAAAAACGTTTCTTTGAGACCTTTAGTTTCAAACTTTTAATTTTTAAGGCCCTAAAACGCTTCATTTAGGAGTTATATAACAATATATCTGACCTAGCATTGCGGGCTTTATTTATCATTAATATTTCGATGCGTTTTTTTAAATAAATCCTTCATATTTTTTAAATCGAAGTGCAATTCGTCACGTCTGCGTGAAATTCCCGTGCCTCACACCAATTGTTTAACCAATTTCCCCCAGAAAACTGAAGAAATCTACAACGTACGTCGTGATGTCGTGCAATAAATACCTCGAATTAGATATGTGAATTCAGAGAAGTGTTGGCAACTATTTGTACAAAACTACAACGATTTGTTGAAAACTATTACCTTCAAAAGTTTTCAAATTCCATTTTATGTAAGACCTTACAGATGTTAAAAATTGGTTTACAATTTATATCCACTGATACCGCTGACTTTATACCGCTTATTCATCGCCGTTGGCTTCGTATTTGTAGATATAAAGGAATGTCAACAACAAAATATGTAACTTTGTTTTTATTATTGCATCAGTAGGATTGAAACAGGGTTTGCATATTGGAGCTTGTAGGACCCATATTCGAATTGGAGAAAATTCAGAATTTTCTAAATATCTAAAAAAATTGTTATAAAATTTCAATTTCATCATTTGAAATTATATTATTTATTATTTCATTGCCACGCTAGGTAAATCACAATCATATTGTCCTGCTTTGCTCGCCTCTATATCCGTCCCGCTAAACCACTGTCAGAGTTTTTCCGGTTTGCTCATCCGTAATATAATTAACGCAATAATTATTTCTGATCCCAAATGTGTCTATTATGCCGGCTAGTGTTAAATCATCTTTCATAATATGGATATTATTATCCCTGTGTTTCGACACACCACTACTTACTATTTACGATGTCAAATGCTGACAGGCCGTTCTTACGAAGCGACAAGTAAATACACTTGAATTGATAGAAATATCTCTACTAAATAATCAGACTTATTATCGAGAAAAAAATATTACGTTCATTTCGTGCACATTAACTGGCACAACTTGAGCTCATTATACTGATTCTTTAACATATTGAACAATAACCGGTATCTTTGCGCAATTCAAACTAAATTATTTTGAATTATTAATGTTATTTTCCTTCATATTGAGAAAAAAAAATTAATCACTTACAGACATACACTTCCCTACATAATCACCAAGAGTGGGTAAGTCAACCTACTTACTTCATACTAATTGGACGCAGTAATTTATATCATACGCCCAAAACTCAAATTGTATTTGTTCCGAATCTACCATTGGCGACTAGTTGAATACCAACTTACATAAAATTGTCGGCACATTTAATATTCTTACGGTATATTACACTCTAAACATGCAAAAATTTTAAATATTGTTTAATATCTTTTTCATATATTTATTCAATAAATGTCTACAATGAAAACAAAAACATTAAGAAAAAAATTGAAAATTTATTATGGAAGAGAAAGGAATTTTGGGTACAAAAATAGACCCTGCGACATGTCATTATAACTTAAGAACTACTATCTCTTTTGCTTCAATTCTTCTTATGATAACAGAAGGTTTGAACTTATCCCTGAACCAAAACAATATTTCTACCATTAGTATTTACATATTTTTAACATTTTTGTCAAAAAATTTTAAAAAATCAAAAAATAAAACTTTCGGTTTCAAAGTAATTGGTTTAAATGTTTAGTTTTGATTCATTCACTAGCTATATATTTCTTAATTACAACAAAAAATAGAGGGTTATTTTATATAGAACAGGAGATATGATGTTTCAGGTTTCAAGATTGTAAAATAAATCGACGTCACGTTAAAGATAACATATGAAGGTTATGATTCTGTTAGAAGGTAAAAAATGCTGTTTCAGTACTTATTTCTAAGCGATGTCGGCCATTTTGGATCCGCCATTTTGAATTTTGTAATTTTAAAGACATATTTGGATTCAGTCACTTTAAAAACTTTTTTCTCCATATTTGTACACAATTCCAATGAGTTTTGAAATTTTGACCAGATTTTTCAAAATTCCGACCGCCATGCGTCGTGACAATCATCTGGAAATGGTCGCTGTAAGAGGCACACCACAGACGAGAAACGAATATTTTCTTAGGGAGGTAACGGAGACTATACGTTCAATCTACCGAACTTTCTCAGCTCGCCTTCTACAGATGAAGAGCATAGAAAACTCGCAAATATTTCCGTCAACAAACAAAATCATTGAATCACGGATATGATACAAAAAAACTCAATGAAAATGGTATGAAACAACATTATGCAATTGCAGTAAACATGCTAGGAAGAATTCAAGAACCAGGACTAACAGGGGCAAATAGGCAACCCACTCAGACCACACAAATTAGTGTCGCGCACGTTGCCTAAGCATTGCCCCATTACAGTTTACTTGGCTTCACGCATACCTCAGAAAGTAACGGAGACTATACCTTCAATCTACCGAATTTTCTCAGCTCGCCTTCTACAGATGAAGAGCATAGAAAATTCGCAAATATTTCCGTCAACAAACAAAATCATTGAATCCCCCAGCCCAACAGATTCGGTAGGGTTAGGTTCTTTTGAGAAATTGCATTCATTTTCTTGTCTCATTTTATTTTTGTTTTGCTTCCATGTGTTGTCTTCGATCTTTTTCGAGTGATTATTTTTTTTTAAAATATGGGTGACTGAATCAGATGGTGGAGGACGTTTTGAAGTGACATGGAGATCATTCTAGGGTGGCATTCCTTTATCAACTAGTTATGCTAAAACAGCACGAAATTTCTTGCCCGTACTTTCACGCAAAATTACGCGAAAAGTACTCAAATTTTCGAAAAATTGTACATGACCTAATTTCAATATCTATCGTTAAGGAACAGATTTCATTAAGAGAAAAATCTCCATCTTTAATATTTTTGTTGTAGGAAGACGCCGAACAAGTTTTGAATTTTTGTAATTTTCGAAAAATTAAGGTTTTCAACGAACCTGACACCAGTGCCATTCTCTTAATCGTTCTTCACACTATCCAACAACAAAATTTAATCAAAAACGATGGAGCCATTTTTTTGAAGTGTTGAAAATGTCTCAGGGGCTTCATGTAAAGTACCCCTCAAAATTAAAATATCGATTTCAAATTGAAGGGGCCGCGATATCAGCTACATCGATTGAAGAAAATCAATTTTGTGCTAGCGTTGTTCACAGACGAACAGACAGACGTTTTGCCGTCATTCGATGTGTCGGTATCAAGGACCCACAAAACGTGGATTCTGGCTACACTACGTGTAAGAGGTTTTTTAAATTTAGCAACCGGATTTATCCACTTTTTCGTTATCAGGGCCATGTATTACGTTTTTGTGACAAAAATTCGCCGTTTTTTCGCACAGCATTACATAACTTTTTCTCTACTCCGTAGCGAGAAAGTAATAATGACGGCTTCAGGTTGAGAATTTGTACCAGGAGAGAAATTAAGGCTATATTGTTGATTATCACCCGTTTTTAGTCATCGATTCCAGTAGGTCTCTTGGGATACTGCTGAGCTTCATGCCTTTCGTAAAATATAAGGTAATACAAGATTAAGACAATGTAAATCTGTGAAAATTGTTTTCCATTTTTCAGCGAAACTCTGATTTTAAAAGTTCTACTACAGAAATTTAGGACAGTTTAAATAGTATAGCCAATTTCAACATTACACTCTAAAATAAGTTATATTCAATTCAGGTTAATTTATTTTCAGGAATGCAGTAAATTGTATGTATTTTTGATCTGATAGGAAGCTTAAATTTCATCCCTTTCTAAATTCTACCTCTTGTTGATTGAATTCTACTCTCACTCCATTGAAAATCGTTTTAATTTATGACCTTCATCTGTGTTCTAATGTAAGACAACCAAGGTCAGCCTATATTTGCTCTTCTAACACATCTCTTATACCGTGCCGAAATATAATGATTGTGTGCCAATAGTTTTATTTTCCTTATTTCGAACGATAAACGGGTATCGTATTCTACTGGCCCGCTTTCTTATTACTTTCTTCATAACCATCTCGTCCAGATTGTTTTGTTCTCTTTGACTCCACCTCCTAGTTTTATTTTACTTTGTCATTCTAAGAGTTTTGACTGATACCCAACAGTTATCCTTTGAAGATTGAGTCTCCAAGCTCTATCCATCAAGTGTTGGTCACTTCCCTTGCTATTTCTTGTGAATAGACGTTGCATTGTAAGGTAAATTACATTGTTGCTTTCGGAGAATATGGGAAAATTGTAGATGTTTACAAATTATGGAAACGAAACTGAAAGAATTTATTAGTGTCTAAAATATCCGAAAACGACGGTGTAGTAAACAATTTTGCCTACTAATATGTGAAATAGTAATTTCTGATACGAGTGGTAAAAGATATATTTTATTTTGCAAGTAGGAAATGTTGCGACATGAAGCTGATACTTTGAGTGACGCAATCCTACGAGCAAAATAAAATTTATTTTATCACACGTTTCATACACTATTTATTTGACAGCCTTACTGTCTTTTTATTTTATTTTAATTCAGGTGTATGAATCATTTGGTTATAAACTACGTAAAATGTAGGCTAGTAGTAGATTATGCGGATACACGAAATTATTTTTGTTTTGTTTCGCGTATGCACTGTTTTGTCGAACATATGAGCGTCGACTCACTTTTAGCACTAGCGCTAAAAATTGAACTTTTAGCACGCTGTTCCTACTCTAAAAATAACCTCTTTTACTAGCGACTGTCTACAAAGTATGTTTAATATTAATATTCTTTAAAACATTTGTTTCACTTTCAGAAAAACAGTAATGGGCAGAGACCGCGAGCAAATTGGATTCGATAATAAAAGGATAACCATTTGACAGCTGGCCACCAACAACTGACGTACTTTCAGATAAACGTTTTAGATAGAAGCCGAATTAAATATTTCAGTAACAATGCGCCAGAATGTTTTGACCATTAAAATGACTTTAAACGACTAAATGTAAAAAAGGGAAGAAAATTGGAAGAATAATATAATATATTATGGTATTACAATTAGTGATATGCCATGCGTTTATAATTGCTATTTTCATAAAAGTAATAAAACTTTATTTAATTTCAATTAAACCAAAAATGGCAAATTTAATGAAATTGTAACCTAATTTACATGCCAGAAATATTACTTTTTGTGTGCCTGAAATTTTAACAAACATGCCTAATTTACTATTTTTTCGACATATATCATGTGTCTAACAAGGATCATTCTCACCCCCTAACATTCCAAGGTCTACTTATGACAGACCTCCATGAAATCGCCCCCACTGTATGTGGCTTTAATCCTCCTCTGCTATCGGCTCTCAGCCGGAAATGGAATTTTTTTTGTGTCGACTTCGCTCGGCATGGCGAGCGGTAGGGGGCGGGTTGGTCGTGGGTGGTAGGGTGGGGGGAAAAGGAGGGAAGGGAGGGGCGGGGCTGGGAGGCAACGGTTCGTTAACCAATTTTTTGATTGTGTCGCGCCCCGAAAATCATTTGAAATCCCCGTTTAGCCGGCCGGAGCGGTGCCGGCGATATATCACTGCTCGTTTAGCGGTGAGGGAGAAAACATTTTGTGGCAAATGAGCGAAAATTTCTAAAACATACAACGCGCGCTAGTACACAACCCGGCAATTACCCGGCGGCTCGCCGACGTTGCCGAATTTCCGTCGCATTGTTGCCGCTGGAGATCGCTGAAGGTTGTCCAAGCTCCAGGGATGGCTTTAAAATTCTTTCGTTTGGGAAGGGACTAGAAAGGAGAGTATTCTCATCTTTAGTATTTGTCCTTTGCTTGGAATCTGTTGTATGATGACGTATGTTTTGATATTGAACACTACGGCTATTGAAAATTGTTGTTATACGTTGCCTACTTATCTATATGCATTATTCTGTATTTTGAAGTCTATTGAACGTATCAAATGTATTTAATAAATATTGTTTAAACTATATGTATATTTCGTTCAAAGAGAAGTGCGTATTCATTACATTGATTCAATTTTTATTCTAATTCAATTTAATAATGCGTTATTTTACCTGGAAAAGCTTAGGTTATCAGGCCTGATCACGCAAATTTCTCTACGCTCCTTTCTCCATCTAGCAGGGAAAGTGGGTATTGTCTGGGCGACTAAACAGGCGATTTGATTTTACCTGAAAGGTTTCTTTTAGACTTAATATTTTACATGCAGTAAATCTACAACTTGGGCAGTCAGCTTTACATCCCCTCCAAGGAAAGGCGTACGAAGCACTTTTTCGCCTTTGAAAACTCGCTGCTTCGAGCGGATTTGAACAGGCAAACGTGGGTATAACAGTCCAATACCCTATCCGACACTACATCGCAGCCGATACCATGGAGTAGCTACTTTGACGTAGTTTATATAGTTAATAAGGACCTTATTTCACGAATTGTTTAAGAAAGCATGAATTATCGTACATTAAAGGTCAGCCCATGTCCATATTTTTGTATAATAGAGTAATTTCATTTACTACGTGATTGATGTAGTTACTACTGTATTTGTCTGTTGTGAAGTAGTTGTTAACGCAATGTTCAGTTGCTGGATGTGTGTAGGGTCGGTCAACAGTTGCAAAATGTTGAGCCCGAGAGAGTTGTGAGAGTGTCATTTATTATAAGCAGTTTATACCGAAATTATATGATCTACAATCAAGTTCTACAGCAAGATTGTGTTATAAATTGCTGATGCGTAAATTGTAATGCTGCGACCTTAACAAGAATCTGCAAATGTAACATATAAATGACACTGTTGTGCCCTTTACATGTTAGTAAAGTCGATAGATCGCGTTTGTTAGTTAGGAAAAATCCTGTGGCGAATGGTATGTTCTGCAGTGTTTCATCCAATCTGAATCTCTTTTAAACATGCCTTTCTTTACTTCTCCATTACACTCTTATTCTATGGAGAATGGCGCATTCATCTCCAAATATTTCCGACTATAAGGAACTTGCGTTCCAGGAAAAAAAGGGACTTGGTCTGTTACAAGGTCTTTTGCGTTGAAGGGCAGTATACGATCATTTTTTTTTCTTTGCGTAAGAACGGTACAGCATTACTCTATAGAAAGCGGAAACTGCTTTTCCATTGTGAAAAGGTAGATTCTCCGTCGTTCGATTGATAAATGCACAAAAGGGACAAAACACTTTCCTGATGCATGACAGTTTAATTACCCACCCCCTTCTCTAGCAAATACAAGTGTCTATGGCCAAATCAGGAATAATAAATCGGCCGGGAAAGTTGGGTTCTGAAAGTGCTGTTCCAGATATTATTCGGAAGACGGGCTTGATGTAATCTTGAAGGTATACGTGCATAACCCTGACCAGACTACGTTTCTCTACAGGGAGATAAAGTTGTAGAACACTTAACACGGGAGTGACCGCAATAGCTAGACTCAGGCCAGTGCCCGCAATATTATTTTGGCATGTTATAAACAAATATATATTTTACCTTTTAGCAAAATTTCTTAGAAACTCTGTGTTTTTTCTACTTTGCAGGATTCGCATTTTTATCATTTTCCTACATGCGTCTCTTGCAAATTTTCTTTCCCTTTAGGAAGACTTTGTGACAGTCAATTGTAGATTAGGAAAATTATTACACTTTCTGAATAGGTACTTGTCATAGACACGACTGAAAGTAATGCCATGATACGTACCGCTCAGGCCATAGGTGTCGTGGTATCGAAATTACAGGGCCCTGGTAACGAAAAAGTGGATAAATGCAGTTGCTACATTTAGGAAAAGAATTCATCTAACACGTAGTGTAGCCAGAATTCATGTTTTGTGGGTCTTTGATACCGAAAAGTCGAATGACGACGAAACGTCTGCCTCTCCGTCTGTAAACAACGCTAGAGGCTAAACTGTTCAGCCAATTTCTCCAAAATCGATATTTCCCAATCGATCGGGCTGATGTCGTGCCTTGGAGTTTAAATTGATATTTTAATTTTCGAGAGTATTTTACATGAAGGGACTGGGACAGTTTCAACATTTTCAAAATAAAAATTACTCCATGGTTTTTGATTAAATTTTGTTGTTTGATAGTGTGAAGGACTTAAAAGAATGGCGCAGGTCTCAGGTTCGTTGAAAACCCTGATATTTCGAAAATTGCAATAGTTCAAAACTTTTTCGGTGGCTTCTTACAACTAAAATATTAAAGATGGAGGTTTCCCCTTAATGAATTATGATTATTAAGCATAGATTTTGAAATAAAATCATGTACAATTTTTGAAAATTTGAGTACGTTTCGCGTAATATTTGCGTGAAAATACTAGCGAGAAAATGCGTGCTGTTTTAGCACCACTAGTTTGGTCAGGAAGTAATTTGTTTGACGCGGGAGAAAAAAAAGATTAAAGATGTTGTTTACATGTGTCCTTTCGGATATACTAGAAACAGAACTACAATATATAGTTATAGAATCGTTGAATTAAACAGAATATCCTGCGCTATGTAGCAAATTTTTGATGAAACAAATCCTAAGTCACAATAAGGAGGATTATATCTTCATGTTCTCCTTACTAAATTGAACAGGTGCTGAGATGGGCTCTTGTTTCACCTGTAGATATAACTGTGACTTCTCTACGCGCAAGTTTTGTGAGCTTTCTTTTGCTAGTTGTTAAGGTGTGTGATCAGAACGACATAGAATCAAGGAAGACACAGACTATTTGATTAGAACGACATAGAATCAAATCTGTAGTTCATTTTGTCGATGCAAGTAAGTCTTATTTCTAGTTCAAAGATATCGCCGACCACATTTGTTGGTAGGTTTACCAACAACTCAACTATGTATATTAAATGAGAGGCATGAATTCTGGTGCTAAAGAATACGTGC
The DNA here is from genome assembly GCA_964035755.1 of Teleogryllus oceanicus. NCBI lineage: Eukaryota > Metazoa > Arthropoda > Insecta > Orthoptera > Gryllidae > Teleogryllus > Teleogryllus oceanicus. The sequence continues at coordinate 31,327,984 of CAXIVR010000013.1, forward strand.
GCAGAAAATTCCTCAACCCAAACGTGATAGCGATGAGTAAATTTGAACATGTATCTAAACATTTCGCAGTTTTGATATAATAATACAACCCGAAAGACATCATGTCCTACCAATTTTTAACGATACGTTCACAGAAATTAACTGGAAAATGGTTAAAATGTGGGAAGTTTGTCAATTTTTTAGCTGGTATTTGAAACGTTTTTCCTCTCTCCTCAAAATTTGAAAATTTGCAATAAATAGTACGTGTTGCAAAGGCAATAAATAGTACGTGTTGCAATGGCAATAAATAGTACCTGTTGCAATTGCAATAAATAGTACGTATTGTTAAAATCCGCGCCTTGGCGTAAGGAGACATGCGGCGCACATGGCGTATTATTGATTGATTGATTTTTTCATGTTTCCGGGCGCGTCAACTGCTCTGGTCATTAGTCCCGTTAGTGTAGTGCATGTTTTTTTCTCGGGAGATGGCGATGATCTTCCCCCGCTAGATGGCGAGATCCGGCGCCGACCTACCGTCGGTTTCCCCCTAACCAGGACTCTCTCACCACCGGGGCACCGCCCCAGCCGAGACAAGCTCTAAGCTCCAGACCGGTCTACCGGAATATGTGGTAGTGTAGTGCATGTTAGTGAAAGTGTGAGTGTAAAGGAGGAGGATAGGACAAGGATGAGGAAGGAAAGATCGCGCGCGGTCCTTTGCCCGTTTGGTAGGGTACTGCTCCGGCATTTGCCTGGTGTTGATCGGAGAAACTACAGATCAGAGAAGGCGGCCGCTAGAATTCTCCTCCAGACAGCGACTGAATTCGACCGCGCTGAAAAGCTAGTGTCGAAAATCCCGCCGCCGTGGAGAGTGGGAACCTAGGACCTCCCGGTCAGAGGCGCTGCAGTGACATCAGTTGATGCACCGGGCTACCGCTCCCGGTATGGCGTATTACCAACACCGCGCCAACGACTGCGTGAGCTTTTTCTTTTGCCATGAGAAGATTTGTATTAGACTATTCATGATAAGCGTAAGTGTTTGACCTTTTGCTGTCGATAGTGCTACTTTGCCGGGTAGCTAACGGTATATCCCATTCCTAGGCCTAGTTTAACTCCTACGCTTTGGGGGTAAGGGAGACATTCGAATTCTACGTTTTCCCTTGACCGTAATGAGCAAACTCCACCTGTGTTTTCTTTGTCACACAGCTAGAGAAACTGAAACGATTTTAAAGAAAAGCTAGTTTCTATTTTTGCGTCTACCGTAAATCGAATCCGGGATAACACCCCGAGAGGCCAGCACGCTGTCCATTAGCCATAATAGAAGCATTTAAGATAGATAAATAAATGCAGCCGGCTGGGTGACCGAGATCGCTAAGGCAGTAGTGATCTCGCAACGACCTCGAACCGAAGGGCTGCAGGTTCGAGTCCCGCCTCGAGCATGGTTGTTGTGTGGTCATCATTTCACCCCTTATCATCACCATATCGTTTCATCTTCACAGATATCACCACAATTTGGTGTTACCTTCGCAGTTAACACTAATAGTGGTACAAATCAACAAACATAAATCTCTGTCATACACAAACAGTACAACACTATACAAAACAATAATCAGACCACTACTGCTTTATGCATGCCCCGTATGGACAAACGCAGCCCCCACAAATGTCAACAAAATTCAAGTAAAGCAAAATAAATTTTTAAGATTAATCACAAATGCCCCCTGGTTCATAAGTAATAAACAACTTCATTCAGAATTAAATATCAATACAATAATAATCCAAATAGCACACATATCACACAACTTTTACCAAAACCTAACAGACATACCAGCAGCATCCCATTACAAACTTCCAAAAAATCCAACCCACACTCGAATAAAAAATAGATTCCCTTTTGAAGCATTCCTCAAAATTTTAGCCAACCACGATTCTTAACACCGAGGTTCTCCCCTAGAGTGTCCTCTCTAATATATAGACTAAGTTAGCTTAGCTATTTTAACTAGATTAAGTCTGAAAAAATACATATGTCAAAGTAATGTACTGAACGATGTAAATCTTGCAAAATGAATAAATATGTGTTATTTAAAAAAAAAAAACAATAGTGGTCACTAATGACGTAGATGTTGATGCGACCGTAAATAACAAAAGTAAGTGCAATACATAAATGTAACTTCATTTTCTGTGCACGTCTTCTAGAATTCAGTGGGAAATACAATTATTTAAATTATCGTTTCCATGTTGTCGCGGCAGGAAGTAATAAGAGCCAAAATTTATTGCTTATTTATCTTTGAAAATAGATTTTATTAAATGGGAGTTTTTTGTTGTTTTTTTCTCTCTTTCAAAATTCAAAATTTATTGCTTATTTATCCTTTAAAATAGATTTTATTACATGGGAGTTTTGTTTTTTTCTCCCTTTCAAAAATTCAAATTTTAAGTAGTATATGACTTAGTGTAGGGATCACAGAATTTTGAAAATGTGCACACAATTCACTTTTCCCCATAGCACGTCATACGCAGTTTTTAACTGCTTTTTTGACGTAAAATAAATTTAAAAAAATAAAATAAATAAATAAATAAAAAGTAAATAAATTCCAGTTTTGTTCAAGCCAGTAGCGCCTGCCCCGTGGCCCCGTTGCTTTGCTGTGGTATTCTTGTGCCCTGGTGCGCGGCCGGGGTTGGGGAGGGGAGTTGGCTGGACGCCGTCGGTCGATGGGCGACGGAGGGTTGGTGTTTGCGTCTTCCACCCGTCCCCCTCCCCTCCGCCCTTGACGACCACGCGGGCGGGGCACGTGCGGTGCGTGGCGCAACGGCATCACGTGCACGCGGCGCCTGCGTGCTCGCCCCCGCCCTCCCCTCCCCTCCCCTCCCATTCAAGCTCTCCACTTTCCCCTTGCTGCCCATGGTCTAATCCCTTTCTAACGGTTGGGTTAAGCCCAGCTACCACCTTTGCTACTGACACTGCAGCAACTCAGACCCATTGGTCGTCCTAGGGTTCGGTTCTCGTTGGTGAAGGATTTTCTGCTACATCGAATTTATCTGCTGTCTGGAGAAAAATTCTAGCGGCTGGCTGCTCTGATCGGCAGTTTTCCGTGGTTTCTCCGATCAACACCAGACGAATACCGGAGCAGTACCCTACCAAACGGGCCACGGACCGCGCGCGATCTGTCCTTCCCCTTCCTTGTCCTATCCTCTCCCCTTACACACTCACTCACACTAACATGCACTACACTACCACATATTCCGGGTGACCGGTCGGGAGGTTAGAGCTCGTCCCGGCTGGGGCGGTGCCCGCTGGTGGGAGAGTCCTGGTTAGGGGGAAACCTCACTAGCCGACAGTAGGTCGGTGCCGGATCTCGCCATCCAGTGGGGAAAGATTACCGCCATCCCCCGAGAGAAAAACATGCACTACACTAACGGGACTAATGACCGATGCAGTTGACGCGCCCTGAAACACGAAAAAATCAATCAATCAAAAACTACCGTGCCGGGAGACCGATGGGGATCGTAGGGATTGTTCAGACTAGGCGGGTGTTCCAATGAGGGAGGTATCTGAATGGGGAAATTTCCAGCAACGCGACGTGAAAGTCGGTACCGAATCTCACCATTCAACGCATTTCACCCCATCTCCCTTGATAAAACATCCACTAAACTAACGGAACTAAGGATCATAGCCGTTGATGTCCCTAGGAACAATAAATCAAGCTATTATCTTCCATTCAAAACCCTCTTTTCTCTTTCTTTTCCCCCCCCTCTCTAAATTTTTCTTCCATTCTTCTTGTACCTCAGTTCTCCTCCAGCAGTTTCCCCCATTATCACCCATCCTCTTCCATTCGTTTTCTCTTTTCTTTCATTCTGCCATCCACCAAAGCTTTTTCTCGTCTTCCGTCCCTTTGCGCTATTTCCATTTCTCCATTCACTTCAATTACTTGCTATCTCATTCCCTTACTCTCCAGTCAACCCTTTTAATTTAATGTAACTTAATTATTGTCGTCAAAGAACAGAAAATGCTGTATGCGACGTATAGGGAAGAAGTAAAATCTTCCAACGTTTTCGTGAACGGCAGTATTGCTTCAGCATCCTTTTACTGTACGCAGTAAATTGATAAATAAAAGTCCCAATACATTACTTCACCATCCTTTTACTGTACGCAGTAAATTGATGAATGAAAGTCCCAATACATTACTTCACCATAATTTACTGTACGCAGTAAATCGATGAATAAAGTCCCAATACATTACTTCACCTCCTTTTACTGTACGCAGTAAATGATGAATAAAAGTCCCAATACATTTAAAAAAATCCCAATACAGCGAGGTCAACAACATTTGGAAACTAGAGATTTCTCTCCCGAAAAATAGAAATCTTATTTTCATCCGTAAACGAACTATAGATTTGTGTTGCTAACAAAAGAGCAATCTATACTCCTGGCTCTACTGCCACCATTAGTAGACACTGAGGGCTAAACAAAACGTGCGCATTGAGAATCTGCATTTGTGTTAAGAAAACCGGGGAGAACACTTTTGCACTTGCAATTCATTGACCCAGAAGCTATTGTACCATTCTTCTCCTTTTCCCATTTCTGCATTTGAGTCCTCCACGTTGTTGTTTTATTCTATAGAAACGGATGTCAATTCTGCTTTCTACACACACACGCACGCACGCACGCACGCACAGAGTCATGCGAAGAGAGGGGACTGTCAAAGGCGTCAAAGAGAATATTCTATTTGTGAGATTCAAGTACACATTTCAGACTATATTTTAAATATGGATTAGTATTGCGTGCCAGAGACATTTACAGACCATACAAAACGCGGGCAGATACCACTACTTTCAGCAATCGTGCTCAAGTATGCACTGCTGTTGTTTATTTTTTTTATTGTGATATTATTTCTTAAGTCTTATGGCAGGAATGGATGAATGATTTTATATACTGATAATTTGGAAGATATGTTAAAGAACACTACCTAAGTTAGCTCTGTTATATAAACCTACAGGCTACAGAGATGTAGGTAGACCGAGAATGAGGTGGTCAGAGCAGTTCTGAGTCTCAGAACGGGTCATTGGCTCCCAACCCTTGTCAAGGAAGAAGAAGAAGAAGAAGAAGAAGAAGAAGAAGAAGAAGATGATGATGATGATGATGATGATGATGATGATGAAGAGGAAGTTAAAAAATGGATTGATTTGGGAGAACCCTGAGAAAACTTGCCGCGATCACAATTTGGTTGGAAAAAGCATTTGGATTTGAAGTTGTACCCACTGCAAATTCCACATAGATGGAGCCGGATTTGAAGTCCATTACCGGCAGTTGGTGTGTGAGCTATCTCAGAACATCACTGGTCGCGCCGAAAAATGAAGGTGAAGTTGTAGCAATGTGAGACCGGAAAAACGGGAGAACCCCGAGAAAATCTTCCGCAAAACAGGGCTGTCTATGATTTACTACATTTAGATCAACCGGCTGAGTTTAATAGTTCAGAATCAGCATAACCGCTTACTGCAGTGGCCCTGTCCGAGAGGTTCAAACTATTATTCAGTTTTAATGAATGATATATGTAATATTACCACACAAAAAGAACAAGGGTTTCATTTCTACTAATTCGTGCTCTTCCTAATATATGACTCAATACATATTATTACATATACATAGTAACGACCCTCATCTGCTTCTCATTGCACCGGAGAAGCACAACAATATCGGATGACGCCGCTGTTGACTTATGTTCTCTCTTCGATTCTTTAGTAACAATTTCTTCTTTCAGAATGAGATTCTTACAGCTTCCGAATTTTTATCTAATTACATTTTTTTGTCTTTCTACTTTACCCATCTCAATCATAATCTTGGCGAATCGTGGCCTTCCTAATACAATATCAAATTTTTTCGTTACATATTTTTTACATATTTAGTACTATATTACATATTATATATTATATTTTGATATTTTCACAAAATATTTTTATTCTATCTTTTTCTTCAATTTTATTATATTTTTGTTGTAAAAAGAAGAATTTTCAAAAAAATCATCATTTTTTCCTATATTGAACACGCGTGTTGTTCTCACAACCAGACGAGCCTGTTACAGTTACCTCAGTGGCGGGAAGTGCGCATCAACGATTGACAAAATTTTCACCTTTGGATGTGAAAGGGATCACTGACGTCGCCGATCGTTCCTTTAACCTTAATTTCGGAGAAACATTGGCGATCGCCGACGGAAACACTTCAGTGAGAGGGCTACACGCTGCCGTGATGGTTTGCTGGCCGTAGATATCGCCAGTTTGTACAATTAATTATGTTAATATATTTATTGCTTCTAATCTGCCTGCAAAACTACGGAACTGGTTAGAGGATGAAGGAATTCTCTCCAATGAGGGAAAAGTTGTATGGTGTGCAACAACATGTGCTCTCCAAATGAATTTTAAGAGAAATGTATTATTTTTAAAATTTGCTTAAGAAAAAAATAATGTAATTTTGTATTACGAAAATATGTTTAATAATTAGTGAATTTTAATATTACATATTATGTCCGTTATCACATATTTATTGCACATTCTTACTGTACATATTTTGACGTTTCATACTGCATATTTTTCCAGTCTCTACTCATCACAAACTTGTAGAACCTCGAATTCAGCTAGATCGATGAGGGAAAATGGGAACAGGGACGGCCAGCCGTTTTGCTGTCAACCAATTTCTGGTATCGAGAACCCACAAAAGGAAGATTATGACTTCACAACGGGTTAATTTACTGTAAATAGAACATAATTTTTAAAAATAAAATTTTTTTAATGTAAATACATTAAAGTAATGATTATGCTCACACTTAAATTCAATGTGGAATTTAAGTACATTAAATTAAATGTAATTAAATTTAATGTAACAATAAGTTAAGTTAACAGTCGTACATTAAATCTACATTGATTTTAATTTAAATATTAAATTTAATTTCAAGGTAACTTCCTAATACAACTTAAAAAATCTATATTAAATTTAATGTAATTTCCCACAGTGCAGTTCACTAAACCAGTAAACAAGTATTTCAGAAAAATATCCCTCTGCCGCGACAGCTGTTCAGCCATGACTCTTCGTAAAGTGTTTGGTTAGGGCTCCCGTGTAGACATCACAATGCAGAAATCTATAAGTTTCGCTGAGGTATATTCACGTACGGTGAGTTCTAGAAATATTTAAATTTATTTATGTATGTGTAAAAATCTCTTAATATGCTCTTGTATTCAGTAAAAGAAAACTGCCTCGAAAGTAAATACAGCTCGCCAACTTACAGTACAGGCGCCGGAAACACGTGAACCAGTACGCATCTCACATTCAAGGCTCGGTTTTAAAATAAATATAATACTTATCACAGTTACATAAGTAAATTCAATGTAATATTTATCAAAAAAGAAATTTTACACAACAGCACACACCACTACACTTCGTAATTTCAATTATTTCTCGTGACGCACTATATTTTCGACGGACGAGGACATCACAAAAGGAAGCCATCGACAAGTTAGACAACAGCAGACGAACGAATGAAGGAAGGAGAGTCTAATGGGCTCAAGGACACAACGGCCACAGAACCTTTAGTTATGATGCCTACACTAGCACTCAAAACGGTTCTTTCTCATAAAAATCGCTCTATCTCAGGGATAGAAAATTCTAATTTCCTCTGACGAAAAATCGCCACGTCCAGCATTCTCATACATTCTCTTTACAACTTTATTACTAGGGAGAGGATTTTAATGACTTAAAACATCGCCAAAAATTATCAATAAAATGCTTAAAAAGTGCTCTAAATCCAAAGAAAAGTGACGTAAAAATTCAGATCAAAAGCAGTTCGGATGAACAACTCAAGCTGTTAGATACGTTACTGATGTAATTGAGGCTTCTTCCATTTGTTCGAGTGAAGTCAGGTTGCAAACGTTTGGTGTGGACTGTTCTTTACCAGCAAATCTCTGCCTTAGTTATCGCGAAATCGGCCGAAGCGACAATAGCCCTAAATATGTCACTAGAATTATACACTCACAACGGCTGTCAAAACAATTTTTGCGCGAACAAATAGAATAGGCTACTAAGTAATTCTTTGAAAGACATTTGTTGTATCTCGTAAATATTATTTGAAGCAAGTGCCATTAAAAATGACATTAAAATCGACAAAATCAGCACAAAAGCATTAAAAATGAAAGAATAAGGTAAACAAGACTTATTAGTCGAAATCGACAAAAATGCGAAATAATGTCCTATAAAAATGGGCCATTTCCTTTTGTCATAACATAACATGAATTTCTATACTAAACGGCATTGTTCTAAAGATTTCTTTTTTCTTTTTTCTTTACATAAATCTAAATGCTGTCGACTCAAGGTGCGCTACATTAAGACGCAGTCGGATTTTTTTACAGTTCGACGCGCCTGCTTCAGATCTCAGTAATGGGAAGTGCGCGACTGAGATCATTTTCACCTTTACGTGTGAAAGTTTTACGAACGTCGCATTTCGTGAACTTTAACCTTAATTTCCGAGAAAAAAAATGGCGATTGCCGACGTGTAACAATTCGATGAGAATGCTGCACTCTGCAGTGATTGTTTACTGGTCGTAGATATCACCAGTTTCTATGATGCCTTGTATTGCGTCTAGTTTCTCTGCTCAACTATCGTCCTGGATAGCGATAGATCAAAATATTATTACTGATGGGAAATTTGTAAGGTGCAAAACGTGGATCAACTTGTAATCTCAAAATGATTTTTGAAGCATCTGTATTGTTTTTATAATTTATCAAATTTTTGATAAATGTAATTTCGAATTAGGCTAATGTGTTTTATAGTTAGTGTATTTTAATATTATATTTTATTATATTATATTATATTGTATTATATTATATTGTATTATATTATATTATATTATATTATATTATATTATATTATATATTACATTTTATATTATATTATATTATATTATATTATATTATATTATATATTACATTTTATATTATATTACATTATATTTTATCATATTACATCTTATTTCACATATTTATTACATATTTATACTGTTTTAATTACATATTTATGTACATATTTTGAAATTTCATACCACATATTTTTCCGGTCTCTAGTAATTACACAGTAGGCAGGAAAGCAAAAATATTTCGTGTACGGTGTGTTGGGAATTGACCCTTTGGCCTGTCGCTTGGCGGCCACGGGTGCGCGGCGGTCGCGTAGCGCGGGGCGCATTCCTTTGCGGAAGCGATGGGGGCGGTGGGAGCGGGAGCGGGAGCGAGGGGAGGAGACGACGCTGACCGCCGGCGCGCAGTCGATGCGACCTCGATCGCGTCTATTGAGCGGCGTCGCTTTCAACCTCCTCCCTCCCCCTCCCTCCACCCCACCCTCCTCCTCCTCCCGCCCGCCTCGCGGGGCCGCCGTGCGTTCGCGCTTAGCACACACACACACACAAACACAAACACACGCACACACACACAAACACACACACACACGCACACACACAAACACATACAAACACATAAACGCACACAAACACACAAACACGCGCACACACGCTCACACACACACACGCGCGCACACGCCCACACCCAACACACACACGCGCACACACACACGTGTGTGTGTGTGCGTAGATGTGTCATGTGTGTGTGTTGTGCGTGTATGCGTGTGTGCGTGTGTGCGTGTGTGCGTGTGTGCGTGTGTGCGTGTGTGCGTGTGTGCGTGTGTGCGTGTGTGCGTGTTGCGTGTGTGTGTGTGTGTGTGTGTGTGTGTGTGTGAAGAAAAGAGCGAAAGAAACCTGTTCGCGCTTTCTTGAGCTCTACAATTCTTTCCCCACAATTTACTGCACATAGTTGAAAAAGGTACCAGGAAAGCGTGGTTAGGAACATTTGAAATCTACAAATGTTCGATCCCTGTCGAGTAATAAAACAAACATATTTACTTTGGCCAACGAAATACAGATTTGATTTTATAGTGCTGATAAAATAACAAAAACCCAGTCCTTCTCCTCTCACAAGTAACAAAATGAGAACTCAAAAAACCGTGCGCATATTGAAGATTTTCTGTTGTGAAGTTTAGAACTTCTCGTGGCATTACCTATGATTGTTCATAGATTAAATATTTATATTACTCCGTCTAACAAATATATGTGAAAAAACACTATCATTGCGCATCCCTTGTGGTTAAATTGTAAAATAAATATTTGTGTGCCAAGTTTTTATTGCCTTGTAAATCAACGTGTTTTCACTAACTCCTATTTTTCTTGCAGGTGAGTGGCCAGTAATGGAGACTGTTGCAAAAACCGACGGTGAGTAGTGTACAATAAATGTTAAAAATCAATACTAATGATAGGATATTCTTGAACCATGTGACGAATTATCCTGGGTTGCATGAAAACCATCGCAACATTTTAAAAGGAACATATGTAAAAGCAACAGAGCAGGTCAAGATAGACGCTAGAATTAAACTATGAATAAAGGAGAGTGTGAAGTGACCGATTTATAAAAACAGTGGAAAATAAAGTTTTTAAGTTTATTTTCGGACATGTGAGAAAGTTCCATGATTATAATAATATGAATAATAAATAGAAAATAAGGGCGGATGTCAGGGAAGAAATAACGTAATACACGGCGAAGTAATAACCAATGGGAAGGACCGAGAATTCTAGACAATTACAGGTGATTCCCAGCAATTAGCCAGAAGATTCAGAATTAGGACACTATCGATCAGGAAGAAGGCGATTCAAAGGCGGGTATTATGGCTTGAAATACAGAAGGTGCTTACCCGTGAGAGAATACGGAGCCGGCAGTTCGTGTTGCATAAGATTTCGTCGTAATAATTAACTGTGAGAAAGGGAATCGGGAAATTGAAAGCAAGTACGCGATTGATTAGTTAATTGTGCGACGGATTTTTAAGGGACGGATTTTATTAAAAATCAGAGTGAATGCGACAGTCGGAACGGGTTTGAGCAACAAGAGGATGTGGAGTGGTGAAAGCGGATGGTAATTACCACTTATTCATCGGCCAAATATAAAATGAAACAAAAAGGGAAGAGTATAAACGTTTAACTGATATATGTAAGAAGACCAAGTAGTGTATTTAGATTTAAGAGTAAGTTATAAGAGAGAATTGAAAGGTAGCATTCCCATGAGAAGCGATAGAGATGGTGTGAATGTATTTGCAAATGTTTTATGAATGTTTTTCCGATAATAATATTGGAATATTTGTATTGTAGCGACCAGAGCGGAGCTGCGGAACTGGAAGTAAAAACGATTGCAACAAAATTACGTTTTCCGGAAAGATGAACGTGTATTCTTTATTTTTAGTAGTTAAAATTAAATAGAAATTCCTGACGTAAATTCCTATGCTTGAAATCTCGTTTGGGCAAGTCTTTCGACTCGCATATAAACATTTTTCTGTAACCCGAGCGCAATTCCATTCTGAAACTAATGGAAGTAAAGAATAAATTAAATAATAGACATAAATACTGAGTTACACCAAGGATGGCGAAAATAAATAATAGTTTACTGAAATAAATTATTTTTAGAAATAAGAGACGAATTTGGGCTGGTGGCCCTATCAAGTTTTAAAATATACATGAAAACATGCGCAATCAAATACCTTACTTGAAATATATTACTGAATGGAATGTTTACAATAAAATTTATATATTTTGGTAATTTTTCGTTATTTTTGCATTTCTCCACACTGAACCTGAACAATTTTTCAAGAATATTCTCCTGACAGATTCCTCCGTGGCTTAGAAAAACTGTTTTGAATGTAAAAATGACCTTTAAAAGACAGTCCATAGTAAAAGCTGTAACCTCTAGTGTATGCAAAGTGAGCTAAAATTTAATTTTTAGCACTAGTGTTAAAGTGTGACGATACTAAAATTTTCAGATAAAACTATGAATACAACAATGAAAACAAAACACTACATCAACTACTATTGAACTTAATGTAGTGTGATAATGTATAGTGATTTGAATACTTGAATAAAAATAAAAACGGTGTTAGTGATGCTGTCTAAAGAATAGTGTTAGATACATAAGTTAAAAGAGATTTTGTTTTGCTCGTAAGATTGTGCCATTCGGCCAATCGGCCTCATTTTCCAGCATTTCCTACTCATGAAATTAAATGACTTTTATCTTCGTATAGTAATTTACTATTCTGAGTCACGAACCGTAATAGGAGCAGGCATACATGACGGAATTTACCATTTTACTACTTCACATATTAACGTCGAAAACAATATTAGTATTTCTTTTCCGTAGAATACGTTCTCTGCAAACAAATTTTCCCTTGTATTATTTGCAAAGAGTCCGAACCTCGAAACGATTTGGGTGTCTCAGGGCATCAATTGATGTCACTGCATAGCCTCTGACTGGAGGTCCTAGGTTAGAGTCCCGACGGTGGAAAGATTTGGACACTAGCTTGTCAAGTAGGTCGAATTCAGCGGCTATCTGGAAGAAAATTCCAATGGTCGGTTGCTCTAATCGGTATTTTTACGTGTTTTTGTATCTATCAACACCAGGCGAATGCCGGAGCAGTAGTCTAACAAACAGACCTGAGGGTCTCCGGGGTCTGAGGGTCGACTCCGGGTTCGATTCCCGACCGGGCAAGATTATAGTGTGCGAATAAATTCCGTGGTGGTAGCAGCTGAGATCTTGTGGTAATCCTTTATAGATATAGGGATAATCATCCAAACAATAACAATATTTAATATATATTTATTTCATGCCCAAAGTTAACTTTCGAGAACAACAATGCCCATCTTCAGTGGGTTTCTAAAAAAAAGGAAAAAAAATGAGAGATTAGCATAAAGAACAATGACAAAAATGAAATAAAATATTTAAATTATATATATGTAATATTATATATGATATTTTATTTTTATGTCATTGTTCTTTAGGTTAATCTCTCAATTTCTTCCCTTTCTTGTTAGAGACGCACTGAATACGGGAATTGTTGTTCCCGAAAGCTAACTTTGCGGATGAAATAAATGTATATATTATACATTGTTATTGTGGTGGATAATAATCCTTATATCTATAATTATAGTGTGCGTTTTCCTTGCAATGTCCCAGTATATGTTGCTGTGTGATGATGAGAAAACTCACTTTTCATGTTGAGAAGGCGTACGGATGCCTACATGTTAACCACATGCACACCCATAGCTGCAAGGCCAGGTAGGTCTAGGATACTTCAGAGGCTATTGCGCCAAATTACATATGTAATAAATACATAAATACAAACATACAACAGCTTACTTCACATTGAGTTTTTGGTAAACATAGAAAAGCAAACTTTGTCAATATGGAAATTTTCGAAGATTAAAATTAGAACAGCTTTTGAGATATATTTTGTGTTTTCAAAAATCTTCGCCTACACGAAATTTTGTTGTTGTACGTCTAGTACAACTCTCAGAGATCAAAATGGGGAATACATTTTGCCTCCTCAGTAATATTTATGTGTGATTTATGAAGGCAATGACTTCTGGATCTTATTTTTTAATGTTGACTTTTAGTTATTTATTGAGTAATGTATACAATGTATCAAGCCATAAAACTAATATGTGTGTGTTTAATTATCTTAAGGTAAACAAACCGATCTATTCAGTATAAGTGATAACATTTGAAATACAATTCGCAGTTAATTTTATTTTGTGGAAGAAAAAAATCGTTAATGTTAACAACAACAACATAATAAATTATGGTTTTAATAGCTTTAACGGAAAAAAATAATGAAATTGGGGGTGGTTGGTCGAATACACAGCCTGCAGCGATAGGTCAAAATATCTGCCTCTTAATGCGATATTGCAGTTAATATACCAGACAGTATTTGTGACATTGCTACCGCAGTTGCCAACTAGTTGGTCAGCCAAAGGGAGTAATGCGATTGTGGTCGTAATAAATGCTGCCAATCATATCATTCCGGAGAGAAATGTTACGTGCACTGGAAATGGTTTATTTGGTCGTTGGATCGAATGCAGATAACAGTATCTACAGGATGTACCTGAACGCTGTTCTCAAATTTTGGAGGGGACTCTTGAATGGAAACAGCAGGACTGAACGTAAAATGGAGAAAACGAACAAGAACATTTTTTTTCAGTTCATGACCTTCAATTTATATGCCCTCAACCTCTTTTCTTAGGGGTCATCTATAAATTGTGTGAGGCCATTGGGAGGAGGAAGAGGGTCAAGCAAATGGCATCTAATCTTACGTGGGGGAGAGAGGAGGGGTCTCGGCAAGTATCACGTATTTTTTTCGTTAAAAACAGTGCTCTGCATATGATTCTTCGGGACCGTTTTCTGCCACCTACTTACACTCAGGTTGATGGGCATGCGACGGTCCCGACCCTGAAAAGTATGACGTAAAATGATTTGCTCCCTTCCTTATTCGCCACTACCTACCCATTCAACCTTCGCACGCCTTCATCAGCACGCTCCATGACCTCTATTGCCCAAGTGTACGTGGTGATCCAAAAAGGAGATGCTGCAGTACATGCGGTATCTACTTTTCTTCCATCACAAGTCCTGCAGAGCGCCGACGTGCAGACTACAGTGCGCTAGCTGCACCAGCACACAGAGAGAGACCCTCACGTCGAGCTACTGAGCATCTGTGTACTTGGATTTGAGTGGTTGAATCGCCGTGAAGTTGAAGGAGCAGATGAATTTACGGAAAATCATATGGACATGTTGGTTCCAGTAGTCACTCTTGAAATCGCACACGAGTCCTCGTGGACTGCATTACAGTGAATTATTGCACTGTTTTTAGAAGTGAAATAATATTTATTGTAATTCAGTCACTATTTTCTAAATACTAATTATATCTAGATTTAAATAAATATAACTTAGCAAATTATGTTTATTAAATAAATCACAGTGCAATCAAAATAAAAAGTAAACGTATTTACATTAAAAATACGTATTTTGAAAAATCTCACGTGAGATTAGAAGGGGAAGAGGGGTCGAGCCAAATATCACGACAACTCACCAAGGGGGGTCTCGGGAGTCAAACAATCGCCAAAATCGCCTCACGTAATTTATGGGCGGTCCCTTAGAGAGAACCACAATGCGTTAGACCTCGTTTGCATGCCTCTTTTGGCGAACGACTCCGAAGCTTTATCGAACGTCCATGCGTATATAAGTAAATAAATAAATAAATAAATAAATAAATAAATAAATAAATAAATAAATAAATAAATAAATAAATAAATAAATAAATCAAATAAATAATAAATAATAAATAATAAATAATAAATAAATAAATAAATAAATAAATAAATAAATAAATAAATAAATAAATAAATAAATAAATAAATAAATAAATAAATAAATAAATAAATAAAGTCTTCATTGGTGGCGAGGCTCACGGCATTTAGCCTGCTCTTCCGCCTGACCACTTTAAAAATTTATGTTACAATAGTGCATAATAAAGGAAATCAATAAATGAAAAATAATAAATATAGAAGAATGTTACGTAGAATTGTTTCTAGTAGTAATAATGCTGTCAAAAGAAGTGCGTGATGTTTTATGACAGTGAATGCGGGATGCCTATCTCTTTGGCAACATCAGGAACCAACATAATAATTGCTCATCGTCATTCACCTGTCCATTTCTGTCTTCAGTTGTAGCACCGCCCTTACCTGCAACACTTTCCCTATTGCCGCTGCTTAACCCGATATTTCTGCGGCTGCTAAAAAATTTTTCCTATTATCAACGTACTCGTGGAGAGCTAGCTAGGGATGGCAGAAAACATCAGTGTTTTTTAACATCGATATTTCAGAGCAGAAACATCAATATTCCAACATCGATGTTTTGCTTTATATGTTTTTTCCTCTCGATCAACTGCCATTGACAACTGTCTCTGATGTCGATCTCCGGCGACATGAAACAGTTTGCTGTTTGCATCTTTTCTCCAATGTTTTTACCTTTTTTTATTATTTTGAACGTGGTAATATCGTTAAACTGCGTTTTGAACCTTGACTATATAGAACATGGATTAGAAAATTAAGATGACAGTCAAATTTAAGGCAGAATATACTTGAAACTAATATTAACGTGTTATGTATCACATTAAAATCAGGATATTTACTTCGATACGTTTCATCATTTTTTAAACATCGATATTTGATACATCAAAGTTTTTTGTCGATGTTTTCATCGACATCAAAAACCTTTCGTTTCAATGAGTCGAGTCGAGCTAGCACGACTGCCATGTGTATTGAATGATTGATTTTTTCGTGTTTACGAGCGCGTCAACTGCTTTGGTCATTAGTACCGTTAGTGTAGTGCATGTTTTTCCTCGAGAGATCACCACCATCTCTGGTGATCTTCCCCCGCTGGATGGCGAGATCCGGCGCCGACCTACCGTCGGCTAGTGGGGTTTCCCCCTAACCAGGACTCTCCCACCAGCGGGGCACCGCCCAGCCGGGACAAGCTCTAAGCTCCCGACCGGTCTCCCGGAATATGTGGTAGTGTAGTGCATGTTAGTGTAAGTGTGTGTGTGAGTGGAAAGGATAGGACAAGGAATGGGAAGGACAGATCGCCCGCGGTCCGTGGCCCTTTTGGTAGGGTACTGCTCCGGCATTCGCGTGGTGTTGATCGGAGCAACCACGGAAAACTACCGATCAGAGCAGCCGGCCGCTAGAATTCTCCTCCAGACAGCGACTGAATTCGACCTAGCTGAAAAGCTAGTGTCGAAAATCCTGCCGCCGTCAGGACTCGAATCTAGGACCTCCCAGTCAGAGGCGCTGCAGTGACATCAGGTGATGCACAGAGCTACCGCTATCGTACTGCCATGTGTAATTCAGAACCAATTTTTAGTGTTCATGCTCATATTTTAGATTCTTTCCACTCAGGTCTTTGTCGGCAGCATTCAGGTTCACCCTGTACTTGTCCCTCTCTCACTTAGGCTGCCCTTCCGTTTGATTTTGCGCCCGTGTGTCGGAGGGAGCCGGGAGTTCTGCTATTTCAGGTGCAACGCTATAAAAGCGGCCTCGCGAACGTAAATCGTCTTTAATGACTATTGGCCAGATGGCAGCACGTGCGATAAAACAAAAACGACTCCGCTTGCGAACGGGCTGCCGGGTGCAGGGGGTGCCCTGACGAGGTCGAGCGAGCGGCGGAAGCTTGCGTTGGCACACTCATATCTTGAGAGGTATTTTCGGATGAGGTTAGTCGAATCATACCGCACGTCTAGTGTGAGGGTGGGGCAATGAAGTTGGTGAAGGAATAGAACACCCTTTTTTATGCATCATTTATGCATATTTTGTGGGATCAGAAGGTGTGAGATCAGTATTGTTGAGATCAAAATTTGTGGGAACAGAATTTGTGAGATCAATATTTGTGGGATCGGTATTTGTGGGATCGGTATTTGTGGGATCAGTATTTGTGGGGCTCCCGACCGGTCTCCCGGAATATGTGGTAGTGTAGTGCATGCTAGTGTAAGTGTGTGTGTAAGGGGAGAGGATAGGACAAGGAAGAGGAAGGAAAGATCGCGCGCGGTCCGTGGCCCGTTTGTTAGGGTACTGCTCCGGCATTCGCCTAGTGTTGAACGGAGAAACCACGGAAAACTACCGATCAGAGATTCCGCTAGAAATCTCCTCCAGACAGCGACTGAATTCGACCTAGCTGAAAAGCTAGTGTCGAAACTCCTGCCGCCGTGGGGTGTGGGAACCTAGGACCTCCCGGTCAGAGGCGCTGCAGTGACATCAGTTGATGCACTGAGCCACCGTTCCCGGTGTGTTTGATGAGGGGATAAGGCAGAGGGGTGGAAGACATCGCGCGATCTGTGGTGCGCTTGTTGTCAACAGTCGACTCCTGTTATAGAGAACTGAGATATAATGAACCCTCGGTTATAGCGAACTTCAGTCACTGCTCCCGTTTCATTTACATTAAAAATAAACTTAGGTTCGGTTATAGTGAAACTGAACCTCGGCTATAGTGAATGTAGGAAATAAGTTCTGAAAAGTAATTGGATCTCGTATGCTATTAGGCGAGTAGATGGGCCTTCGGAGAGCGGGACAAACAGCGCAAGAGGCATTGAAAGATGTCAAGGCTGCATTACGACACTTAGACACAGATGACAATTCAGAATCAAGTATGGAGAGAGCACGAACTCTAGAGAAGGGTCTAGAGAAATTACTAGTGAAAAATGTACGAAATACAGAATTGAAAAAAATATTTTTTTTAAGGAAAAATTGAATTTTGAAGTTCGCGCTGTTACTGAAGTTTGCCGCATCTCTCTAATAATAAAATCAATCATTTTGGAGAAATTCTATTTAATTTTAACATCATCGTATATAGTGAACCAACAGCAGTTCACTTTACCCGGAGTGGATTGTACTCGGCCTCTTACTGGTAGGAACCTCGGATAACTGCCGGTCTTCGGACAGAGGCTGAATTGCCCTACCTATCTATCTAGTGGCGAAAATCCGCCACCGTCGGGACTCGAACCCAAGGATCTCCTGGTGAGAGTTGCTGAAGTGACAAGTGTTGTTCCCTGAACTAAACTCATCCGGTGAAAGGGACAGAGAGAGAGACGCTCATTAGAGGCTTCTTGGAGTTCCCCGGTGCCCGATTCTCAGCAGCTACGATAGAAGCAGCCGTACACACTGTCCCTCGCCCCCGCCTAACCCCAGTCCCCGCCGTCTTCACCGCCTTCGCCCTCGCCCAGCCTCGACCTGCCCCCACCATCGCAGTCGCCCCGGGCCCAGACAGCCCTAGCCCCCGTCCTAACCCCCGCCCTAGCCACCGCCGTAACCCTCGCCCTAACCCCCGCCCTAACCCCCGCCCTAGCACCCATCCTAACCCCCACCCTAACCCCCGCCCTAGCACCCATCCTAACCCCCACCCTAACCCCCGCCCTAACCCCCGCCCTAACCCCCGCCCTAACCCCCACCCTAACCCCCGCCCTAACCCCCGTCCTAACCCCCGTCCTAACCCCCGCCCTAGTCCCCGCCCTAACCCCCGCCCCCCTATGCCCTCGCCCTCGCTCTCCTACGCCCTCGCCCTTGCCATCGCCCTCGAAGTAGTGAAATGTAATTATAAACTGCAATGCAAAGTTTTCAATGAATTTCTGCGCGCACTTAGTAATTTAGTGAATATAAAATAATAATAATAATAATAATAATAATAATAATAATAATAATAATAATAATAATAATAATAATAACCACAACAGTTTCATCATGTTAAGTGTGCAAAGTGTTTAAGGCGAAGATGCGAATGTCCCATCGCTCATTGGAGTTCCCGTGCCGAGCAGCGTGGCGTCGCCCCACGTAGGCGCAGAGTGGTAGAAAAGGAGCGGAGGCAGTGGGAGCGGGTGGCGGGGAAGTTGGGGAGTGCGAACCACCGGCTGCGTTTTACGAGCGCCGGGTGCTTTCGCGCTCCCTAATTACCCTCCCCTTCCCCTCCGCGCCGCCACCTCCGTCGGCGCACCTCGCCCCCCCCACCACCACTCTTCCAACTACGACTTCGCTCTCGGCGCCGGCTCGGTTCACTAGGCCAGGTGTGGAATCGGTTCTTAATGACGACGGTATTTGTTCGTGATGAATTCATTTTCTTCTAATATTTCATCGCTACTTGTTAACATTTTCTGAATACATTATTTTTGTGAATTTTGAAATTGTAAAAAAATCAGTGTTTAGCATTACACACACACACACACACACACACACACACACACACACACACACACACACACATATATATATATATATATATATATATATATATATATATATATATATGTGTGTGATGGTATTTGTTCGAATGTAATATATTTTCCTCAAATATTTAATAACTATTTGTCAACTTCTCCCGGATCCATTCCCGTCTTGGCTCGCAGCCATAGGGCAGGAGTCTGGAATCGATTGTTAATGATGAAGGCGTTTGTTCGAACATAATATATTTTCCTGGAATATTTAATAACTACTTGTCAACTTTTCCCGGATCCATTTTTTTGTGAGCTAGTTAATTAAAATTCCTGAACATTCTATACATATCTTTTTTCAGTGAGGACTATTACCCTCATTCTGTAATTACTTGGCATCGGCCGCACACTTCCTTGCCTCTCTGTAAAGGTTTTTTTCCACACGCGACTCGCTTGCCTCTTTCAACATCACCGGCTCGGCTCACTAAGGATGAGTCAGGAGTATGGAATCGATCATTAATGATAACTGTAATTGTCCGTGAAGAATATATTTTCCTTCAAAATTTCATAGCTACTTTTCTGGGGTCCATTATTTTCGCGAAGCCAACAAACCTTTCAATTCTAAATATAAACAGTTTCATTACTTTCCCCATGGGAATGAATTTCTATAATTAGAATGATGTCCCTACTCCGTAATTGCTTGGATTCGTCCGCTCACCTCCTTGGCACTACGAGCAAGTACGTAACCGTCTCTCTAGGCTAGGGAAATGGTGTGAAATAGCGACTTTTATCCACGTTATTTGTTTGAAAAGAATAGATTTTCCTGAAATATTTAATAGCTACTTCTTAACTTTTCCGGGATCCATTATTTTTGTAAAACCAATGAATTTTTAAATTGTAAAACGTTTAGTGTAAATCATTATTTTCATGGCGAGAATGAATTCGGTATTTAAGAATGAAGCCTCCTCTGTAATTACTTGGCATTATCCATTCACTCATTTAGCTCAGGCACTGCATCGCGTACTTCTCTCGCCTTCATTTCGTACCTACCTTCTCACTACGCAAGGGCTGTGTGTGATAAAGTATCTATTATTGATGACTGAAATAGTAAAACTAGTAGTGCTTAAAGAGCACTTTCTTTCTCATTTTATTTGTAATGGTTCCATACTATTATAATATTCCTTAAACCTTCAAAAGTGCTTCCAACTCATAAATATTTTTTGCTCACACTGGGAAGCGAACTCAGGTTTTTAGGGTTTGCAAGCACTTCACTTCACTTCATTGCTATTCCCTACGCCTGACTTGTCAAACGAAGATTCTCGACAGATTAAAAAGAAGGTTATATACCTGAAATTTTTGAAATTCAAATGTTTAAATGAACATCGAAACTGTGTATTTAATTTTGAAGAATGTATTTCGTTAAGAAAGAAATTTCTATTCCAGAAAAAAGAATTTTAAAAAATTGGAGGCATTTTTGAAAAATATGTACTTGGGACTTGTAAAGTACTCCAAAAACTAAAATATGTCTTGCAAATTATAAGGACCGCGTCATCATCCAGACCGATCAGGGAATATTAATTTTGGTAAAACTCCTGCATAAGGTTTAGCGAATAATATTATTCAAAAACAGACAGACACATTTTGCCTTTAACTAATTTCTCGGTAACAAACACCTATAACACTTGCTACACAACTTGATAAGGAAGTAATTTAGTACACATTAGAACAAGAATTATCCGCTTTGTCGCTATCAGGACCCACAAATCGAGTTTTTCTCTCGTAAGTGGTATGCGAGAAAGAAAGAAAATATTTTTTTTCTATAACTGCATAAAAAAGACAACTTTGCATCGCTAGCAGTACGTGAACTTCGTCATTTTTTAATCGCCATTAAAAAAAGAACGTTGCCAAGACAACTATCTTGTTACCGTGAAAAAAGTATTTTTTGCCGTTTCTTTCTCACCAAAGCGCAATAAACAGAATTTTTGTTATCTAAGATACTCTTAACTAATCATGGCCCTGTAAAATGCAATTCTATATTGTTCGGAGTACCAGGCTTCTTTTTCCAATAGAAATTTACGAAACTATTTGTATTATACTTTTATGCAGTTATAGAAAACATGTTGTTCATATTTCGTGTGTAAAGTTTCCGCCCTTTTCATGGTCTCGATTGAGACTTTTTGCCTCGACTTACGGTCTCGGCAAAAAATCTCAATCTCGACCATGAAAAAAACGGAAACTTCACACACTTAATATGAAAATAACTATTTACTTGAATCTTTCACAAACTACATGTTAGGTTTTCCGATACTGTTCTTGGGTATTTAATCCATAAGAGAAACGAGCAACGCAATTTGCCTAAAGAGTCTTTCCATTTTCTCACAGCTCTAGTCTCATGTGGCTAGGAGAAAGGGAATGGAATGGGTTGTTAATAACATCCGGAGTTGTGCAAACATGCTTACTCGAAACTTACGTTAGCAAGTTGCTTTTTCGATGCATATTAAAAAAATAATCAGCATTCATAAACAGTGGTTGCACCAGGACCCTTGTGTGCGCAACTGTTTGTTTGTTTGTTTGTTTGTGGCGGGCGAGTATACAAATTGTATATGTAGTGTACAGTCGACGTCATGATTTTTGTCAAAAATTTTTCATTAATGCTAAATTTATTTTTTTAATTTGTTGTTTAATGACAATTTATAATGTTTTCAATTGAAATATTGAATAACTTTTTTTTCACAGTAAAGGTTTAGTAAAAACTATTTTTGAGGTTACGTAGTTTAGGGGGGGGTCTGAAACTTCATTAGACTCCCCCCCCCATTGGGTGCGCCACTATTCATGTATATTGTAGCATCATAGACTTGACTCCCTGCTCCTGAGTTGCAAGGTATGGGGATAAGGGAGCCAAATATAGGTTCCCGAACAAAGGCCTCCCTTCACGGAAATCCCAGACGCCGGGCAAAAAATGCGCCGTCGGTGGCATTCGCTTCAAGACGAGTGCGTGAGGGGCAGATGACGTAGGAGGTCATGTGACTCGGGCCTATATTAATGTGCGTCGCAGGACCATTCGGGGGCAACGATTCTGGTTTCCTCTCGGCAAACACCGCCAAACTTGTCCGGCCAAGTCTGGCGCGGAAGTGCTGAAGGCACGAGTAGGTGTTCGAGGTTCCGACACAGTGAAGTATGCCATATACTTCAGGGCAGATGGTCTGCCGAGGCACATGGGGTGCCCAGTTGCGAAGCGGCCGAGTTGGCTACTCGCAGGCGCGTGTTGGGAGAGGGGGGCTGCGGCGGGTAGTGCCGACAAACGCCTTAGAGTGAGGTTTTAGTTCCTGTACATAATTTATTGTAAATAAATTGTAAATACCCACTCGTGTCTGTTTCTTCGTGGAGTAGATCCCTACCCACGACGTTACAATATGTTCATAAAGAAAGAAGGAATAAAAATAAAGAAAAAGAATGGAAAAGGAAAAAATACAGAAAAATAATGTAAGAAAAATCATTCGTATCTCATATCTGATGGTGGTAAATGGCAGAAATTATTTAGAGTTTAATAACAGCTCTTACATCGTTGTCCTTAGCGCTTTCTAATTACCAGAAGTCATCTGTACTCGACATATCCCCGCCAACTTCACCCCACCCGCCTTTTTAGTTCCAACTTTGCTTCCTTCATTCGCCTCCAACTCACACGAGTTTAATTAGCTAGATTGCCCGTGCTGTCAATTTAAGACAAAATCTGGGATCTTTAAGGTAGCTTCCCCAGGTTCACTATCACAGAAAGGATTTATTTATTTATTTATTTATTTGCTTATTTATTTATTTATTTATTTATTTGCGTATTTATTTATTTATTTATTTATTTATTTATTTATTCAGTCAAAAACAGTAAAAATGTGTATGTGACGTATGGGGGAGAAGAACGTCTGCGTGTCATTGACCGATGATCTTCAATAAAACACACAGAAAAGTATAACGTCTCTTAATTTTCAGTCAAAGCTTTGTACAGATCAGGTTTGCCCGGAAGATGTTAATACAAAGATGTCTGGTGAGCTTATGCGCTGCCTTCTCTTCTGAACACTGCATATATATAGGGTATTTCATAGATAATGGTTTGCATTTCGATATGTTTACATCATATATCTGGAAGGTCCTCCAGCGTTTTAAAGATAATGTTTACATTTGGTTATATTTACATCATATATCTAGAAGGTTCCTACAGTATTTTAAAGATAATGGCTTACATTTGGATATGTTTATATCATAAATCAGGAAGTTTCCTCTAATATTTTAAAGATAATGATTTTCATTTGGATATGTTTACATCGTACCTCTGGAAGGTTCCTTCGATGGAAAGAACAAGAGATCACAACAAAACATTAGTGATCCTATGGCAGGTTTCTGCAGTGGGTAAATACAATTATTTGGTAAATAGAAAAGAGCGACCGGCTGTAGGAGCGGCGGTGTCTGGCGGAAGATTTCTCTTGGAGTCTTCCGTGGTGCTTTCCGTTGACGTCGGAGTGGGACCGGTAGCGGTAGCTCAGCGCCTCTGACCGGGAGATCCTAGGTTCGAGTCCTGACAGCGATAGGATTTTCGACACTAGCTTTTCAGCTAGGTCGAATTCAGTCGCTGTCTGGAGGAGAATTCTAACGGCCGGCTGCTCTGATCGGTAGTTTTCCGAGGTTTCTCCTATCAACTCCAGGCGAATGTCGGCGCAGTACCCTATCAAACGGGCCACGGACCGCGCGCAATCTGTCCTTCCTCTTCCTTGTCCTCTCCTCTCCTCTTACACACACACTTACACTAACATGCACCACACTATCACATATTCCGCAAGACCGGTCGGGAGTTTAGAGCTCGTCCCGGCTGGGGCGGTGCCCGCTGGTGGGAGAGTCCTGGTTAGGGGGAAACCCCACTAGCCGACGGTAGGTCGGTGCCGGATCTCGCCATCCAGTGGGGAAAGATCACCGCCATCTCCCGAAAAAAAGGAACATGCACTACACTAACGGGACTAATGACCGAAGTAGTTTACTCGCCCGGAAACACGAAAAATCAATCAATCAATCGGAGTGGGTGCATGACATAACTCACGTACCTCATTATTAGGGCCCTGTGGAGGGTGAAAATCGGTTCATTCCGAATTAAGTCATTGTAGAGGCGAAAAAAGTTAATTTTCCCTCGCATTTTCTGAACAATTTTCAGCCCTTCAGTGGTTGTACTCAAAATTGAAGCGTGAGTGTTCACATAGATGATAATTGCAGTCCATTAAAAAAAATCTTATTAACAATATTTTACGAACAAAGTTAAGTTCAATTATGACGATTAATGGACTAAAAAATTTTTTATGACGTTGACATATTACGAATTATATGAAATGCTACACAAAATTGCGTGTATTATGCCTTGAAACTAATTGACATCTCAATTACATGCGGGTAGATGTTTTTGGCGTGGTATTGATGTACGTGATGTACTTAGCATTACGATTACTAAATAAAGCAGTTTGAAAATATTGTTTAAACATCTGGAGTCTATTCTGAATGTGTTTCGATGTCAACTTCAGATGAACATCTCACACAGATTTTCTTAATGCGTTCTGGGTACACCCACTGGACACGATTTACGCAGTACTGTCGAGTGCTCTTGTTTCGTTGATGTCCACCGAGACAACGACCCATTTTCCCTTTAGTGACACCGGCAGCGGTAGCTCAGTGCATCAACTGATATCACTGCAGCGCCTCTGACCGGGCGGTTCGAGGTTCGAGTCCTAACGGCGGCAGGATTTTCGACACTGGCTCCTCAGCTAGGTCGAATTCAGTAGCTGTCTGAAGGAGAATTCTAGCGGCCGGCTGCTCTGATCGGTAGTTTTCCGTGGTTTCTCCGATCAACACCAGGCGAATGCCGGAGCAGTACCCTACCAAACGGGCCACGGACCGCGCGCGATCTGCCCTTCCTCTTCCTTGTCCTATCCTCTCCCCTTACACACACACTAACATGCATTACACTATCACATCCGAGGGACCGGTCGGGAGTTAAGAGCTTGTCCCGGCTGGGGCGGTGCCCCGCTGGTGGAAGAGTCCTGGTTAGGGGGAAACCCCACTAACCGACGGTAGGTCGGTGCCGGATCTCGCCATCCAGCGAGGGGAAAATCACCGCCATCTCCCGAGAAAAAAACATGCACTACACTGACGGGACTAATGACCGAAGCAGTTGACACGCCCGGAAACACGAAAAAATCAATCAATCAAAACCTTTAGTGACTCCCCTGCTCCGTCTGTCCCTTCTCGTATTCCCAGTAGAAGTCTCTCGCGTGCGCTTATTGCTGTCAGTTTTTTTTCTCTCTCGGTCCTCCCTTTCATTTGTGGTTTCAAACGAAACAAAGCAAGATCATTTAGAAATCCCTTTCAAGTCACCCTTTCTCAATTGTTACTCTTTGCGTAAACATTCCGAGCACTGGTTGCAGAGACTTTCATGATGTCAGCTTAGTACAGAATCCGAAACGCGAGTGGTCGTTCGTACCATTGTTGTAATCCAAGCTGTTTCCGGCGCTAATCACCATTGCAGCAGTTGTCGGTTAAGTCATATTTCGCTATGATTCAATAGGTTCTATGAAAGGTACTGAAAAGTCCTTGCCCATAGTTTGTCAACTCCGCTGTAAACAGCAAATGAATCCTCCGTTAAAATAATCTCAAGTCCAGTCTCGTCACGTCGCAGTCAGTCAGTGCCTTTTATCCCTTCGGCCAGGGGCTCGACGACGTTAGATCCCGGGGTTCCTGGCCGGTCACCCAACCAAGAACCCGCGAGTCTCGAATTAACTTAACCTTCGTGACTTCACGTAGCGTAGTAAACGAATTCGGCTAGCGCCGCTGGCTATCTGAATAAACTCGAAGCTTTAGGAGTTTCAAACAGATAATTTTGATTTTTTAGAGTAGTTTAATATAACGGAACATTTAGAAACGATGCGAAAAAGTACGTGCCATGTAGGACATTTTTTTGTTTGCTTATTAAAAAATAGATTTCGACAAACTATTATTTTACGGCATATTTTTAGTTGATACTGATTGTTGGGGCTTTCACTGGGTCTCGTACTTTCGTCGGCTGTGCACTTCGTCTGCATGTCTGCTCACGCACAAGTCCGCTTTGCCGTGCTCCCACACCTCGCAACTCTCACGGACGGAATCGAATCGATTCTCAATTAATTATTAATTCATTGAAGTAGGTCGAAAACTGTCGATTTTTATTTAGATATTTCACCCACTGGGATAGCTCGGAAACAGTGCCTTTACTGCTGTAAGGTCTCGGATCAGGAGGTCCCAGGGATCGAGTCCAGACTGTGGCCGATTTTTTATAGTAACTAAATAGCTAGGTCGAATTCAACCACTGTCTTGGTATTATAGCGCCCGGCTGCTCTAATCGGTAGTTTTCCGTTGTTTTTCTGAGTTTTTTTTAGGTGAATGACGGATCAGTACCCTAACCAACGAGCCACGGAACGAGCGCGATCTTTTGTCCTCTATTTTGTCCTCTATCCTCATCCCTTACTACAGCGCAGCAGGAAAGTGTCTCTGCACCGAGCCGAGTCAAGAGCTGCCACCATCGTCGCTTCCGCCCTCAACTTCGCCACCGCACCGCTCCGCGCCACCGCTAGTGTTGCAAGGGTGCCGTCACTTCGACCCTCCACCTTGGCTGCTTCTACGCAATCCATTGCAAGGGTGCCGTCACTTCGACCCCCACACTGGCTGCTACTACGCAATCCATTGCAAGAGTGCCGTCACTTTGACCCCCCCCCACACTGGCTGCTTCTACGCAATCCATTGCAAGGGTGCCGTCACTTCGACCCTCCACCCTGGCTGCTTCTACGCAATCCATTGCAAGGGTGCCGTCACTTCGACACCCACCCCGGCTGCCTCTACCCAATCCATTGCAAGGGTGCCGTCACTTTGACCCCCCACACTGGCTGCTTCTACGCAATCCATTGCAAGGGGCCGTCACTCGACCCTCCACCTTGGCTGCTTCTACGCAATCCATTGCAAGGTGCCGTCACTTCGACCCCACACTGGCTGCTACTACGCAATCCATTGCAAGAGTGCCGTCACTTTGACCCTCCACCTTGGCTGCTTCTACGCAATCCATTGCAAGGGTGCCGTCACTTCGACCCCCACACTGGCTGCTACTACGCAATCCATTGCAAGGGTGCCGTCACTTGACCCCCCACACTGGCTGCTTCTACGCAATCCATTGCAAGGGTGCCGTCACTTCGACCCCCCAACTGGCTGCTTCTACGCAATCCATCAGGGTGCCCCCCCCGGTGCTTCTACGCAATCCATTGCAAGGGTGCCGTCACTTCGACCCCCCATACTGGCTGCTTCTACGCAATCCATCCAACGGTGACCCGCTCCACAGTCCTCATGACACCAAGATAATTTTTGTTGGTATCACTCTCATCAGCATGCTTCTTCCTAGCGCGCTGTACCGCACATGTCGGGAGTCTAATCGGAAGCTTCAAGCTTGCCCCGGCTGCATTGTGTTTTGTTTGAAACATCCAGCTGACCAAAATCCATTTTTCGAAGTTCCACTTTTTGGTGATCTTATTGACCCGTTCTGTAGATAAATACAGAAACGGCTTACAAAAAAGTTTAAATATCCTAGAAACGTATAGTGAAACATGGGGATTAAAAGTAAATATTCAAAAAACCAAAGTAGTTGTCTTCAAGAATGGATTTATCTGGGGTAACAAGGAGAAATGGTTTTACGCTCAGGAGGAGATTGACCGGGTAAAAACATTTACATATCTTGGGGCAAAATTTTCCATGAATGGTGGATGGAGTAATCACATAGTGGCGGCGCACAGTAAAGGAAGAATTGCGCTCAAAGAAATCGTTTGCGCAGTGTGCAGGGTACCGGAATTGCCTTTAAAGGTGTGCGAGACGATGTTTAAATCGCTAGTTCTCCCAGCAATGAATTATGGGGCAGAAATTTGGGGAGTGGATAGGATAGATCGACTAGAAAGCGTCGAAACAGATTATTTCAAATTAATTCTCGGAGTCTCTAGATTCGCAGCAAATGCCGGAGTCCTAAGAGAGGTCGGTAGTGTAGGAATTTGGAAAGATTTTAAAATGAAACCCATTAAACTTTGGATTAAATTAGCAGGTGAACAGGCTGACTCACTTATAAATAGATGTTTTCGGGTGCAGTTACAGGGAAGCAACCAACGCTACTGGTCGTATAAAATTAAACTGCTACTGGAACGTTCAGGTCTGGGAGACGTTTCTCCGGAAATGGTGGGAAAAAAGGGGGGAAAAAAAGATCCGGAGCAACGGCCGAAAAACGTTCGCTGTTGCGCAAATTCACGCGAGTCCGTTATGGGGTTGCGAACGTTACGTAAACACACTGCAAAAGGACGCAAGAGGGGGATACGCTTGGTTCAGGGTCGGGGGGTGGATGCAACGTAGATTAAAGGACTCGAATGGTAATGGCATCTGTGTGCTTTGCGGTGATAGGGAAGACTGGATCCATATCCTTTTAATTTGCAGTGCGACCGAAACTTGGAGAAGAAAATGGATGGGAATGGGAAATTACTACTTCCAACATAGGAACGGAACGCTCGCCCAAAACATTCTAGGGGATAAAAGAGCTAACTTCATGAAAGAATTAGGAACATTTCTCGGAAAGGTTCGGACCACTAGAGAAACTGAAATTAAGGAGTGGGAAAACAGCAGTGGTTAGTACGAGCAGATCCTAGACTGGAGAGAAATATGTAATAAATCAATAAACTAACAATAATTAAGTTAGTCAGTAAGTTATGTTAGGTTAGTAAACAGTACAAAAAAAATAAAATAAAATAAAAGTTATAAATTGTAGTCAATTGTTAAGTATAAGTAGATAAATAAGTCAATAAAAAATATATATTAACTTAAAATAATTAAAATAAGTTAAATAAATTAAAATTAAATTAATTTAAAACAAGTTAAATAAATTAAAATTAAATTAAAATAAGTTATATGAATTAAAATTAAATTAATTAAAATAAGTTAAATAAATTAAAATTAAATTAATCAAAATAAGTTATTTTAATTAATTTAATTTTAATTTATTTAAGTTAAATAAATTAAAAATAAAATAAATTAAAATAAAATAAAAGGAAACGGTTAAAATAAAGCACATTAGGGGGCGAAGGGAAGTGGGAATCGGAAATGTTAGGGCAGAGGCGTTGGTGCGGACGATTTTCTGTGGTGCTGTTTGTTTTCAGGTGCGGTGGAGGCCAAACACTGGAAGGAGAATGCCTGACGCCCCCGCCAAATAAATAAATAGTCTAAAAACCGGATAGAGTAGCATGTACTCGGCTTCTGACGGCAGGTTTTTCCCCCTTCAGGGGTTTTTCCCTCAGCCGTACCTTATGGTCTCGTTTCCGCGGCTTTGAGGCGATGGAAAGACCATTTGGGGTGAATATCAGAAGGCGAAAGGTTAGAACGAGGTAGAATGTAGGTATTGTAATGGCTTAAAGGCCTTCGGCCTAGCCACATTGCATCAAGTTTCTAATTTGGCTGTAATAATTACCTATTAAATAAATAAAAATAAATAAATATCCAGGGCACATGGCCTCAGTGTTTCTAAGGTACTGATTCATAAGATTCGGTCTCAGGGGAGGTGTCAAGTTACGTCCCATTGATAGCCGGCGCTGAGCCGCGATGTTCGGTTCGGTAGTGCACGCAGTTCAGTTCTATTCGTAGCGTTCTCCTTACGCGTATTTTATAATTCCAGGATGTAAAATCCTCAGAAAGATATGCTCTTTCATATGAAATTGTGTCGTAATTTTCAAAGGCAAGTAGGCTTAGAAATTCGTACGCAAAATTCGACTTTAAAACATGTGCAAACAAACTTTTAAACTCTCTGTGAACCAATACAAGGAAATGCGTGCAAATGCGAAAGATGACGACTGTACTATTTATTCCTCTTAATATCCAGCAAAAGCAGGGCAAATCAAATGTCGTCCCCCTGAAAATAGTATCACTATTACAGAATCTTTCGCAGAAATAATTTAACAATGTCTTTTTAATCACACTGTTAATCACATACGCACTGTACAGAACGAAATTATTCAGCAATTATCAGATCAGGAATTTAGGGGATTTTATTGTAATTTCGAAGTGAGGACGTGATGGAAGTAGTGATCAGAGCCGTTTCAAGCAAACGTTTGCAGACTCGGTTCATAGTGATGATTGTTTAGTGTATCGCTGATACCATTACAATTCTATGCCGAAACGCCGAATAGTGGAAGAAAGGTTATTTTATGGCAAAACCTCACGCCTTCGTACTCATGTTACTGTAGACATTTTAATTCATGTTCACTAAGAAAACAGCTGTCATTAAAAAAGATGTCACTAACCAAATTAATTCCCTCATGCCCACACAGGTTGTTAATATCCTCTGATCCGTATACTTCCAGCCTGGGAAAAAGCTCAAAAAGAAAAGTGTATGTTTTATCAGAGGAAGTGCAAAAACTTTAAGCCACTCCATCTTTATCTGATGAATGTGAACACACCTATGATTCGGACTAACTTCAAAATTACTAGTAAGTTCCAAGCCAAAAGAGTATAATATTAAAGCTCAAATGAAAAATTCGTTTAATGAATTCTGATAGTATTTATATTTATATATTCATTATACTAACAAATAACATTGTAGAAAGTTATACAAAGCATAAATTTTTTCACTCAGTGTAATTATTAATTCAATTACTCATTGTTTTATTGCATATGCTATTTCAAACTCTGACAGTTTTGGGGGAAAATGTAAAGATACATATTATATATTTAAAACACATGTTTAAGTACTTCGTGCATATGCGTGAGCAAAATTTCATAAAACCAGTAGTTTTCGAGATATTAATTTTGGCCAACCAGATGTGCCAAACGAAACACCGTGGGCTGCGGCGATACCTCGCTGATGGGAGATACCTGGTTGGGAAATCCCTGCAAACCAACGTAGATCGGCGCCGGATATCGCCATTCAAGGGGGAAGGTCACGGTCATATCCTGTGGAAAAGAAACATGCACTACACTTACGTGACAAATGATCTTAGAAGTTGACGTGCCCGGAATCATTGAATCAATGTACTCGCGTTGAGCCACTGTGTATACCGCTTCAGCCAGAAGCATCATTGGAATGCCTCTACATCTGTTGTAGCCGGTGGGTACGCATTAGGAAGAGCAGCACGTATGTCCAAACTATCACATACATTTTACCTCTTCAAAATATTTCTCGTACGATGAAAACTATGGTATGCAGAGTACAACCGATTTGCGTGTATCGGGATTTTAATCCTTGTCTAAGACAACTTTTACGTTAATAACGGAAGATACAAGACATTGCAAATAAGTAAGACATTTAAAAAATATTTCTAGCAAACAAAACAGTAATTTATGAAATCAGAACAAAAGGTTGGTATTCTTGGCTTAGTTAATTGTCGCGGACTAACCAGCGGTCGAACTAATAGCAGCATGCCCCCACTCTTCCGCAAGATTCCATTGTCTCGCGTACATCAGCTACGGACGGACTTCCGATAGTCCAAGATGCTACCCATTCCAAAAACATTTATCTTGCACATAATCATTCGCACTTGAAACTAAATTCGTCCTCAAAATTACGCTGGTGGTATGCACAAATTAAACAAGTTGATTTATTGCAAGTTTAGTACTTTCTACAACTTTTTTCGAGGTTGGTTTTTCTGGAGAGTGCACCGGCCTGGAGCTCTTAAGAAGCAACCGCCACCTTTCTTAGGTAAAGCGCGGAGCGGGCCCCTCGTATTCTGCAATGTGTGTTCCCTACTCTGATATCTGGTCTTTTTCAGAGGCATATTGAGCTTGGGGGAAAAGACAGAAATCATATGATGCTACGTCAGGAGAGTAAAAAGGCCGAACTACGGCCGAGTTGACTTGGCTAAGAAATATTATGAGTTTAGTTAATCAAATATCAAAAATTGCTCGCTTTCCATTGGTTCTGCTGTTTGTCACTTCGTCACGGAGTCGAAGATGGTTCTCGATTTTTATCCACTTTGGCGAGTTGCTCATATTTTCAACAGGGCCAGATAGTCATCAAATATTGACTGAATGTATTATTTTTTTGACCCTACTTGCTCATTTAATTCAGCCTATTCAATTATCAGATCATGTATATCATTGTCTAACAGTGTAACAAGGCATTGTATAATTTTTTTACTTATTTTAATGCAGATTTTTGTTGCTTCACGGAAATCATTCCGTTTACATTCGGTTTAAGTGTGCAGAAACCAACCACTTTCACAACTGACGCAGTGTTACATCATCTTGTCGGGCAATCTCCGTCTAAGCGGCTGTGAGGGACGCTTGAAAGAATACGACTATATTTTCCACCTACCCTTGGGTTATTGGTCGAAGTGACATGACAATGATAACTAGTGTCTATGGAATGAACTATTTGTGCCTAGGGGTGAAACATCCTGATTGGACAGCCACCTCAACGTGAACAAACACATGATTAACTAAATTATTTCTCAAAAGCCCTCTTTAAACAAATCATAAGACGAGAGAACATTTAAAGAAAATTCCATGGTTTATTAACTTAACATTTACGCTTTATCGTTTTTTTTCATGTTGTTATCGATGAATTATGGGAATCTCTGGATGCTTTCGACAAACGCCAGCTTCGTTGGCAGTAGTTGAAGCTAACAGATGTTCCGCCGTACCATCTGGAGCATTT
Organism: Teleogryllus oceanicus; assembly: GCA_964035755.1. Lineage (NCBI taxonomy): Eukaryota > Metazoa > Arthropoda > Insecta > Orthoptera > Gryllidae > Teleogryllus > Teleogryllus oceanicus. The sequence continues at coordinate 31,361,332 of CAXIVR010000013.1, forward strand.
TATATAATGCATTTTCACGTTTGTCTGTAGTATTGGGTGAGATAGATATCTCCCTATCATGCAAGCTGGTGGTATTTGAATAATGCATGCTTGAATTAGTTACGATGTAACTTGTTCTGATGACGGCAATCAAGTAGATTGCTCACTAATACTGCAGTTATGTGAACGTGCAGAATAGCTCTATCGAGAGACTAACATTTTTCGTATTATGTGGATTTCAACATTAACGTCAAGTTTGGTAAGGCGTTCAATTTTCATTTAATGGAGAAGATTATCTACTTGCAAAACTTCTAATAATTCTCGCAAGCTCCACAACGTTTCTCTCTCTCTCTCTCTCTCTCTCTCTCTCTCTCTCTCTCTCTCTCTCTCTCTCTTTTGTCTCTCTCTCATTCTTTCTTTCGTTCTCTCTCTCCATATGAATACATGGCGGTTAAAACACACTAATATTTTGTGAATAATGTTCATTGCATCATGAATGTCAGAATTTTCATTGTACCTCGTAATAATTGTATTATTACGAAGAATTGATATATGATGAACTATTCACTAATTGAAGATTGAAATATTTAACAGATACCAATGAAGCTATTTCTTTTTCTCTTCAGAAATATATTAATTCTCAAAATTGTATTCATCTCTATTACTCCATGACAGTGCAACATTCTCATTTATTTAGGCGTATGTAATTTATTGCTGAGCTATTGTACGAAAATGAGCGTGCTGCAGAACACAGTCCCTTTATTACTTCAGCAACTATAAAGCACGTCCAGGATCCAATTCTATGATTGTTATTTGACGATCTTTATCTCCATGTTTCTTACTTGGTCAATGACAACTTCGTTTATTTGACACTTATTTGACTTTTTCATTCAATGTTTACGTATTATATCTTACGTAAGTTCTTGACTTTTCTCGGTATGAATAGTATTGTGTCTTTGTTTCAAGCTTTAGAATAATAATTCAAACAAGCTAATTGAATTCGTTAGCAGAAGCAAGCATTCCGTTCACATTGTCTCTGATGCGTGAAGTATCAATAACAATGCACGGTGAAAGACTTAGCTTTGAACTGAATTAGCTTCTTCATCAAATGAAAAGTTTATGCAGACGTATTCAAAACCGAAAAAGCGAGTGGATTACAAAGTATACCCACAGTGGTTTTTACAAAAATGCACAAGCTTTTTAACTATTTATTTCACCTTCTGAACGAAAAAGCGAAACACGTGAAAAATTACTGCAACTGAAGCAGAATTGAAGCTGTAATTGCCGCACTGCAAAAAATGCACCCACTCATCCAAACATTCTCACCCTCCCATGTAGTCGGTGTAGGCGAGGTATGCAGCTGCGCGAAAATAGCTTTCACCACAAACAACGGATGGTCGGAAGCAGAAACTGTGGGTGTAAAATTAATTTGCATCATTGTAATGATGCACGCTGCGAACTGATCCCAAACTACTTTTGAGTACTGGGCATGAAATTTACCTATTGGTGATGTGCGGAGTAACAGCATGTACAAAAAGAAAGTTTTACATTATAAAATTTATTTACCTAATAATACTGTAATTTAGATGTTTTGTGACTCAAATGCAATGTTCTTCATTTGTTTGGCAATATTCTAGTTTCAGCGATTTAATATGAGCCCTGTGCAAGATGTATCAAAACTCATTGACAAAACTTCGATAATACGAGTAGGAACATGTAGAAATAATTGAAAATAAATAAGGGATAATTACAGTAGAATTATTACAAAAATATCAATGAAATAAAATATTTTAATACATAGAATAATATAATTTCAGTGAAATTTAATGTAAAAAAACCCAAAAGGAATAATTACAATACAACATAGCAAAAGTACAACGTAGCAACATAACATTTGAAATACACTATAAGGCAAATCAAAAACCTCAAACGGTTCTTTCATGTTCTTCAGTTCTTATTATCCCAAACTAATGAAACATTAACGACGAAGGTTTACAAATTATGGAACAACACAATCAATATTCGTTGTAACCAGAGGTAAACACGTTTCTGAAAATGTAATTGAAATATTTTGTAATTCAATACCTGTACATGAATGTTGCAGTGGAATATAGCGGGAAATTATAGTATCCACCTTAACATGAAAACAATGTATCATGTACTCATAAACTGATTTCTTTTTGTAGTGGGACCCGTGTGTAAAACTGTAGTTGGACATTGCATTTATATTACATTTGCTCGTGGTAATCTTTGAATTTAAAAATATTCAATTTTTCATTCAAAAAGCTCTCTATCTTTGCTTCGCTAACTATAACATTCACGAAACGTCGACTGCTTTTGATAGATCCACTGCAACATACCAAAACAAGACGAAACTACATTCCAACTGCAGAATAATGGTGGTCTTGAGTACGATTAATGACGGCAAATCAGCGTTCATTCCATTAATGTTAAGATATTATTAAAATTAAATGTTTAAGCTATAAATCTGTAAATTAGAGCGAATTATAAAACATCTAGGACCCACATTGGTTGGATAGAATGCTAAAATTTCTTTCTAAACGAAATCCCCTAGTGCATTAAACATATAGATTTTTTTATTAAATATTGTCAGTTACTCCGATAGTATCAATGGTTGAAATAATATTGATTGATTGTTTAGTGATTCCAGGCCCGTCAACGCTTTAGTCCCGTAAGTGCCGGATATGTTTTATCGTGGGAGGTTACGCTAGTTTTCCCCAGCTGAATGGTAAGTTTCGGCGTGGACATACATCGGATCTTTACATGTGGATACGCCTCGGATACGCCTTGCGAGGTTTTCCACATCCAGATATCTCCCACCAGCGTTTCAACACTCCAGCCGGGACAAGCACTAAGCTCCCGACTGAATCGCAGCATGTATGACAGTGTGTTGCATGTTAGTGTGTGTGTAAGGGATGCGGATAGGATAAGGAAGAGGAAGGAAAGATCGCGCGTGGTTTGTAGCCAGGTTGTTAGGGTACTTCTCCGGTATTCACCTGGTGTTTATCGAAGAAACCATGGAAAACTACCGATCAGAGCAGCCATCCGCTAGACGTTTTTCTCCCCAGCAGGAACAGCTCCACCCGGGACAAGATCTAAGCTCGCGATTGGTCTCTCGACAGAAGTGATAGAGCAGTGTATGTGTGTTTGTAAGTTATGGGTGAGGATAGAACAATGACTAGGAAAGAAAAATCGCGGGCGGTCCGTGGCCCGTTTGTTAGGGTATTCCGGTATTCGCCTGGTGTTGATCGGAGAAACCACGGAAAACTACCAACCAGAGTAACCGGCCACTAGAATTCTCCTCCAGACAGCGGCCGAATTCGACCTAGCTGAAAAGCTAGTGTCGGAAATCCTGCCGCCGACCGGACTCGACCCGTAGAATCTCTTGGTCTGAGGCACTGTAGTGACATCAGTTAATGCCCTGAGCCGATTAAGCCTGTTTCAAATAATATTAACTGCTAGACCTTGTACTCGTATCTCAAGAGATTACTTTCAGATTGAAACTTTTCATTTATGATATTCAAGTTGACAATAAAAATAAATTTTACATAAAATATATACCTAGTTCATCTCCGGGTACAGAGAGGTATATGAAAAATATCCACAAAAGATTTTTTTAAATTTGCTTCATTACGTAGGAAAGGTTTTCTATACTCAATTTTATTAATCATATTCTAAGAATTCACTTTAGAAAAGGTAGTATAGTGATTCACAGCTTTACACCACTATAGATGCCTTTAACCACCCTCAGTTTGTTTTTCATAATTCTTCCGGTATATACTAGAGTGATGTGACTAAAAATAGTGCCAATCGATTCTTGTCGAAAGAAATGGAATGTACCGTATGCATGAAGCGATCACCTTCCAATGTGCATAGTGAGTCCCCCAAAACTCGTTATAAATTGTACTGTCCAACACATTTCCTAACCATAATCTAGAAATGTTGTGGAACGATTCCAAAAAATTGTCATTTTCCTACTTGTAGACCGATAAGCTTTCGATGACACCTCATTTGTCCCAACTGCTGGTCCGCAAGACATCTGAGAATGACGGACGGGCGAACAGATGCACCGACTACAGGGTACTCGATTATTATTATTATTATTATTATTATTATTATTATTATTATTATTATTATTATTATTATTTTATTTTTATTTTTATTTTTATTTTTATTTTTATTTTTATTTTTATTTTTATTTTTTGCTGGCGAATAGGCCCACCTTGGACCACGCAAGACATGCACTTGCACGGGCTCAGTATCATTTATCACGTGGCAAGTGGAGATCGGGATTAGGCTGAATCCAATTTTTATACTCCAGGGTTGTTAGTTCTGGAGAATGGAGGATGGAATAATGATGATAATGAAGGATGAGTGGACGGCACACACAGACATACACAAACACACCCATGCCCACACACACCCAGGCGGGACTCGAACCCGCGATTCTTCCGTCCGTGATCGCCACGGTACTACTGAACATTTTATTATTATTATTATTATTATTATTATTATTATTATTATTATCTTAAAGATTTTCTTAATAACCTGTCGAAGAGAACATCAAATGTTTAGTTTTGGTAACCCCCCCTATTTACGAGACGAATTATGGAACAGCAACTTTGTTGATATTCTTGTAAAAGACAATTGTAGTGCATAAATATACTGTAGTATGCTATTACAGTATTCGATGAACTGATTTTGAGTATGACAAAATCTGGTTTTGTTAAAGTATTTAATTTATTGCAGTGTTATTCAAGATATGCTTTTTGGAAGAGTGCTGGTGTTGCTTTTGGAAAACCATTTTGAGTTGTTCTGTTAGCTGCAATTCGTAATAATTGTTCTCTAGTTCATATTAATTTCGTGTATTAAAATACAACAATATGCATGTGATCTCTGTTAGGACACCTGTGCTGTCGTTACCGTGCATCTCAAACGTCAAGCACAAAGGTGATTTGCCCGCGGCATAATTCCAACCCAGGAATGGGCTAATTTCGGCTCTGGCGGCGCTGTACGAGTGCGCGGCGCGCGCTCCTCAGCTGTCACGGGCTTATCGCACATCGATTGGCGTGGGAAGGGGCGCCGGTGAAAACGTAATCAGCGCCCCCCCCCCGCCGCTCCGCCCCACCGCCCCCACAGCCCAGCTGCCCCCGCCCGCTCCGCCCCGCCATCCACCCCTGCCACCCTCTACCCACCACGCCGCCCTCCTCTGCTCCTGCCCCACCACCCGCTGCCCCACTACCCTCACCTCCCCCACGAACCCCGCCGCCCTTTCCATTCCCGCCACCCCCCCTGCCGCCCCCTCCCCCCCCCTTTGCCCCACGCCCTCGCCACCCTCCGCCTCTTCCGCCCCGCCCCCTCCGGCAACTACTCTTTCGCCACACACCCTCCCCTCCCGCCCCTTCTGGTTTCACCTCCTCCGTCCCCATCCGCCGCTCCACCCCTGCCCACTCCGCCTCCCTTCCACCCCCGCCACTTTCCGTCCACATCCGCCGCTCCACTCACTCCCACCGCCAGGCCCCCTCCGCCCACCCCTCCGTCCCAATCCGCCGCTCCGCACATGCCCCTTCCGTCACCATTCCACGCCGTCCCATCCCCCCGCTCCATCCCCCGACAGGGAGCGGTAGCTCAGTGCATTAACTGTTGTCACTGCAGCGCCTCTGACCGGGAGGTCCTAGGTTCCCACTCCCCACGGCGGCAGGATTTTCGTCACTAGCTTTTCAGCTAGGTCGAATTCAGTCGCTGTCTTGAGAAGAATTCTAGCGGCCGGCTGCTCTGATCGGTAGTTTTCCGATCAAGACCAGGCGAATGCAGGAGCAGTACCCTACCAAACGGGCCACGGACCGCGCGCTATCTTTCCTTCCTCTTCCTTGTTCTAGCCTCTCCCCTTACACACACACACACACACACACACTTACACTAACATGCACTACACTACCACATATTCCGGGAGTTCGGTCGGGAGCTTAGAGTTTGTCCCGGATAGGGCGGTGCCCCGCTGGTGGGAGAGTGCTGGTTAGGGGGAAACCCCACTAGGCGGTAGGTCGGCGCCGGATCTCGACATCCAGTGGGGGAAGATCACCGCCATCTCCCGAGAAAAAACATGCACTACACTTACAGGACTAATGACCAAAAGCAGTTGACGTGCCCGGAAACAGCAATCAATCAATCAATCAATCGATCGATCCATCCCCGCCCCATCCCCCCGCCCCATCTCCTCCCGCCCCCCCCCTCCTCCCGCCGCCACCCCCTTCCCCCCAAACACTCACTCCCACCGCGCCAGGTCCACCGCCGCACCGCAGCCGCGTGACATCCCACTCAGCGGCGCTGGTGCTCGAGGGCCCACGTCCCGCGCAGCCGCCCTCGCCCCCGCCCTCGCCCCCGCCCTCGCCCCCGCCCTCGCCCTCGCCCTCGCCCTCGCCCCGCCCTCGCCCCCGCCCCCGCCCCCGCCCTCGCCCTCGCCCTCCCCCGCTCTCGCCCGCACCCCGCCTCGCCTCGCCCTTGCCCCCGCCCCCGCCCCGCCCCGCCCTGCCCCGCCCTCGCCCTCGCCCTCGCCCCCGCCTCGCCTCGCCCTTGCCCCGCCCCGCCCCGCCCTCGCCCCGCCCTCCCGCCCTCGCCCTCGCCCCTGCCCTCGCCCTCGCCCTTGCCCCGCCCCTGCCCCGCCCTCGCCCCGCCCTCCCGCCCTCGCCCTCGCCCTCGCCCCTGCACTCGCCCTCGCCCTTGCCCCCCGCCCTCGCCCTCCCGCCCTCGCCCTCGCCCTCCCGCCCTCGCCCTCGCCCCGCCCTCGCCCTCGCCCTTGCCCCGCCCCGCCCCGCCCTCGCCCCGCCCTCCCCCCCTCGCCCTCGCCCCGCCTCGCCCTCGCCCTTGCCCCGCCCCGCCCCGCCCTCGGCCCTGCCCTCCCTGCCCTCGCGCCTCCTCGCCCCTGCACTCGCCCTCGCCCTTGCCCCGCCCTCGCCCTCCCCGCCCTCGCCCTCGCCCTCCCCGCCCCTGCCCTCGCTCCCCGCACCTCGCCCGCCCCGCCCTCGCCCTCGCCCTTGCCCCGCCCCTGCCCTCGCCCCTGCCCTCCCCGCCCTCGCCCTCCCCCTCGCCCTCGCTCCCCTCCCCCGCCCTCGCCCTCGCCCTCGCCCCCGCCCTCGCCCTCGCCCTCGCCCTGCCCCCTGCCCCTGCCCCGCCCCTGCCCCTCCCTGCCCTCCCCGCCCTCGCCCTCGCCCCTCGCCTCCCGCCCTCGCCCCTCGCCCTTGCCCCTGCCCCGCCCTCGCCCTGCCCCTCCCCGCCCTCGCCCTCGCCCTCGCCCTCGCCCCGCCCTCGCCCTTGCCCTTGCCCCGCCCCGCCCCGCCCTCGCCCACGCCCTCCCCGCCCTCGCCCTCGCCCCTCGCCCCCGCCCTCGCCCCCGCTCCGCCCCGCCCTCGCCCTCGCCCTCGCCCTGCCCTCGCCCCCTGCCCCGCCCTCGCCCTCGCCCTCCCCGCCCTCGCTCTCGCCCCTCACCCCCGCCCTCGCCCTCGCCCTTGCCCCGCCCCGCCCCTGCCCTCGCCCCGCCCTCCCCGCCCCCGCCCCCGCCCCCGCCCTCGCCCTCGCCCCCGCCCCCGCCCTCGTCCCCTACCCTCGCCCCTGCCCCCGCCCTCGCCCCGCCCCTGCCCTCGTCCCCGCCCTCGCCCCGCCCTCGCCCCGCCCTCGCCCCTGCCCTCGCCCTCGCCCCGCCCCTGCCCTCGTCCCGCCCCGCCCTCGTCCCCACCCTCGCCCCGCCCTCGCCCTCGCCCCTGCCCCGCCCTCGTCCCCGCCCTCGCCCCGCCCTCGCCCCCTGCCCTCGCCCCCGCCCTCGCCCTCGCCCCGCCCTCGCCCTCGCCCTTGCCCCTGCCCCGCCCCGCCCTCGCCCCTGCCCTCCCCGCCCTCGCCTCGCCCTCGCCCCGCCTCGCCCTCGTCCCCGCCCTCGCCCCTGCCCTCGCCCCTGCCCTCGCCCCGCCCTCGCCCTCGCCCCTGCCCCGCCCCGCCCTCGTCCCCACCTCGCCCCGCCCTCGCCCTCGCCCCGCCCCGCCCTCGTCCCCACCCTCGCCCCTGCCCTCGCCCCGCCCTCGCCCCCGCCCCGCCCTCGCCCCGCCCTCGCCCTCGCCCCGCCCCGCCCTCGTCCCCACCCTCGCCCCCGCCCACGCGCGCCTCTCAGCGGCCGCCTCTCACGCTCGCGGCTGGCTGGACTCTCCATTACCCACAACTCGATAAACCGAAGCGGCGTGTCTACAAGTGAAACCTTGGAAGGCTAATGAGATGGAATATCACTTGCCAGATGCGTGGGTCACTTGACAGAGATCAAGGTGACGCACCCTTGCGTATGCAACTTTTGAGGTTCTGCGCATAACGCTATGCGAAACGTCTCTGATAACCAGGGGTACAGGAACGTCTGTAGCTCCTGTAATACCGAGTGTTATATTCAATAGCGATGACCAATACATTGATTACATAATTCTCCATAGTTCGTCGCATTTCGAATCCTGTGTCCTCGATTACTGTGAAATCGCCTGTACTTTGAGGACGGCTATTCTCTGAAGTCGGCTATACTCTGAAGACGACTACTGCAAAGGTCTGTACCATGTGAACTTTTGCTTGCTCTGTAAGGAATTACTTTTACCACATATCAAGTGAAAGTTTCTACACTAAGCGGACTGTACACCAAGATAGTGCATAACAAACAGTTTTTCAGTGTTTGTTACTCTGTGTAGGGTTTGTTCAAAGAGTGAAATAGGGTGTATATCGTATGTGTTGTGTAACATGTTGTGTGTATCCTTCTATAATCGTCGTCGACATGCGGGTTGTGGGAGAAGAGAAACTGGTTAATGAATAGGCCAACACGGGAACAATAAAGACACGAAGAGCAACATTATACTTTCAAAGTTGTTTAATTAAATTTAATGACTGTTCTGTAAAATATTGAGCAATGATACGCAAGTTACGCACATTGTTTTCTTCTCTCATTCTCCTGTAAAATATTAGGAAGCATAAGTTTGATTGCCTCTATTTCATTCTTTTACGAAAAATGGCATACGATCCTGCGTTGCCAAAAATCCTAGCATGTCTTAGTCATCCTAGCAGGCAAACGCAATATCGTTGCTAGAGTTGGCAACCGTGTCTAGAGTCTGTGTGCTGAGTGTACATCGCCGCTCGTCCGAAGGGATTCGATGCTTGTTGGTTAATAGCTCGAGAACACGACCACTACTGACCGGGAGCGGTAGCTCAGTGCATCAACTGATGTCACTGCCGCACGTCTGACCGGGAGATCCTAGTTTCGAGTCCTGACGGCGGCAGGATTTTCGACACTGGCTTTTCAGCCAGGTCGGATTCAGTCGTCTGAAGGAGAATTCTAGAGGCCGGCTCTTCTGATCGGTAGTTTTCCATGATCAATATAAGGTGAATGCCGGGGTGGTACCCTAACAAACGGACCACAGACCGCGCGCGATCTTTCTTTCCTCTTCCTTGTCCTATCCTCTCCCCTTACATACACACACTTACACTAACATGCACTACACTACCACAAGTTCCGGGAGACCGGTCGGGAGCTTAGAGCTTTTCCCGGCTGGGGCGGTGCCCCGCTGGTGGGAAAGTCCTGGTTAGGGGGAAACCCCGCTACCCGACGGTTGGTCGACGCCGGATCTCGCCATCCAGCGGGGAAAGATCACCGCACATATCCCGACAAAAAGCATGCACTACACTAACGGGACTAATGACCAAAGCAGTTGACGTGCCCGGAAACACGAAAAAATCAAATCACAAAACTCCGCTCAAATTTGACGTATTGTCAGAAGCTGTTGCGGCGGTGTCCGCCACACCAAAGCGCGCGCCGCGGAGTCGGCACGCCGTGACGTCAGCGAGCGGGAACTGGGCAGCCGAGCAAAGAAGGAGCCGGCCGATGAGGACGGAACGGCCGGCGCGCGAAGCCTCTACGAGGAGACGAGTCTTCGACGCGCGGCAAGATATAACGGGCAGCCGCCGGGGTAGCGGCAGAACAGTGTACCGAGTGTAATTTGAGCGTTGATAGTGTTGAGTATAGTGATTGTGACCCGGCAGTGTACTAGGCGATTTCTTCTAATTAACTGTGGTGAACTCGGCTTTGGACTTGGACTTCTACGGAACATCTGGTGACTTGGCTGTTGTGTCAAGGTTTACTCTCTTTTGGATTTTGGTGAAACTATTGTAAAGACTGAGAGGCTGTAATAAAAATCTTGTTTATTGTTAATTTGCTGATTTCCATACATAACAGAAGCCTTACGTAGTTATTTAGAGGGGATCAAGCGTGCGTTATGGGAGCGTTACAGAGGGGAGAGGGGGTATTGAAAATACTCTAAATATGCGTTACGTAATTTATGGTCGGCCTCCTACTCAATTATTACTTGTAATTTATGCTGTTCTTTATGTTTTTTACCGGCGGATAATCTGAACTAATGCTATGAAAAACTAATGAGGGATGAACCAACTTCACAATGTTCTAATTCTATTCTGAATAAAAATAAATTCATTTAGATTGTACCATAAAGTTTGTAATTGCGGGACGATACTTCAAATACAATACACAAAAATATTACGCGATTAAATACACGTTCTTTCTTCAACGAATATTTTGAATAATGTTTGCCTATTCCAGACGAGTTAATTTGTGTGCGATTGAAATTGATTTTTAAAATGGGAAGTTGACTCGCTGCATGGTTGAGCAAGTCGACTAAATATTTGTTTTATTAGAAAATGTGTAATTTTGTCCGTTTATTGCTTCGTCGTGTGATTACGATTCCTGTAACGTAACCTGCAAATGTATTACAGTTGTCAGTCTACAGTTGGCAAACGCGTCATGCAAACAATTTTGTATTATTCGTAAAGAAGACTTTGTCAGTTTCGTCTGATATGTATGCCAATGAAAAGCTGCGACTTTGACACAAAAAAAAAACAACAAATCATCGGTCGTTTAGATTACTAACAAATCATTATTGAACGATAAAATATAAAAGTTCAAAATAATTTCAGTTCTCGTTTTAATTCGAAAGCTAAGGACATGTAAAATAAGTAGAGGTATACCAATTTCAAACGGAAAAAACGGCAAATACATTTTTCAAAGTGTATCAAGAAATTCTTAATACATTCGCAAATACTAAACGATGTCTCCTGTTTGCGTAATTCGTATTTCATACTTTGATTTTGTTGGTTGACTTAGACTTGCAATGAGTTTTAAAATCTCTGAAGCTATATCAAAACTACAATGCCAGTTTGAATTTAAAAGTTATAGTTCTTTACCAGGTGAATTAATAAATGATAATTTATTATCTGAACCCTTGTGATGCCGATACCGTACAAAATCAAGACCTGAACAGGAGGTTTTTTAGAAAAATCTACACATGCACTATTTGTAAAATCGACAACCCAAAAGTATTGTTTCACATCGTTCAGTACTTTTTCACCAGGTCTAACGAAATGAGGGATGTTAACAAATATTAGAACAATAAAAACACTATTCGCCGTTAACCAGAGTTGATCATGTTTCTGAAAATGTAATTGAAATGTTATATAATTATCAAGATCTTTACACGTATATTGTAAACCTTAGCAGGAAATCATGCTATTCATATTATCATACAGACGCAATTCATAACGAATTATTATCACTGAAAATGTTTTGTTAGCACACATGTCAGATGGTTGCTGGACATTGTGTTTATGTACACTCACTAATCTGTACTTAAAAATGCTCATTATTCTTTGAACGTAAAAATCTCGCTATCTTCTCCTATAACTATAATATCACACTCACGTGCTTGCTTGTGATAAATTGCGATACATCGACTGTTTTCAGTAGATCGATTACAACACGCACAACAAAACGACCAAGACCTATTGCATTGCTTGAAGTTGGTTTTGGAAATGATGTAATGAAAAAATGACGGCAGATAAGGAGAAGAGCGTTCATTGTATTAATTCTGAGATATTATTAGCCCTGGCAATACCAAGATGGAGGAGGTCCATCAATAATTGTTTTTCTGTCTCAATTTTTTTTAGGAAGACGAAATTAATTGTAATGAATGGGAAGTTGTCTGTGTTTTTAACTCTCTTGCAAGGAATAAATGGCTTCGCGGTTTTGAGACAACTTCAAATTTCATTTACAATTGATTTTTATTACAAATAACTTAGTCATTACATATGCATATGAACATGTATATACATAAGTGTGTATTATATTTATATATAATGACAGATATGTAATAAAAATCAGTTGTAAATGAAATGTTAAGTTGTCTCAAACACTGAAGCTATTTATTCATTGTAAGAAGATAAAAGTAGTTAGTTTTGTTAATGATGTACTCTTTGTTCAAAATATGATGCAATTTATCACAAAGTTTGTTTGACCAGCAGAGGTGGCTCAGGACATCACTCTAAGAATTTGAGATCCGTTGGATTCATCGATTCTCTGCCAACCCAAAAGAAGTTGTTTCTGAAACCGACTTCAGATCTCGCATAATTTTGGTTGAAGAAAATGAAAATGGACTCTTTGCATTCACGTGTCTACAGAATGACGCAAATGTCAAAGTCGCCTGAATGCGTGGGATTGGACTTTGGGCAGTTCATGAAGTCAAGTTCCGAAGGAAAGCTTTCCAAACAGTTCCGAAAATACCTCGTCGAAAGGTGTTGGAACCCGTAAAATTTAACGCGAAGAGAAACGATTGTGTATTTTTTTCTTTCTGTTCTCCTGACTTGATGTAGCCATGACATTTGCCTGCTATTTTTACTGTCGCCGCTGCTTTTTCACACCGGCACTATTTCTCTTTTTGAAACACGAGTTCTACTTTACCTAGTTAAGTAATCCTTGTTAGTTTACAGAGGGAATTTCTGGACCAAGTCAATTGTAGATGAAAATTGGGAAATAAAGTGTACGAATCAGGAATGCCCAAGAATCGCTGATAATGTGAATCTCCAATTGCCTTGCAATTCTGAAGCAAATTAAAATTTTTCTTATTAAGGGGAGCTGGAGGTGCCTATACTACCTGAATATTTTATGTACGTTTTCTCAGAAACTATGAATGCTAGAGCTTTGATATTTTCACAGCATTTACATTGAGTCTTTATGATCATTTTATCTCGGGGAAATTTTAATATTTAGAAAGGGTTTTAAGTAATATTTTTATTTTACACTATTTTTTCCTTAAATTAAAAAAAAATCATTCCTGTCAAAATACTAGAGTGTTTGGTAAATGCCCGTGTTGCAATTAAGAATTCATCACTGATTATAAGCTGTGAAAGTTTGGTATATCGACAATCCATAGTTTTGGAGAAAATATTCCTTGAATTTGAAAATATGTAACTTACGCGAAATTGCTTCTACAGTTTCATAACACAAAAAATGCTCATATAACCCGCGCATATAATAAGCACATTGTAGCGCTTCATTAGTTGAAATTAGCAATACAACAATGGATTAGCACTAAAAGTCGCATGAGTTCGACAACAATGCGCAAACGCTATGGTTAGATTTTCATCTGTCTCGTGGAAAAACAGAGCCCGTTCTATTCTATTCATTTCTTCGGCAGAGACATTATTTTGTTTTATGTCTTAACCATAACATTTCTGCAACCTGTTGATTCATTCGTGAATCGACCTCTTCCCCCACAGTTTTCCCATCACTTAGTTTTGTAGTACCAAGTGTTTGTTTCAATTTTCTCACTCTCATCCCCATTTGCTATTAAATGTTGCTTATGCAATCAAATTTTTGTTCAGTAACATCTGTACGCTATGATTTCAGTTCCCCCATACCCCTTAACCCTTCAGTCACAATCATCAAGATAATACACATATTAAACACCATATCTTGAAAGTTAAACTGTCGAACTTCACCCACATTCGGTGCATGTATTTATAAAAACAACGATATCTCAAGCGCGTAAACTAAAAATGTAAATTGCATTTTGAAGAGCAAAAATTAAAACATTTTTAAAGCAAAAAAAAAAACAACAACCAAGAAATCCATATTTTTGAGGAGTGGATCCCCTTCGTATCCAATTAAATTTCCTGAATTTACGGTAAAACTCAGTTAATTAAGGAAACAAATTCTTTAATGAGATAATTCAATATTTTGGCATTTTAAGGTCGGAATAATCTGTATTTTGCTAATTTGTGATGTTTCCAAGCCTGCAGCCTATTTTTATTTATTATCCACGCCTGGAGGTTGGGGAGACATGAGGAGAACATGATGTATGCCCATCACAGTTGACTTAGCCTGCTTAAGCTTTTCTTTCGTTACACTACTGTATGAACTGAGATATTTTGTATTAGAAATCTGCTGCTTCATTTTTGTCCCGGCCGGAAATCTAACTGGGGATCGCCTCATTGAAGCTAGCTCGCAGTCAGAAAACTAATTCGAGGGGCATGCATCATGAAATTAAAATCGCATAATAGGAATCAAACAAGAAGAATTTTCCTTCAAACATAGAACAAGAAATCATATAAGAAGAAAACGCGGGGAAAGAAACATAAGGGATGGTAATGAAGTGCGAAAGGAGTCTCTGTGTTTGCGTCAATGTTAGTTGAACTCAATCCAAGAAGGGGCCATTAAAAGACAGGCAAACAAATTACTGTAGTTCTGTGACAATAACAAACACGATGAACGTTCGTTTCACCCTCTTACAAACAAGCCATTAGCAGAACGATACATAGCTTTTTCCTCAACAACGCGGTCTTTATCTCAGCATTTGAAAGTTCACATTTCGTATCACGCACCTGCACTGAACCCATTTCAATGGGTTTATTCTATTGTATGTGTAAATACAAAAACAGGTTCTTGAATAGAAATGCGATTTCAGTGGGTGCTAAACGTATTACTGAGCTTCTGTGTCGTGGTATGGTGGGTCTCTCCTCTCCACTGTATATTCATCTTCTTCCTTCCATACCAGGCCGTAAGGGTTCGACACATATGTACCCAAGGAAACGCATTACATCCGGTTGGGTTCAAATATCGCGAAAGGGAAGGATCTTATATGATGCGGCATTGTAATATAATGTAATATAATAATAATAATAATAATAATAATAATAATAATAATAATAATCAGAAGAATATAATGGTATAGGGCTTGTATTCAAAACTCCTAGCACACCCTGCAACACCCTTGAAACTACACTCTGACCTTAACCCATTATCATCACAAGAAAAGTTACATTAATTTTAACAATGATACATGCATTATTTACCATTTGAACTGTATAAATGTGTATATACAACCTGTAACAAGTATTGTATTGCAGCCTCCGGGTCAATGACCCCCATCTCGATCAGGTTTTTCGTCCAGTTTCCCTGATCCATTGAGCAAATGCTGAGATGGCCCCTTGTCTTGCTTCTGGGCATAAATGTAACTTCATTTTCTGTGCACGTCTTCTAGAATTCAGTGGGAAATACAATTATGTAAATTATCGTTTCCATGTTGTCGCGGCAGGAAGTATTATTCCGAAGGACAACATGGATAAGAGCCAAAATTTATTGCCTTTTTATCCTTGGAAATAGGTTTTATTACATTGGAGCTTTTTTTTTCTTCAAAATTTAGATATTATATGACTTAGTGTAGGGATCACAGAATTTTAAAAATGTGCACACAATTCACTTTTCCCCATAGCACGTCATACGCAGTTTTTAACTGTTTTTTGACGTAAAAATAAATAATAAAAATAAAAATATCACCCAACGTAATTTTGTGTGCAAAACGCTCGCCTATTATCGCATCCGCACGCACATAGTTATTGTTGGATATATCTGATAGAATGTTTTCCAACTTTTTGTTCAAAATCATTGTAATGTTGTTAAAATGTTACTAGAGCGTTCGGAAGCGTCAATAGCTGGCTATAGGAGCATTTCTTTTAGAAGATGTAGTATAACCGTTAGACCATGCTGCATATGACTCGTCAACTTCGGTGCTGACCAATCACCATTTGGTTTATACCGACCTCCCCCTCCTATTTAATCACAGTAGTATTCCCTCTGACTTGAGCACAATCGTGTAGCAGGTAAGAATGGTTTTAGAAGAATATTGGAAGAGACTAGAAATATTTTCAACCAAACACGCGATACATACAGACTTGTTGGTTCGAATAACGCGAAAGGCAAGGATATTGCATGTTGCGGCATTGGGTACGTTACTATCACACCGTGTAACTCACTTGAAATTATACTACATAATGAGACGATGATGTAATGATGGGTATTACTATACGAGTGTTATATTGCGATACGAGCGAGAAACGAGTGAGTATCGTGAACTTCACACGAGTGTATTAATACCCATTACATCGAGTTTCAATCGGTACTTTTTCCACGACTTATCGTAACTTTTATAAGTTAAACTTTTACATTGAATCGATTTGTGGCAGTTGACATGCAGGATTCAGCCAAGGCCACCTAGCGGACAGCTATCCTACCTGCCGCATGTGGCTTTGGTTTACCAGTTCGCCTGTGAAAGAATACAAAAGTTGCGGCAATAATTCCGAAGTGTACATTTTCGCTTTTTGTCTTATTTCTGGAGGTGCCAACTCAACCTCTGATTGACTAGACATTTTAAACTAAAGAATTGACCGGTTTTTAAGTGAAACCACACGGCAGCTACATATATCACAAAATTACTTGCGTTCTGATCTAAACGCCAGTCAAATGTTCCCTTTAATAACTACTACTGCGCTAGTTAAATAGGGTCAAAGTGAAATTACGATCCAGTTTATTTTAAATAATATTCCACGTAAAAATTGCTAATAATAAAAGAAATTAAAACAGACATAGTAAATAATTTTAAATGCAATTTTAATGTATATAATCGAACATCACATTTATTATAAAGATTCTCAGTGATTAATGAAGTGTAAATTCTTGGTTTGTAAACGTCTCTGTGATCAAGAACCTGTATGAAAATGAAATCTGTAACGTAAAGAGCATAATTATGAAACGGGTTACATAATGACAACAAATGACAAAATTATACAATGAGAATAGTGAGTAGTGAACCCCCTGTAATCTACAACACCACATTTACTTGCCTCACTTGGGCACTTTTGCCTTTTCGACTCTTATCTGCACCCCCCCCCCATCGACGCGCAAACACGCCGACGGGCTGACGTCCGGATGCAGTCAAAACCCAGTTTGCCCTCGCGGCAACCTTCCCATACAATGCCTGGGTATGGACCGCCCTGCTAGTTCAGAGCTCCTAGCTACCCAGGCTAGTACCGGAGTCCAAACAATGCGCTACTCACATGCGCCGGGAAAAATGTGCCTCCTCTTTGCTCAGAGTATTGGGCCACGGCCATGACGAAGCCGAAAGCCCAACTGGCGGCCACCTGAATTAAGGTCCAGGCGGCTCGGAGCCCCCATCCCGTCTCCACATTGCTTACCGCCAGCTATAGAACGATTTTACTAAGGATGAGCCAAAGTGATAGGTAGTTGTGTCAACATAACTGAAGGTTCTATGGTCGTTGTACCCTCGAGCGCATTAGACTCCCTTCCTGCATTCGTTCGTTTGCAGTTGGCTAACTTGTAAATGGCTTCGACGCTTCCTTTTGTGATGTCCTCGTCCGACAAAAATATAGTGCGCCATGAGAAATAATTGAAATTAGGAAGTGCAGTGTTATGTGCTCTTTTGTAAAAAAATCTTTTTTTTCATAAACATTACATTAAATTTATTTTTTGTGTAAATAAAAATGTTTCTTTCTGTTCACATTCGTGGCAGTTTTCTTTCACTGATTGTGAGAGCATGTTAAGAGACTTTCCACATACGTAATTAAATTTAAATATTTCCCTGACTCGCGTACGTGCATATACCTCAGCGAAACTCTAAGACTTCTGTATAGGGATATTTTTAAAGGTGCCATTAGCACTTTACAAAGGGGCGTGGCTGAACAGCTGTCGCGGCGGAGGGATACTTCTCTGAATTACATGTGATGTTCACTTGTTACGTGAACTGTCACTTTGGCTCATCCCTAGGAAAATCCTTCATTATCGAAGTGGGTAACACCGGAACATGGGCATCCTGACGGGTGGTATCTAGTTTCCCACCGCACTACAAAGTGGGATCCTGAGTACTCCATCTAAAGCATCCTTCGCCCTATCCTGACCAAAGGTCGACGCGCCACAGGATCAACTGAAGGGTAGCCGGGGGGACCCGACAACCATCGCCTTCTCACTGCCTGCACCTTCAAGCTAACGACGTGAGACTCAGGGTCCGGGTGGTCGTCTACGACACTCCACCAGAGACCACGACAACCTACGCCGTCGTGACCCCCTGCGGGGATACAATGGGAAAAAAAGAAAATCCTTGGCAAGTTGCTTGTGCGTGAATAATAACATACGACATACTGGCCTACGGACCGGAGCGTCATAAACAAATTTTAAAAATGGTTTTCGTATTAAAGTCCAAGTGGGCTCAGGATCCACACGCTTTTTTTACGTTATGACTACAGACCGGAAAAATAAAAAATTTAATGAAAATAGTAAGAATATGTAATAAAAATGTGAAATTAGATGTAATATCTAATATTAAAATACACAAAGTATAAAACACACTAACCGAATTCGAAATTACATTTATCAAAAATTTGATAAACAAATTTTAAAAATAATACAAATGTTCTAAAAATCATTAGGAGATCACACGTTAATGCACGTTTTGCACCTGAAAACTTTCCCAAATCTTGATCTATCGCTACCCAGGACGATAGTTCAGCAAAAAAACTTTACACAATAGAAGCCATCGTACAAACTAGCAATATCTGCGACCAGCAAACAATCACTGCAGAGTGCAGCAGTCTCATCGAATTGTTCCACGTCGGCGATCGCCAATTTTTCTCGGAAATTAAGGTTAAAGTGCACGAAATGCGACGTTCGTAATACTTTCACACCTAAAGGTGAAAATGATTTCAGTCGCGCACTTCCCATAACTGAGATGTGAAGCAGGTGCGTCGAACTGTAAAAAAATCCGACTGCGTCTTAATGTAGCGCACCTTGAGTCGACAGAACTTAGATTTATGTAGGAAAAAATTCTGATTTAAAAATATAACTTTTTCTTAAAAAATGTAATGTAATTGAAGAAAATTGATAGATTAAATATATTTTGTGAAAATAGCAAAATATGTAAAATATGTAATATAATACTAAATATGTAAAAGTATGTAATGAAATAATTTGATTTTGGCCAAAGATGGCGAAAACCCCACTAGCCGACGGTAGGTCGGCGCCGGATCTCGCCATCTAGCGGTGGAAGATCACCGCCATCTTCCGAGAAAAACATGCACTACACTAACGGGACTAATGACCGAAGCAGTTGACGCGCCCGGAAACACGAAAGAATCAATCATTCAATCAATCAATAGTTGAGCAAAAAAACTTTACACAGTTAGTCAGCGCTACCTTTGAATTGTCGGTATGTTACACAATCGTCTGCAAATAAACGCACCTTTGATTGTACGTCAACATGGACATCATTCACCTACGCTAATAAAAGTAATGGCCCTAAAACACTTCCCTCTGGATGAGACCTTGCTTCCTCCTGAAGTAACAAGACCCGTAGTCGAAAACTGAACATAAAAGTCGAACATAGAATGTACAAGGGGCGTCCGAGTCGCTTTGGCGAGAAGGATGGGAGGGGAGGTGTTACGCATCACGGAGGCTGCAGCCTACAGCTGAAAGAAACAGCCACAGACTGTAAGCACCGAAAGTTGCAAAGACGTTCAGCAGGAATACAAACACACTCATTACTGAGCGATGGCGAGGAAGTAGGCTTGCGCTTGGGGATATGGAATGCCCTATCCTGACAATGTTAAATGTTTGATTCTAATGATCAGAATCTATTAAAGTTAACAGGAGAACAGACATGAAATTTTAACAGGAGATAGATATATCACTTATATGAATACTGAAACAACGGTTTTGAAATGTGTTTACTATTTTTGTAGGTAAAAATATTTTCTCATAATGTAATTTTTTTTACCATGTTTTGTAGTAAATAAAGTTTTGCAGCCGATCCGGGGCCACGATCACTAAGGCAGTAATGTCGTTGCGATCTCGGACCGAAGGGTCGCGGGTTCGAGTCCCGCCACGGGCATGGTTGTATTTGTGTTCGTCCTTTCATTCCTTATCACCACCATGTCGTTTCATCTTTATAGTTACCATACCGTTAACTCCAATAGAGGTCGCTAATGATCTAAATGTTGATGCGACCTCAATTAACAAAAAAAACCACGTTTTTTATAATGAATAATACTAAGGAAATCAGAAGAAAAAGTCAGTAAATGTAGGCGACTTTCATTATTAACTCCTGAAAATTTCTGTTTCCTTTTACAAATGGAAGGAAAAAAAAAATTTAAGATGCAACCCTCTAAACACGCCAGCTCGAAAACTTGCCTCATCAAAATATACTTTTTCCAATAACTACTTCCTTTTTAGCTTTTTTGTTTGTTATCTTCACAACATGAAGTTTTTAATTTTCTGCATGTCTAAGTCTTTCAGTATTTTTGCGCTGCATTGTGTAACAGTGTCTAAAAGTATTGTAGCCAACACCTAAGGCCAATGAGGACTTCACCATATAAATAATATAAATCGTATCAAAAAATGACGTGTTATCAAAAAATTTCACACGCCAATTTCAAAAAAAAATCATGAAAATTTATAAAAAAATTAAATACAAAAAAATTGATCACTGCAAAATTGTTCCATGTCCCCTTAACCCCAATGTTCTTGCCACTTTCTCTTTTTTCCCGAAAACTGTTGTAACACCAAAACTGTTTTGTGTAGGAGCAATTTAATTTCCCCGCAACATAATTTGATTATCTTTATTGGACGATAAGTAATATCGTCTTGCAATATATTAAACAATAGTTTAATGTAATAAACAAGTAAGTTTACTTTCTTTACTTTTTAATATATGAAAGGAAACTTTATAAAACACTGAATTTGTTTGTTACCATTGTTCCATAAAAATAAATGATGATCTCTACCAATAAAATCTGAACTTCAAAATTCATCTGTCATCACGCAGAAATTATTGCAATTTCAGAGATTAAAATTTTTGGACTGATTTCAATATTACAAAAAAACATTTTTGTTATTGATTATACCTCGATTTATTTACAGTTTCCTTTAGAGTTCCTCAGATTAACTGCACGGTGTCTTCCATTCAGGTGCTTGAACGTCACCATAGTGACATCACTGTGGTGACATTTAAGCTCTAGATTCAATGAGATAATAACAACTGATGTTCTCTAAAAGGTCACTGTAAATAAATCGAAGTATAAAGCCTTCGTTTGCAAACTTCAAGCGCGTCAGTTTATTGCTCTGTATCATTCAAATGATGTCAATAACAACTATGTCCCGGCATCTTTTGTTTTCTTCTGTGAGCATCGCATCCAATGTATTTCTTTTTACACGATTCCCTTTTACGAAAACATACGTAAACCCAGGTTATAAATCCTGGGGTCGAGATACACCCAACCCACAGGGGGGGGGAACAAACATCGCGCGCCCTTCCAGGCAGCATATCCCGCACGCCAAAGAGCTCGTAAACACGACGTTAACACGCCGTTAACACGTCGTTAACGCGACGTATACGCGTTTCTGCGGGACGTGCCGGCTAAAGCCCCCGAAATGTGCGTTTACTACTCGCGGCCGAACGAGCTCGGCGCCACAGATGGAATGTTGCTCGGCCGATAAAACGTCCTTTGAAAGACCACTTGCTGACGGCCAGTCACTTCACGATAAGCAGCCCACACACGCGCTCGGATACGTGATAGTTTTGTGATGTCTTTTGTATGCAAACCGGCAGCGGTAGCTCAGTGCATCAACTGATGTCACTGCAGCGCCTCTGACCGGGAGGTCCTAGGTTCGAGTCCTGACGGCGGCAGGATTACTGACACTAGCTTTTCAGCTAGGTCGAATTTCGTCGCTGTCTGGAGGAGAATTCTAGCGGTCGGCTGCTCTGATCGGTAGTTTTCCGTGGTTTCTCCGATCAATACCAGGCGAATGCCGGAGCAGTACCCTACCAAACGGGCCACGGGTCGCGCGCGATCTGTCCTTCCTGTTCCTTGTCCTATCCTTTCCTCTCACACACAATTACACTAACATGCACTACACTACCACATATTCCGGGAGACCGGTCGGGAGCTTAGCGCTTGTCTCGGCTGGGGCGGTGCCCCGTTGGTGGGAGAGGCCTGGTTAGGGGAAACCCCACTAGCCGACGGTAGGTCGGCCACGGATCTCGCCATCCAGCGGGGGAAGATCACCGCCATTTCCCGAGAAAAAACTTGCACTACACTAACGGGACCAATGACCGAAGCAGTTGACGCGCCCGGAAACACGAAAAAATCAACCAATCAATTGTGTATGCAAACTGGCTGAAACAGCTCAGAGCAACAACAGTTGCTACTGCAGCGACTCTGACAGCGAGGTCCTAGGGTTCGAGTCCCGTGGCGAATTTTTTGACTGCTTCTCTTACACTCATATGCAGTACCACTAATGTCGGTCCAGGAGAGGGGACTCATGGCATCAGTTGATGTCACTGCAGTGTCTCTGACGTGGAGGTTCTGGGGTGCGACTCCCGTCGGTGGCAGGATTATCAGCACCAATTAGATAGCTGGGTTGAGTTCTGTCGGAATCTGGAGGAGAATCCTGGTGGCTCTAATCGGTATAGTTTTATGTGACTTTTCCGATCAATATCAGGCCGATGCCGGAGCAGTACTTAAACAAACGGACCACAGAACGCGCACGATCATTCCTTTCCTTGCCTGGTCCTATCCTAGCCCTTACCTATACTTATAATAACAAGTACTACACTACCACACATTCCGGGAGACCGGTCGGGAGCTTCTCCCGGATGGAGCGGTGCTCTGCGGATGTTAAGTATATGGTTGCGGAAACCCCTGTTAGTCAACGGTAGGTCGCCGCCGAATCTCGCCATCCAGCAGAGCAAGATCCCTGCCATCTTCCGAGGAAAAAATGCATTTACACTTACTACTTTAGGAGTTGACGTGTTCGGAATTACTTGTAATCGATTAATCTATCAACTTATGTCAGAAGACCAACCGGAACCTTACTGTGTGTCTAGGCGGAGCGGTGCCCCGTTGGCGGGAAGGTATACCCTATTAAGAAGATACCCTATCACTACCTATACCATATTACATATACCATAAGCCGATAGTCAAATCGGCGCCGAAACTACCGGCAAAGGTGGCTCAGGACATAAATACATGTCACTGCAAAGCCTCTTACCGGGAGGTCCTAAGGAGCGAGAGTCCCGGCAGTGTCGAATTTTTCGACACTAACTACACAATGTCGAAATCAGCCGCAGTCAACGCATCGACAGTTTTAGCGAACCGCTATTCAGATTAGATGTTTTCAGTGGTGTATCCAATCAATTCCGGAGCATTACCCTAACAAACGAGTCGAAGACAACTCGAAATTTTTTCTTCCTTATCCTTGTCCTCTCCTCCCTTACACAGTTACCATTATAGCAGAACCACTGATATCGCAGAACCAAATCGGGAAAGATGGCTCAGGGCATCAACTGATGTCGCTGCAGTCCCTCTGACCGAAAGGTTCTAGGTTCGAGTTCCGATGGTGGCAGGATTTTCGGCACTAGCTTCTCAGCTCGGTCGAAAAGGCGAGCGAGGATGACGGAGAATAATGGGGCAGTGAATTATGACCAATGAATATGCCAAATCAAAAAAAAAATTAATGCAAATATTTTATTTAAAGAAGGCAATTTAACAAAAAGACTAATTAAAACAAAAACATGTTGCATTGGTTTTAATTAAAAATATTCTTTTAACCTTTGCTAGAAAGGATGTCTTATACATTGAAAGAATTATGGACCGTTCATATTGTGATATAAGGCACATTCTTCAATGCAGGCCCCAAGCCATGAAAGAAAAAGGTTCCTCTTTGTTATAGGTCTAACGTCGTTTCAGGAACTATAACAATTCACATTCGCTGTTTCTGGAACGAGTTACGATTATAGCGTGTTTTACGTGCGAGATGCAGGAGTTGTTGGGTGAACCGTTGGAAAGTTAAAATCACATCCTATGCTTCATACAGCCAGTACCCGACATAATGAGAGTTCGAATTACCAAAAATTTGGCTATAACAGCGTGGCCATCAATTCAATAAAAATCAAATCATAGACATTTGACAACGCTGCAAACGTTGTAGAAAATAATGAAACGAAACCATTTCAAAACAAGTCTCTCAACATTACCGATAGTACTCACGAGGATGAATGTGGAGAAGAAACTAGTGGTGATAAAACAGCATGTACTTTCTCGGCCCATAATTTCACGCAGTTACGCACTAGTTAGATAGCTAGGTCGAATTCAGTCGCTTGATTGCTTGACTGATTGTTAGTCATTCCCGGCGCGACAATTACTAGGGTCATTAGTCCCGTTAGTGTAGTGCATATTTTTTCTCCGGAGATGGCGGTGATCTTCCCCCGCTGGATGGCGCGATTCGGCGCCGACCTACCGTCGGCTAGTGGGGTTTCCCCCTAACCAGGACTCTCCCACCAGCGGGGCACCGCCCCAGTCGGGACAAGCTCTAAGCTCCCGACCGGTCTTCCGCATGTGTGTCGTGGAGTGCATTTTACTGTGGGAGGGGGTGAGGATAGGAAAAGGAAGAGGTACACTGTCAGAAATTTCTGCATTACTTTTAATGTAAAAGTACATGAAAGTAATTATCATGTTCGTACATTAAATTTAATGTACTCGTACAGTAAATTAATGCACATGTGCATTAAATTTAATGTACGTGTACAATTAAATTTAATGTACGCATGTGCATTGTTAATGTACGCATGTGCATGATAATTACTTTCATGTACTTTTATATTAAAAGTAATGTAGAAATTTCTGACAGTGTGCTTTCTACTTCTCCTTCAAGTGCAAATTCTTTTACTCCTAAAACGACGTGGTAACCAGTGCAGATATTTACAAATTTCGTATCTTTCCAATGGAATAATGAAATGATGAATTGTAATTTAGAGGACAAATGGAGTCAAGTTAACATGTAGTTAATTAATACAGCAATAATCGTGAATCATTAAAATTAGGTAAAAAATAAATTTATGTGCGACGGGCGTTTAGTTGTTGTAAAGATCATGGGTGACAAAAATCCTTTATAATGCTAGTATTATTAGAACCCTTATAATGCCCTTGGCGGATAAATAACCATTAACTTGTACACCAAATATTATCGAATTAATTTTGCCAAAAATTAATTTAAGGAATGTGGAAGAATGAATCAATATTTTACTTTTATTAATAAACAAAAATGTATTTTATTCCAAAATACAAATTTCGAGCGACTGGTCGCTGAATCCCGAGGAGCAGATGTGATCGGGGAATGTTCGCTCCCTATGATATGCCTAGAAGACCGCCTCCCTATGGTTCGGGCGACTACCAACTGTTCGTCGCTCGGCAAATAGCAAGCGACCCATTCACAATTTGGGATTCGTTAACGAGAGGTCGCTCGCTATTCGCCGAATGTGTGGAGCCGCCTTAAGGGTACCACCGAATGTTCGTCGCTCGGGCAATAGGAAGCCACCCATCCACAGTACATGGGATTCGTTAACGAGAGGTTGCTCGCTTCTCGCCGAATGTGTGGAGCTGCCTTAATGGCGGGAGCGATTGATTGGGCTATTGAAGCGACAATTCCAGCGCTGTCGATCGTTGCTATCGCTTGACTACCGATTGGTTTTTAATTCTATTGGTAATAAAATGGTACAGTTGGTCGTTTAATGTGTTTGATAGTTCTGGCGGGTGATCATTCGCGCGTGCAAATGCCAAGCTTCTGCTCACTAAATATTCGTATTGACAACTCAAATTTTTCGCAGGATCCGAGTAAAATAAGAACGTCATGAAAACTGTAAGGAGGAGGTGCAACTGTGAGAGGCGATATGTATGAAACGCCCGATATGATGACGCATCGGAATGAAATTAAATCGGAACACCTAAACTTCAGCGACATCACGCGGTCAATGGGAGGACCTTTTAAGTGTTTTTTTTTAGGCCAATGACATTAAGCTCACGAGTCAAGTCAATGCCATCTACACTTACTAAACACACTAAAGTGTAGATGTGTTGGTGAAGTTGTTATGTACGCAAAAAGACACAAGTCAACAATAACAATTTATTGATCAAGCTTTTTACAGTAGTGATTCCGTTTACCAAAATCCAGAAGAGTAGTCCATTATACAATGCCACGGTGTCCAAAATCCAGAAGAAGTCCCAAGATACGCGCACGGTCGTCCAAAATACTCGGAGAGAGAAAACAAGTTAACTTCGCCGAGTTCGCACAAGAGACACCATGCACTGGGTCACTGCTGGATCGCACTTCAGAACTGTCTGTTCCTCTGGCCGGCGCGGCCGGTTAAAAGCAAGCCGCGCCATAGCCTCGCCTCGGGGCTGGATCCCGCCGGCCGGTGGCCCTGCTGCCCTCGGTAGCCTCCGTCCCGCGCTGCCGATTTGGCGCGCGATACGAATCCTCGTATATCGCCGCAACAGAAGTACGTGTACGCACGTAGCTATTGGCCAAAAAAGCCGTTATAACTTGCCTCTTTCACCGTGTGATGTCGTAGAAGGTCACACGAGCCGATTAGCTGCTGACGTTTTTCGTACGTCATTCCATGTCCTACAATGGAATGGTGTTAGAAACATGCCATGTCCGTTCAACTTCCATGTCCTCCACATCCTACCATGCCTCCAACACCGGAGTTGAGTCTCCTCTTTACAGTTGTCGTCAAAACATGGTTGTGGTGCCGAATTTTCTGATTTGCAGTTGCTTCGTATCCGCACTACCAACTTGACGTGAAGATCTGTCAACTACGTTTTAATATGTATTCGTGGTATAGTGAAGATTTCTCTACGTCGCACTTAAATTATTCCTGTAATGCGTATTGAAAAATTAAAGTTTTCAATTCCCTGTATAAAAATATTGATGTGTTTCATCATAATGGCACATTTTCTTGAATGTACAATTCTACATACATCAAAAGATTCTAAATGGTACAGGATATTCAAATGAATGATTTTCTCAGCAATGGGTAACTAATGTGCTGGACTGTGAAAATGTTTTGTTCCAAATGAACGTTTTTTTTATTTTACGTCAACAAGCAGTTACATCTATGTATGACGTGCTATGGGGAGAACTGAATTCTGTGCACGTTTTCAAAATTCTGTGATCCCTACTCTAAGTCATATATTACTTGAATTTTGAATTTGAAAAGGTGAGTTTTTAAGTGTAAATAACACATCCGCGTGTTGTTCGATATTTTAACAATAATAATAGTAATTAATTATTCAAGAATGTTGTATCAGAGGTCTGAATATTCTTATAGTGGATCCTCTGGAAGAATTCTGTAAATAACGCGTTTGTTGGGCGGTTTAGCTACATACAGTAGTGTAACTCTGTGAATTATTTATACATCAGCCCTCATTCTATAATAACACGAAATGTTACGACGTTGATCATCAGAATGACGATTATTAAACGTAATTTTGTTAATAATCATAAAGTTATTAAAAATAGTATTTCTATCGATACTTTTTATACAACATTTTATGCAATGGAATGGCATCTGTGTTCTATTGAAAATTTTCTCTATTATGGATTTGCATACACACTTTTTTTTATTCAGCTGTCCGCCGGTTACCCATTAGGTCACAACAGGACGCGTGTTCGACTATATACGCCGGTCGAGAGCTTAGAGGTTGTCCCGGCTGGGGCAGTGCTTCGCTGGTGGGGAGACACCTGGTTAGGGAAAACCCTGCAAATGGACGTCGGTCGGTGAAGGATCTCGCCAACCAACGGGAGAGAATCGCCGCCACCTCGCGCGATAAAACAACCACTTCGCGTTCGGGACTAACGACCTTAGCAGTTGGCGCGCCCAGAATCACTAATCAACTGAAAGGTTACTTCTGATGTTACTATATACATTTCAGTTGAGAGTAACCGTGTGTGTTCGGGATCGGGCTAAAAACGGCAACGCAGCAGTGGCGTATACTGCTTTCATGCCCTGGGCTACCGCTGACCTTAGAAATAAACTTTGACTATGTAACTATACATGATCTTCGATTATGCAGATAGGCCAGTTTGTACTACTTTTATTATACATATGTATATGTGTATATATACGTATATATGTATATATATATATATATATATATATATATATATATATATGTGTGTGTGTGTGTGTGTGTGTGTGTGTGTGTGTGTGTGTGTGTGTGTGTGTGTGTTGTATGTGTAACATATTCACGAAACACATTCATTTTTTGCAATTTCTCCTTATAAGAACGATTAAAACGCTTCTCTAATAAACGCCGTTCAATACACACATTGTCAAGAGACAAACTTCTGGAAGTGTGCTGTGACATTTTTTTACGCTCGAGGAATCGGCAACCGGAGCCCTTTCTTACCCTTTCTTACCATTAGGAGGGGGGAGTGAATCGTGCAACGAACGCACGCTATGTGGATGCCGTTGAATGCCAGCGGTTTCTTCGGCGTTGTCGCTTCTTAAGGGGACTGATGCACCGACTAGCGAGCGATTTAATAGACATCTCAACAGAACAGATTATATAGAATTTTGAAAACTCAATTTCACTGAAAAAGAATGTGGTCTATAATTATTTTTAATATAATATATCTTGCCAGATATATTTGTGCTTTCAGAATAGCATTTCCTTCAAAATAATAGAATTTATTAAGAGACTTTCTAAATTCTCTTTATGAAACGACTCAAGAACAAAGGAGTTTTTTAAATATATTCTCAAATAAATCAGAATTGGTTGTTGAAAATGACTGTATGTTAAATTAAATATATAATTGGTTGTCTAATGTTTCAAGTCATTATAAATTAGAACAAATCTATGTTGCCCCATCTAATGAAACTTGTTTCCCCATTCACTATTTCGGTGAAATAATTATCATCATAGATTTGCTGAGTCTTCCATGATTTAAATCCTTTAATGTGAAACATACTGTGGTATACAACTCTTAGGAGTTTCATGTCTTAGTTGTACATCAGTATATTTTTAGGCAAAAGTAGTTCTGAACGTTGTCCTAATGTGTTGAAATGTACTTTTATCAGACCTGCTCTAGAAATTAATGTTAAAATTTGGGACAATTGTATGCTCTTAGAATATATTGTTTGGGCATTTGGGAGCCGTGTGAAATGTTCCTAAAATAGTTCTGTACCAAACAAACTTGCCATAATAGTGTACATTGATATTTATAATGAATTTTATTATTGACTATTAGTATTATATAATTTTTTCTGCAAATATGTTCAAAGGAAAGTTCTTTCTGGAATGTACTCAGAGCTTCACAAACATGTCATTTTAAGAACATCTTTTGGTGTGCTGAATCAGACTTTGCTAGTATGTGTCATGAAAGAGATTTATAAAGAGCTTGTAAATGTTGAGCTGGGGCCAACATGTCTTTTCATTCCTTTGTAATATAATTAAAGTATTAATTTTTTTGTAATATTTATGAAGTCTAAAGAGTTTTCTTGTTCATAAGAATTACTAGGTAGACTTTTGTTTACAAAATTTTTATCATGAAAACAAGAGACTGCCATTATTTAAATGACATTGTCTACCAACCATTGTAACAAAAAATTGTAAGTTTTACTACGTAAATGGCCGCACGTACTGTCGGCAACTGTAATAGATAAAGCCTGTTATTCAGTTTCAAAATAAATAAAAATATATTTTTCTCGTTTTCTTTTCTCGAGCCAGATATTTTTCTCGTTGTAATTTTCTCGAGCTACCGCCGGTAATCTCGGTAGCCCTCAGTATACGCCACCGCAGTGCTCCTATGGCGGCGGTGGGGCCTTCGGTTTTTCTCGCCCTCCGCCGCCCCTGCGCCATTCGTCACATCTGTCGAAGCGGATGTCTTTTGTTCTTTTTCTCGGAGCAGCGAGTGGGAACAGGTTGAGGGAAGAAAAATCGGGGGTGGACTTTTCTCGGGGCAGATTTATTGCGTAGTGCTGGTCAATTTCTGGAACGCAAATCACGTGCGAGGGCGTTTATTTTTAATTTAGCGTGATGTGTTGAGTGGGACATCTCTCAAATGCAGGGTAGTCTTCTCTTGGATACAGGGGCAAGCACTTTTTTTTCATAAAAAGGTAATGCATGCTCATACGTTCACTGTTACGTATCTAATGCGGATGCGGATTCGATGGTATAACGGTCAGCGTACCGGACTGTTGTACCCGAGTTTGCGGGTTCAAACCCGATCGAAGCCGTGGATTTTTAAGGGCGAAAGAATCCCTCGTACGCCTTCCTTCGGAGGGGAAGTAAAGCCGGATGTCCCATGTAATAGATTTACTGCATGTAAAATATCCTCAAGCCTAAAAGAAGCCTCTGAGCAAAGTTTCGTCGCCCAAGATAATACCTCCTTTCTTCGCTAGGTGGTGAAAGGAGCGTTTCGAAATTTGCGTGGTTACACGGAAGAGCGGCCTCATGGCCCGAGTCTTGACACGTAAAATAAGGCATAAACTAAACTAACTAATGAACTTACGTCCCGCAACACTGCAGGAACTTGTAGATGCTCACGTTCGTTAGTATTGTAACGAATATTCCATCATCTGCCGGCAGCCCTCGAACTAGCTAGTCCCAGAGTGTTCTTGGTGCTAATCGCAAAGTCCAGAAAATTCTCGACGGCGCACGCCGAGTAATAAATACGCGACGGCCGGCGCCCGTGAGTCAGTCTTAAGTCTGAAGTGGAAGCTGAGCTGTGAAGTGTGTGCATCGCGGTGAATAGCAGTACAGCGATTGTGCTCAGTGACGTGAAACGTGGCCGGCGCCGTGAACTGGGCCAAATTTGGCGTCAGTGCAGTGGACTGTGGCCAGTGCATCAAACAGTGGTCAATGCTTAGGACTGTGCGACAGTGCAAGAGAAGTGAATAGTGTAAATAAATAGTCAAGTGGAGTGTGCCGTATAAAGAATAATCAAATGAAGATTATCTGTACATAAATCAAGTGTTTTCAGTGATTGTGTTAAGATAAAAAAAATTAAAGGTTTGTTAAACTAATACCAGAGTTTTAATTCACCACCTAGGATCGTAACAGTATCTCCAACAATCAGCTGCCGCTGTTTTTCACTTACACAACGTCGCTTTCTGTTCGCCTCTTGAGGTAATTTTAAATAGTTCCGACACAAATTTATTGTTCGTAAATTCGGGCTACCACAATCAATCTGCAAACTATTAACTCCTCCACTTCCGTGGATATCTTGTTCCTTATTCTAGAACCAGTGATACCCTTTATTGCATAGTGTAACTCAGCTGTATCATTAAATTTTTCTGGTGATAAACGGATTCTAATGATTTAATTATGAACTATTTTATATTACACTTAATATAATAGTGTAACTCAGCTGTATCATAAAGTTTTTCAGGTCATAAACTCATTCTAATGATTTAATTATGAACTATTTTATATTACACATAATATACATAATGCTTTTCTTGTCATACCGTGCACTGTTAGGCGGTAAACACGTTAAGATAACGAGATAAAGTGAGAGTAATCAAGTGGCGTCGTGAATAGAAACTTTCTGGTAACACTACCGTATGTCAGAAACGAAAGTTTTTTTAGGGAAATAATGAAACTAAAATACGAATGATACTTATTTTATTGACTTGCTTGATACTTGTTTTATCACAAACGATTTGAGAAACACACAATTTAGTTTTGTTTTTCTCAAGCAATATGTACTTCTGGCTTTTTAAAATTATTTTTCCCTTAATTAAAATACATAAATATAATTAATAATTATTGCAAGTAAAAATAAAAAAATCGTATAATAAAGCGTTAATGTTCTTAAATATCTCAACCAAGGGTTTTCCAATCTTCTAATCTCTTAAAGAAGCTTCTATTTGGGTATTTAAACCAAGACACTGTGTAAAATATTTTGACCTACATTCAGGCACCCATTGCATACAAACACTCTCCCTAACTAAAATGCTGGATGCTGGAAATCTCAATTGTCTCTTTCTTATGAGTTGATACAACTTGAGCAAAGTTAAATTTTCATTTGGTAACACACGCGCACAAATAGTAGAATACGTGTGGGATGATGTGAATATCACTCTCTCAGATTGAATAATTTCTATCGGACATTGTTGGTGAAAACGATTATTTTATATAACACTTTCAATTTGTTTTAAATGTTTGAAATCTCTATTGCCAGTACTTCAACTTCAAGTTTTCTACAGGTTGAACACTTTTTCTAAGAGCAAAATGACAGAGCGTTTTGCGTTTCATTATTAGATATTTCCCAGACTTTCAAAATGCTCTCCTATAACATTTGTACAAAGCCAGTAAGAACCTTCTCATATTGAGATCCAGATAACTGTAAATAGATGACTGTATTTAAAAAGTAGAATATGCGCTAGTTGGGTTATGTTAGCTGTTTATCAAGGAATCGACGATTTAACTCAAGCAATATGCTGAGTTTTGCGTCCGCATTTCCAAGTCAACGGCGAGGTTCCGATCTTTGACTTCCGTAGTTAACATAAAACATACTTGAGTCCAGTCATCGCAAAATTTTCAATATATTTTGCGTCTAACTACAAATTCTACTTAACTTTATTTTCTTCGCTCATGTGCTGTAAGGTATTCAACAACTTGGAACCAATCTGTGCTGTAATTTTTGCAATTCTGCTATCATTGGCAGATCCAAGGGACGGGGAACATGCCCCCACCAAAAAAGACAAAATTATTTTGCACATTTACTTTTATCATTGAAAACAACAGTCTGTACATCAAAGCACAATTCTCAATAATATGCTCGTAATTTTTATTTTCTAATAACAATTAACACAAAATGACTACTTCAAAAGTATTTACTGAAATCTGCCCGCTTCCCGAAATACATTTTGATCCGCCACAAATTGCTGGTGTGTATTGACGCTACAAATATGTGATGATGATTAAATTGAGAAATTATTAACTAATGTATGAAAGCATTAAAAAAATGCTCTCAGGAATGTTTTCTTGACAGTTTCCTTCATCTTTATACTATTTCGTCATGTTCAGTTTTCCATTGGTCCCCGATCAACACCAAAGGAATGCCTAGCAGTATCCTAATAAACAGATCACTAACCGTGCGCGATCTTTTCTTCCTCTTCTTTGTCCTATCCTCAACCCTTACTTACTGCACTTCACTTCCACACAAATCGGGAGATTAGTGCTAGTCCTGGTTGGAGTGGTACCTCACTGGTGGAGTACCACCTCCCATGCACTACACGTACGGAACCGAAAAGACGAAATAATCAATGAACCGAGCCTTCTTTCTCCGCCCCTCTACTCCGCTGCACTCTGCTTCCGAATCCGGCCACGGGGGCGCTGGCGTCTCACTTGGGACGGCGAGAAGGGCGGATTAATGATGGCACATTTTGCAAAACATAGATAATGGGTTCTTCGATACATCACCAAAAGGTTTTCGATGTCGATAAAAACATCGACAAAAACATTGATGTTTACAATATTAATGTTTTAAAAATGATGAAAAATTTCGAAAGAAAATATTGTGCTTTTAATATGAAACATAACACGTCAATATTAGTTTAAAGTTTATTAATTTCACTGTCAACTTAATTTTATAATCAATGTTCTGTTCTATGTGGTCAAGGTTCAAATTGTAGTTTAACAGTATTACCACGTTCAAAATAAAAGAAAAGGTAGCAACACTGGAAAAAGATTGCCAATGGCAAACTGTTTCGTTGATTGATTGATTGATTTTTTCGTGTTTCCGGGCGCGTCAACTGCTTTGGTCATTATTCCCGTTAGTGTAGTGCATGTTTTTTTCTCGGGAAATGGCGGTGATCTTCCCCGGCTGGATGGCGAGATCCGGCGCCGACCTACCGTCGGCTAGTGGGGTTTCCCCCTAACCAGGACTGTCCTACCAGCGAGGCACCGCCCCAGCCGGGACAAGCTCTAAGCTCCCGACCGGTCTCCCGGAATATGTGGTAGTGTACGGGAGAGGATAGGACAAGAAAGAGGAAGGACAGATCGCGCGCGGTCCGTGGCCCGTTTGGTAGGGTACTGGTCCGGCATTAGCCTGGTGTTGTTCGGAGAATCCACGGAAAACTACAGATCAGCGCAGCCGGCCGCTAGAATTCTCCTCCAGACAGCGACTGAATTCGACCTAGCGCAAACTGTTTCGTGCCGGCTGGGGATCGACAAAAGTGACAGTTGCCAGTGACTGTTGATTGCGAGCAATCCACTTAATTAAATACATCCTGGAAATTTTACTTATATCATGAGACTTTTTTGAAAAAAACATCGATGATTCTGCACAAATATATCGATCTGCAGAAAACATGGAAAGCCTACCATCAATGTTATAATTTCGATGTTTCTGATAAAAAAAATATCGATGTTTTTTTGCCATCCCTATCTCCGCTGCTCTTACCAGGCGAACGCCAGAGCAGTACCCTTAGAAACGGGCCACGGACCGTGCGCGATCTTTCCTTCCTCTTCCTTATCCTATCCTCTCCCCTTATACACGCACACACTTACACTAACATGCACTACACTACCACACATGCCGAGAGACCGGTCGGGGACTTAGAACTTGTTCCAGCTGGGGCGATGCCCTGCTGGTGGGAAACACCTGTTTAGGAAAACCCGTTTGCCGACGGTATGTCGGCGCCTGATCTGGCCATCCAGCGGGGGAAGACCACCGCCACCTCCTGAGGAAAAACACGCATTACACTTACGGGAGTAATGACCCTAGTATTTGATACGCCCGGAATCACTAACACTCAATCAGTTGACGTGTCCCGGAATCAGTAACAACGAACCAACGAACCATCTGCTGCACTCTGCTTCCGCCTCTGGCCGCGGCGGCGCTGGTGTCTCTCTTGGGACGACGGTGGTGTGGTGTGGCGACTAATGGCGCCGACCGCCGCAGTCGTGGGGGGCGCGCTGAGAGCGCTGCGGCTCTCAGCCCTTCTCTCTCCACTCTGCGGCCGGTCGCCCGCCCTCCCCCCCCGGAACGTGTCGCATGCATTCGCGCGCTCTTTTTTGCATAGCCAGGGAACGGCGACTCTTTAAATAGAGGTTTGGGGCTTAACGGAATCGTCCTACGCGAACTGGTACGGTACATGTGGAATGGATCGGTGTAAGGTCGAAGAAAAGGTCCGTTGATTGAGTTATTATTCCCTTTCCACATGCGACAACTCTTACAGTCAAGTGTCCGGTTAAGTGTGTGTTTGTTATGCGGAAAGTGGCGGTGTTCCCCCCACTATAACATGAGATCCGGCGGCGACCTGCTCATCCGCTTGCGGGATTTTCCCTAACCAGGTATCTCCCATAAGCCGGGCACTACCGCTGAGACAAGTTCTAAGTCCCTGCCCCTCATTTTATCCCTGTTTGCAGACGGCAGAATTGATGAGTCTAAATGTGTACAGATCTATGTTTCCATTCATTTGACGAAAGGCTATTCTTCACACGGATTGGCCATCCGTGCACTGCATGTTAGTGCGGCTCGTAGCGATCCAGGTCTACGTGAAGCCCTTCCAACATTTGCTGGGACCCCACGATTGATTGATTTGTGCTTTTGAGTGCGTCAACTTCTAAATTCGTTAGTACCGGAAATGTAGTGAGTGTTTTATCACGAGAGATGGAGTACTCGTTCCCCGCTGGATGGCGACATCCGGCGCCGACTTACATGTCGCCGTTGCATGTTTCCCCAACCAGGTATCTCCCACCCGCTAGTTATCACCCGAGCCGGGACAAACTCTAAGCTCCCGACCGCTCACCAGACATGTGTGGTAGTATAGTGCATATTAAAGATTGCGCTCGGTCTGTAGCCGATTTGTTAGAGTACTGCTCCAGCATTCGCCTGGTGTTGATGGGAAAAACCACAGAGAACTACCAATCAGAGCAGCTGGCCGCTAGAATTCTCCTCCAACCAGCGATATATATTGATATGATATATTGAATCCATGTTAAAGGAACTCAAGTTGCCATTCCAAAAATGTATATTTTCGGAGTGCCCTTTCGAAGGAACAACACTAAATCGTAAACATTTCTTTAAATCCCTATATTTGAAGACAGTAAGCAAAGTTATTGTAAATAAAGGAATACTATCAGATTATGTACTTCCTTGTATAATTTAGTAATTCATATGTTAATTTGTTCATTTAATTTTAATTTTGTAGAGCCACTGATAATGGGGAAAAAAACCTGAAACACTATTATGGCTGAATTTTCTAAGCAGTAAATTTACATAGCCTACTATTGTGGTTGATACCTCTTATATCCTGAAATTTTGACCATGGAGTCCCACAAGTTCTCCGCTATCACTACAGAATTTATTCAGAAAGGAATACCATTTTCTGTTTTATTTTAACAACATTTTATACATTTTTCCGCTAATATTATACTTTGCTTATGGACCTTTAAGTCAAGGGATCGTCTTTAAATTTAGGAATTTAAAGAGATGTTTACGTAATTACCTTCAGTTATTTTCATTCTGACAATTTGAATGACGGTGTAGAGTGACGGGCAAAGACAGATATGTTACGATCACATTGCTGAGTGAATCTAGCTGCAAACAGCAGAGTCCCCCTGAAGGCCTCACGATCAAACAACAGCCTAGGGGTAACTTTGAACATAGCCCGCTCGTTAACTCGTCGTTGGGACGAGCGCTCGCGATGTGCCCGCGGGTTTTGCTGGGCAGAGGTGGACAAGTACAATCGTTAATAGGGGCAAGCGAGGTTTTCATCGGATTGAGGTGTGGGAACCTGGTAAGGGTGGGGATGTAATGGTTAATGCACCTACGAACAATAGTATATGAAGTATTGCGTAAGAGAAGCAAAGAATATTTTTCTCAAACATATACGCGAGAGAAATACCGCTTTTCAAAGTTATCTAAATTAGGGTCGCGTCCGGAGCAGGCGCTATGCTGGGTATCTTTATCTTAAGAATGTTTACGAAGGGCTCCCAAAACCGCTGTCGACGCTAAGGATGGCATAGATTGTGGAAGCGGGGACGTAGAGGAACTTATGAGGAAGTGATTTTGAAAAGGCAAAAGTGCTCGGACAGTAATGTCTGTTTATTTGGCCCAAGACATGTACAGCTCAGGCGGGGGTGGCGTAAAGGCCTCATAAATTTCCCTGTTTTCTATATAAGGTTCCTCTAGCGTTGATAACAGACAGACAGCCCAGAGACTTTTCTGAGTTAAAATCACGCTGCTCTGCAGCTTTACTTTTTCATTAAACTTATTTTTATACTTCATGGGACTTGGTCTCTGCTTGAAACCTCGCTCACCACCACGCTTTTCCAGGGAACTTAGCTTCCCTTCGAACTCAATACTTTTGCATCCTGTACTGGAAGCATTTGTAATTGCCTGCAATCACTGCTAGTAGCACAACACCAGCAGCGAAAGGGAGAGGCAAACCTGGAATAATCCACCAGTCACAGGCGGAACGTTTTCTGAAAAAGGATGATGTAGTTTTCTTTTACGTGTTCACATTAATCGTAGGAAAAGATTTCGCTGAAGATGAGGGTCAATGAAAATCTAGAACCTGAAGAGGTGGCTCAGGGCATCAACTCATCTCATTGCAGAGCTTCTGACCGGATGGTCCAGGATTTCCACTCCTAACGGGGGCAGGATTTTCGTGACTAGCTAGACAGGTCGAATTCTGTCGCTATCTGGAAGAGCATTTTAACGGTCGGTTGCTCTAATCGGTAGTTTACCGTGGTTTCTCCGATCAATACCCGGAGCGGGGCCTTAACAAGCGGGCAGTAGACCGAACGCGATCTTTCCTTCTTCTTCCTTTTCCTATCCTCTTCACTTACACCGACATGCACTACACTACCACACATTCCGGGTGACCGGTCCGGGGCTTAGAGCTTGTCCCAACTGGAGCGATGCCCCAATGGTGGGAAATACCTGGATTGGAAAATCCTGTTAGCCGACGGTAAGTCGACGCCGGATCACCGCCACCTCTCGAGGGAACACATGCACTACACTTACGAGATGTCCTTAGCAGTTGACGCGCCTGGAATCACTAAATAATTAATCAATCAATGAAAATCCAGAGTTTGTTATTGATTTTTAATACGAATAACTTACCATTTGACAGCATGAGAATAAACTAGCAATAAAAGCAGACTTTTTTTCCCTTATTGGTTTTCGGAAACAAAATTATTATAACTTATTGGATCGTTAGTTATGAGTAGGGTAGCCTCCGAAAACCACATTGTCATGAAGGTTCAAGGACAATTTTAGTAAGAATGACATAGATTATGGAAGCGGGGACGTAGAGGAACTTATGAGGAAGTGATTTTGAAAGGGCTCAGACAATAATGTCTGTTTATTGCGCCCAAGACACATACAGCTCCACCTGTAATAAAAGCCAGGTGTCACTGAGGGTTGCGCGAGCGAGCAGGTACGAAGCGTTTATCGCGTAATCGCTAAGATGCCGGAAATTGGACCACGCTATTTAGAGGAAACGCCAAAGAATAACGAGCTAAGACAGACCGACGTTGCTACGAATGATTTTTTAATCAATCGAAATGTTAATTCGTGCTGTGAGAAATATTATTATTATGACTTATACAGGTTTTCCGGCATTGATTCCATTTTCCAGACTGTTGTTCTTGGCAATTTTGCCAATATGTATCTGGTATTTGACGTTAAATCCCACACCCAAAAACTAAGAATTTTTATTCTGTTTCAATTAATTATACATTTAGTAATTTTTCGCGTTGCCAATTTATTCTATAAACAATTAGTTGTGTGCCAAAGTTTTCTTTTTCCAGTCATATTAACAAAGCCATTGAAATGGCAAATGTCTTTCTCCACATTCTCATTGCTTTTGAAGGAAACGATTTTTGATTGTAGTGGTAGAGATAATTGTAGCCAGAGCCTCATATCATGAAAACGGAAGTAAGTCTTTAATATGATTTTTCCAGCAACTATCAGCTAGTATACAATAGCATTACTGTAGTAGTAAATTGAAACAATGATAATAATGAGTATTCATCAAGGATTGACTATTCGAGAACAAAACCAATTGTTTTATAATAAAATGTTTACAAAATACCATCGATTCAATGATCGTGAGTTCGTGTCTCACTTCGATCTCGAACGTTGTGCTCGTCCATTAATCTTTTATAATTATCCCTCATACTTCATAAATTATCAAGTATGAGTGGATTATTCAATCATAATTGACCTCAGTGGATTTCATCCGTTGGAAAGATGAACATGGATTGATCAGTTGATCAATTGAAAATTACGCTATGGGTGAACCGCTCGCAAAAAAAAAAAAAAAAAAAAAAAACATCATAGCGGACGTACCTTTGGTAAAGTCTCGGAAGCTGCCCCCACCCTGCGGCATCTGTGATTTCCCCTCTCGGCGAGAAGGAAGCGCGTAGGCGAGAAGGAGAAGCATGAGGATCTCTGCGTCATGCGAACGTAGTAATCTAAAACGACTCCTTGTTCACTTGTAGTTATCTGATGTTTATGGAAGCGCTGTCGTGTGATTGCATTAACTCATCGGCATCTACATCTTTCTATCTCTTGTATGACTGATATGATAACGTTTATTGGATGTATTTTCAACAACAATCATCCGCTTAGGGAACTGATAAAACAAGAAACTTTAATTGTTCATCTCAAATATGTTTTCCTCTAATGAAAATAGCTGTTTCAAATCCATATATTGAATGTTAGCGTCAATTATGAGGTTTTAATTGTATTTTTTTAAAATTATTTGCCGGACTGGTATTATCACTGAAAAACGTTATCGTGTAATTTACGATTAGCCTGATGTAATTCTGTGTATTCGATATCATGTTCAAATAAACTTCTAAAGTGATGTTTTGTTTTGTGTTTCAGGTAAGGCTCATGCACTACGTACTGCGACTCCAGCGAAATCGGTAGGTGTTGATATTATATTGATCATCGATCGATTAGTTTTCCAGAAAATGTCTTCAAGTAAGAAGTGAAACCAGTCAAGATTCATGTTTATCTATATATTTAAAAAAATAAGGTATTCTGCCATGGCTTCGTTTAGAGCTTCTACTAAACCGATTGTTGTATTTTTTCTTTTAACTGAAAGAATATGATCCCTAAATGTGTTATCAGATATTGTTTGTGTTGATTGACCAACATTTACGGTGTAAATTAATTAATTAAATCATTCTTTAATAGTACGCTTATCAATAGTCAATTGTTTTCTTTCAGAGGGTGTCACTTTGAAAATCGATATACATGAGTCCATAGATGTGAGTCCATGCAACTTGATGTTTTGTTTTGATTGTTGAGATTTGTTTACAATTCGTCAAGGTTTTGTTTCCGTGTAATAATTGCATTGTGGTGTTGACAGTTTACATGTATTTGCTTCTGTGGTGTATTTTATAGAGAACATTCGCACAGTGGGTTTTGCTCGGTTGTACTGAAGTAGTGAAGTTGTTTACAGGTTATGTCGAATTACGAATCGTTGTCCACGCGCCCCAAAAGACGCAAACGTACATGAACTGGGCGCAGGGAAAGAGAAAGTCAGCGTAGGTGTCGTGATAGTGAGGTCATTTCGTTTTCTATTGGGTCATTGTCTATGAAATGTCAGTTTTGTTCTGATTTGTACTTTCCATGTGAGGGAAATTCTGCACAAGATTTACTGTGTGATGTTTAAATGTAAAAATAAGTATACCTTCGAGCAATATGCCAGAAGAAATCAAACAGTTGTTTATAGGAGATGATGACACATCAAAAAACTTTAGAAATAATATCCTTCAGTATATATGTTATATACTATATCTTTTGTGCTATATCTTTTGTGCCGATATTGCATTGCCACCTGGTCATGGGCCATACGTGTTCAAAATTTTGGGAACTTCTCATCACAGAATATCTTCATTATACCCTCAAGATCCAAACAATGCAATATATTGTGAACATTAGTCTGGGTACAGTATTTTACATTTATCTCAGATTTCACCGTCAAATTTTGACGGGTTCTCACTAGTATGTTTTAACTTCAAAATGTACATGCAACTGTAACAAAACTGGTTCTAAAGCCGAAATATCGCGTTTAGCAAACCTGGTAGAAAATCTGCGCCAAATGAAATATAATGTCACATCGGAAACGAATGAAGCAGTTTTGTCGATAGAAAACTGAATCAGTTTTTTAGAAGATACATTATTTTGTTAACACAAGTTTCTTATGAAGTTTTAGTTACAAAACTAGTTTGTAAGATCGCATTACAAACATAGAGTGCTATGGAATTGCGAAAAAACTTTCTACGACCGCTGTTTACCCCAAGAGCCAATCGCAACAGTACCTTTCTTTGGTATGCCACGGAAAATGTTATGAGATTTTTTCCAAAAGTGATATTCTTCCGATCTTTACTTTCAGGCACAGAATAGATTCGAAACAATTTTTCTTCGCAAGATATCGTAAACACGCATTAATTAGGGACTTTTAGCACGTTCGTGACATCTTGAATTTATGCACGGCGAAAAACGCAAGTTGTGTCAGAACTGAAAAGACGCATCTTACGCATAAAACTACCTTACGCTTCACTTCGTAGTATATAGGTCTGTATCTAACTCCGATCTGTTCAAAACGTATGCCTTGTCTAGTAAGCTACTGTGTGAACTACTGAGATTTTGCGCTAGTGATCTTGGATATGACAGCAGTGATCCAATAAAAATTTGATAAAATAGTTCTTGAACTGTCTCTTGGCTGTCCGGGACAAGCCGCGTCGGTTTGATCGTAGCTGACGTTTCGGCCAACATATTGTGGCCTTCCTCAGAGCGTACTCAGAGCGTACGGAGTACGCTCTGAGGAAGGTTACAATATGGTGGCCGAAACATCAGCTACGATCAAACCGACGCGGCTTGTCCCGGACAGCCAAGAGACATACTCCGGCCGCGGAAGCCTACATAATCATAGTTCTTGAACTATTTTCTATTCAATGATTGAAGGTTAAATTGATATTTCTTTTTTTTTAAT
Source organism: Teleogryllus oceanicus (assembly GCA_964035755.1). NCBI lineage: Eukaryota > Metazoa > Arthropoda > Insecta > Orthoptera > Gryllidae > Teleogryllus > Teleogryllus oceanicus. The sequence continues at coordinate 31,403,346 of CAXIVR010000013.1, forward strand.
TTATTTCTTCTCGTTCGACATTTCTGTCTGTCGAGGAGTTTGATAATAGTACATATACCTATAACATTTTGGATATGGCCATCCATAGCAAGGAGTATTCATTCCTACTCGTGAACATGATCTATTTTGAAGGGTGTTCAGGTTTTAAGGTTTTGTCTGAGGTGTCATGTGGGAAGTTAGGGTAGCGCTAGGAAGGTGTAGAAAGTACAAGTTACGGTGGTCTGAGTGTATCCTTAGGGAACCTTGATTTGAATGGCCATGGCCGGGGCCATGAAGCAGGACGACCCAGATTAAATATTGTGGAACAGGGTGAAGAGTAAAGATTTTTAAAGAAACGGTCGGCTATTTTACTTATGTGTTCGTTTAGTGGCAATATATTGAGCTCGCGATGAATTTGGGAGTTTGGAATAAACCATGGTGCCTGGAGAGTCTTTCTTAGGAACTTATTTTGGAATCCAACTAACTTTTGGAGGTTACTGGGTGCTACGCCATCTCATACTGGACAAGCATAGGTTAGAGTGGGTTGAATGATTGATTTGTACAGTAATATTCGGCTTTCGATACTAGTGGCAGATCGAGAGTTAGTTAAGGGGAACATTTTTTATGTTTTTGCCAAGGCTTTATTAGCGGTTGCGTGGATGTGGGGTTTTGATATTTCTTAAACCGTACATACAATTCTATCAAAGATTTTGCAGTGGTACTTTAAAGGGTCTTTTTCAAACCTGAAAAAGCCTATTTGTCGTCGCAATTATCAGTAAATTCTTAACACGCATTTAAGTTAAAAGATTATCACACTTGAGGCAGGTGTGGGCACAACGTTTTATGAATCTTTGATGGTCTGTGACGTCCTTCTTTCGGGCTTAACGACTTAAATTTGTTATAGTGCGTGAAAAATGCCGCCTGAGTGCTTTTTTTCTTTTTGAACTTTTGCACTGGCTGAGATGGCTCAACGCAACAACTTTCCACTGCACCGTCTCTAATCAGGAGGGTCTAGGGTTCCTCTCCCGACCGTGGCGGATTGTGGACACCTCGCCAGGTCAAATTCTGCGTCGGCCTCGAGAATAAATGTAGTGGCAGCCGGTAGTTTTCAGGGGTTTCACCCATCAATATCAGGCGAATACCGGTGCAGTATCCTAAAGAACGAACCCGGGACCGCGTGCCAACCTTCCTTCCTTTCGCTTGACCTATCCTCACCCTTTACTTACATACACGCTTTCATCCTGTACACTTCCCCACATGACGGGAGAACGGTTGGGAGCGTTGAGTTTGTCCCGGATGGGGCGGTGACTTGCTGATGGGACCCCTGTAGTTAGTTAGTTAGTTAGTTAGTTAGTTAGTTAGTTAGTTAGTTAGTGTCTTATTTTACGTGTCGAGACTCGGTCCATCAGGCTCGCTCTTCCGTCTAACCACGCAAATTTCGCTACGCTCCTTTCACCACCGAGCGGAGAAAGGAGGTATTATCTTGGGCGATGAAACAGGCGGATCTCAATTTTGCTCAGAGGCTTCTTTTAGACTTGAGTATCTTTTACACAGTAAATCTACTACATGGGACAGCCGGCTTTACTTCCCCTCCGAAGGAAGGAGTACGAAGGATTTTTTCGCCCTTAAAAATCCACGGCTTCGATCGGGTTTGAACCCGCAAACTCGGGTACAGTCCGATACGCTAACCGTTATACCACCGAATCCGCCATCCGAATCCTGTAGTGGATGGTAGGCCGACGCCGGATTTCATAATGCATAGGGGGAAGATCACCCCCTATGAAATAATATGCACTCCACTTACGGGACTCGTGAACTTAGCCGTTCGCGCACCCGAAATCACTAACCAATCAATCAATCGACACGTAGGACGGGTTTCATGTTCTAGCCGGGAAGGAACACCGCCACTTGCCAGGATATAACATGTAGTACTCTTAATAAACAATATCTAATGCAGTTGACATCCCGGAGACATAAGATATTCAACGAATCATTGAACTCTAGCGTTAGGAGATCCACATCCAATGGCACGTGATTTACAGCGCATAAACTCAATACGTTACAAATATTCTAATTTTTTTTAAAAATTTCGTTCTTATTAATGGACGCACCGCGTCTCTTCGCCCCTGCTCGAACGTTGAGCGCGGAGTAATCTTCAATTAATATCCGCCCTTCTGTATTCCAGAGGACGCTGTATTTTTATGTCTCGTGTAGTCAGTTGTCAAAGAGGACCGCCAGGTAGCATCTCCGCGTATGCGCCTCTTACTTCGCGCGCCCCTGCGTCACTACCCAGCGGCCAGAATAGGAAAGGAATTAGGAAAGGAGTAAGGTTTAGGACACTTCACAGGGGTTGGACTAGCCCTTGTGTAGCGGCCAAAATCGTTTTTTTTGGGGGGGGGGGACAAATTACACGTGAGATTTGAACGGAATCGAACCCGGACCTCAGTGGTGAAAGGCTAGCGACTTCGCTATGTGCTACGAGCGAGCCCTTTCCGTTTATTATTATTCCGTATATTAACAATGTAGAGAACTGGAAATATTAGAACACCGTAGTGTACAAATATCGATCTTTTGCGGCTGCGGAGATGCTCAAAGGTAGTACTAAGTGAAGAGAGATCGCTGGTGATTGCTGAACGTTAAGCTGAGATTCAAGTCCCTGATGAGATGAGAAGAGACTGAGATGCAATGTCGAACGGCTTACTAAAATGGATTATTTACAATATCTATGCGCCCGCGCGCTGCTACCACGTAGCTTCAAGTTTTCCATTTTTTCTCAAAGTTGGCTCCAATTTTTTTCTTCTTTTTTCTGTGGGTACAATAGGGAACACAAAAATGGATGGCGCAGGTTTCACTTCCGCTGAACTCTCCGCATTTTTAAAAAAATTACAAATTTAGAAATAATAGCGTACCCGTGCGAGAACTCTCGCATGTTAAATCCCATCCTATTCATATTTTTCCGTTTCTATATTAAGTCTGTAATATATCTTCTTTTTTTTCCAAGATTCTCTTATCTTTTGGCACTTGTTCTGTGTGTGTCCTTGTTTTGAATTGATTTGATTTGATATTTTCGTGTTTCCGGGAACGTCAACTACTTTGGTGATTTGTCCCGTTAGTGTTGTGCATGTCTTTTTTCTCGGGAGATGCGCGGTGATCTTTTCCCGCTGGATGGCGAGATCCGGCGCGGACCTACCATCGGCTAGTGGGGTTTCCCCCTAACCAGGACTCTCCCACCAGCGGTGCTCCGCCCCAGTCGGGACAAGCTCTGAGCTCCCGACCGGTCTCCGGAAATATGTGATAGTGTAGTGCATGTTAGTGTAAGGGGAGAGGATAGGACAAGGAAGAGGAAGGACATATCGCGCGCGGTCCGTGTCCCGTTTGGTAGGGTACTGCTCCGGCATTCGCCTGGTGCTGATCGGAGAAACCACGGAAAACTACCGATCAGAGCAGCCGGCCGCTAGAATTCTCCTCCAGACCGCGACTGAATTCGACCTAGCTGAAAAGCTAGTGTCGAAAATCCTGCCGCCATCAGGACTCGAACGTGTGTGTCCTTGTAATTGCTAACAATATAATAAACGCTTGTCAGCAAATTTAACTGAGCAGATAACCCCAGTAAATCAAACGCGTAGAATATTGAGTAATTAGTTTAATTTGACATACGGGTGCAGATTGTACTGGCTCTGAACGGATGGGGTAGAATCGAGAAGCGTCGAACCAGCAAAAATGTAAAAGAATGTTCAAGAGGATTTCATCCTATAGATTCAGGTGTGAGAAACGTTTCTTTGAGGTAACATTTTGGTTTCTAAGACCCTTAAAAGCTTCGTTTAAGAGTTATTTAACGACGTAGACTTTTTTAAAAACGTTACGGAGTGTTGCGAGTTGCATTTGAATTGAATACGTAAATGTGTTTTTAAAACAAATTCTTCATATTTATAAAGTCAAAGTGCAATTCGTCACGTCTCCGTGAAATTCTCTTTCTGTAGAGACCTTATTTATAAATATTGGCTGCATGAGAAGGTTGCAAAAGGTATGTACTACTCGCGCAACTTTTCTTGAACGATGACCCTGCTTCCCTCTCTCTTGAGCAATAAACAGTTGAAGACAAAAGCTCGCATCGAGCACTGATGACAACATTCCAAGCATTAAAACTTCATTGGCGCGAAATAGAAGCCAGTCAAAGCTAGTTGCTTTCATAGTCGATAACTTTTGTTCAGCCTTTTTATCATTATCCAAATAAAAGGCTGAGGTAGGTCCAGGTCCTTCAAGGGAGGCACCTAAAATTCCTATCTAGTGTCCCTGCTGTTGCCTACCCAGAGCGATAACCTGGCCGCACACGTAACAGGTTTTCGATTTTCCAGAGGTTGGCATTACTGTAAATACTCTAGTGGCCGACTTTGTAACTAAGACCCCCACTCCGCCCGCATTTCTTCAATCTATCGTTCAAGAGTAGTATACTACTGAAATAATATAGGTGAAAGTATGTGCTGTTAAAGTCACACTGGTTTATGAAGCGTATTCGCCCACCGGGTGGCTACGCGCAGCTGTTCCCTCCCGTGCGCTGCTTCGTAGTTTTCTGAACGAGTTGTGGCGCGTGCGGTAGTGTGAGTGCGTCCTGCGGACAGAGCGACCCGGCCGGCCGAAGCCTCTCGGTTGGCCACCGCCCGCCCGCGCCGAAGCCTCCACTTGGCCAGCTGCCCCATTTTTCTTGCGCGGAAGCGGCGGACTTTGCGCCCCGCCCCCGCCGCCGGGCCCCGCCGCACCCCGCAGATAAAAGTGGCTTCGCATTTAGAACCAGAAAATACGACGTTGCGGTCGCCACCCACGCCATCGCCGCCTACGTCACAACAGCCGCCTCCGTCCCCGCCGCCGTCTCCCCCGTCCCCCGCTCCGCCTCAATCTGTCGACCCGCCGGGGGGAATTCCCTCCCGCCTCCGTTCCCGCCTCCGTTCCTGGCTCCGTCCCCGCCTCCGTCTCCGCCTCCGTTCCCACCTCCATCCCCGTCTCCGTCCCCGCCTCCGTCCCCGCCTGCGTCCCCGCCTCCGTCCCGCCTCGTCCCGCCTCCGTCCCCGCCTCCGTCCCGCCTCCGTCCCGCCTCCGTCCCCGCCTCCGTCCCGCCTCCGTCCCGCCTCCGTCCCTCGCCTCTCGTCCCCGCCTCCGTCCCCGCCTCCGTCCCCGCCTCCGTCCCGCCTCCGTCCCCGCCTCCGTCCCCGCCTCCGTCCCCGCCTCCGTCCCCGCCTCCGTCCCCGCCTCCGTCGCCTCCGTCCCGCCTCCGTCTCCCGCCTCCGTCCCCGCCTCCGTCCCCGCCTCCGTCCCCGCCTCCGTCCCCGCCTCCGTCCCCGCCTCCGTCCCGCCTCCGTCCCCGCCTCCGTCCCCGGTTTCCCAATTCTCAAATTTACCGTTACCTTCATCCACCCGGTAGAAAGCCTTTGCGAAAATTTCCCTGAAATAAATTTTAATAACAAGATTTTTCCACAAACGCCCCGCGGCTGATGGGAGACTCCTGGTTAGGGGGAATCCCCGCTAGGCGCCGGTAGGTCGGCGCCGGAGCTCGCCATCCAGCGAGGGAAGATCACTGCCATCTCCCGAGGAAAATCTAGCATTAAACTAATGACCTAAGCTGTTCACGCGCCCGGAATCACTAACCAACACGCAAGGCCGTATACTGCTGTTTGCCTGTCCCTGCCTGTTTTACACGGTCATGTTTTCATTATTTACCGTCGGTACATTATTTACCGTCTAGTTACTGAGCAGACTGGATGTAATTGGTACGAAAAAATCATGCATGCTTCATTTTTTCTTACAGATTTCATCCAGTTTGACTACGGCGCCCCTAGTGTCACTTTATGGAAGTTTCTTCGATTGCGTGCATTCTCCGGACAGAGTATATACACGGCAGCAGATGCCACAATAATGCTAACTGTCGCCGTAGCGATTATTGTTTTCCTTTCCATCTCGCAAATTAAACCACAATACCTCACTCGTCTTTCTACTCCTTACACTGCGAATTCGTAACTATGATCATTCTTCCCGCTAATTTTGTTTCCGTAAATTCGATGTTCAATTGTTAAACTTCCAGCGCTTTTTGCGGCGTTCGGAGGAAGTATTTTCATCACGATTACGTACAGACCAGAAATGACCGTGTAAAACGGCGGAATCACGTTCATCCGGTTTCAGTACGCATAGAACCGAACGTCCTTTTCCCATCCACTTTCTGTACAGGAAAATGATGAAAAAATAATGAAAAAATGACCGTGTAAAACAGGCTTTAGACGTGCCCGAAGGGAAGTCAGCGAGTCTCTGAGCGTCCCACATCACTCTGGAGAACGGAAAGACGAACAGCGAGGTGCGGTGCGTTGTTTGACAGCGTAAGAAGAATCGAGAGTTGGCGTTCGTTCCAGAATGTCTGTAGTGTGTGCGGAACACAGTGAAATCGTCAAAAAAATTGCAGCGCGCCATCAAGTCCATTGGCCCAAGATTGTTGACAGACGGCATCGTTCTGTTGCACGATAATGCCAACCCGCATGATCTCAAGGTTGTTCCGACTACGCTGCAAACGTTCCGCTGGGAAATTCACATATCCGTACAATCCTGGTGTATCCCCATGCGATTTTAAAATTGTTGGAGCTCTAAAAAGGCTCTTTGCCGTCGAATTGGTTCGGCTGGTTGGTTGATAGTGAAACCGGGCACGTCAACTACTGAGAACATTGGTCCCGTAAGTGTAGTGCATGCTTTTTCATCGGGAGGCGGCGGTGATCTTCCCCCTTTGGATGGCGACATGCGGTTGTGACGCACCATTGGCTGGCGGGGTTCCCACAAACAGGTATCGCCCACCAGTGCGGCACTGCCGCAACTAGGACAAGCTCTCAGTCCCGACCGATCTCCCGATATGTGTGATAGTGTAGTGCATGTTAGTGTAAGTGTGTGTGTGTGTGTGTGTGTGTGTGTGCAAGGGGTGAGGATAGGACAATGAAAAGGAAGGAAATTTCGCGCGCGGTCCGTGGCCCGTTTGTTAGGGAATTGCTCCGGCATTCGCCTGGTGTTGATCGGAGAAACCACGAAAAACTACCGATCAGAGCAACCGGCCTCTACAATTCTCCTCCAGGCAGCGACTGAATTCGACCTAGCTGACAAGTCAGTGTGAAAAATCGTTCCGCCCGCCGCCGGGACTCGAACGTAGCACCTCCCGGTCAGAGGCACTACAGTGACATCAGTTGATGCACCTCTCCCGGTCGAATTGATTCGGACGAAGAGATGCACGCCTGGAAGCAGTCACTATTCCGAAGGGAATGAGCAAAAACATGATTCTATGAATCCATTGACCATTCTGTTTCACAATGGGCTAAATTTATAAATAGTTAGGGCGAACACTTTTGAAATAATTAACACTTTGCTCACTTTTTTCCCAACTGTCTCATTTTCATGTGACTGACCGCGAGACAAAATAATATAGTAGGTTTTCTGACTGCCTAGAACCGTGTGGGCACTCAGAGATCTTAGGGATTTTTTTGTCTCGTCAGTGAAATGCAGCTAACGTGTGAAGCAGGGGGGAGTTGAATGACCTCCGCCAGACGTTCTGCTCCGTTTCCGATATTCAGAGTGGAGTCTATATTTTGAGGAGACACATGAAATTAACTTACGGATTTATTTTTATGCAGAATATTTGTATGTAAGCTTCGCGGATCAAAACCGGAAGAAATGAATCACCCATAATAAACATTAGGTGTCTGCACACTCTAGACCACACTACATAAACACGACGCCGCAGTTTTACGAAAGATGTTTCTCCATGTAGTATTGTAATCCTCTAAAATTATAGATAAATTAAAATTTTCCCGCTGTTTGCTTTGTTGCTTTGTTTCTATAATATTGTATGTATAAACTAACTGTATCCATCGAAATGCTTATTTTTTGCTCTTGAATCGTGAAATTTATTATGATTCCTGAACCTACAGTTTTGATCATGTCAAGAACGATCGTGTGTCAATAGATGACGATAGTACGCGATGCCGAGAACGTTTGATAACGGGTAGTGTCATACTAATTAGAATGTCTGGAAATATTTTGGTCACTTTTGTACAAGAAGGAAAGAATACTGCCGTTTAAGTTCATTTTAGTTGCCAATTTCGTTGAACCCGTACATTTGTAGTAACTCAATTATTTAAGGGGATACATTAATTCTTTATTTTCATTTTTTATTTAAATAAATACTAACTTTTGGCCTTGTGGGATTACCAGCTCATTTTTACCATACCAGCTCATTTTTGTAATGCACCAGCTGAAGTATTCTGAGTTGTCCGGATAAAACTGGCGGCGCTAGCCGAATTCGTTTACTACGCTCCGTGAAGTCACGAAGGTTAAGCGAATTCGAGACTCGCGGGTTCGTGGTTGGGTGACCGGCCAGGAACCCCGGGATCTAACGGCGTCGAGCCCCTGGCCGAAGGAATAAAAGGCACTGACTGCGACGTGACGAGGCTTGTCAAATATTAAAAAAATAAAGCACATTAATGGAGGATTACTCCCCAGTGAAAAGCGCTTAACGCCCCTTAAGGGGCTTGGAGACGCGTTGCGTCAAGGTGTAGACGCAACAAAATTTTAAAAAAGTACTAATTATGTCTAACATCATCTGTTAGACAGGAAAAGGAATGCATTCTATAAATGATGCGCTCAAAATAACAACGGTAGATCTAATGACCTCGGGCGAAAAAACGTCCTCGGACGTTCTATTGTCGCTCGATCATTAGAACCATTACAGAGCCCTTGGTGGATTTGTTTTTGTGTATTTCACGTCCTTGCTATTGTTTGGTAACTCGTATTTCCCGTTTGTGAAAATATGTTAAGCACTCACGGAGCCTGCTGCGTGGGCGAATCCGATGTAACGGTCATTCACTATCCCCTTCGCCTGACGGTCGTGCTGTAAAGTTTCTTCAGGATGTAAATTACGTTTCCAAGTCTGGTTTACTTGTTTGATTTGGCGAGAACGGAAGGTGAGTTTTTAGACTAAGACAAATGTGTGTTTTGATATTAGTCCAGAACAGACAAATGATCCTAAATATCTTGTTTAAATTGTATTTTGAGATTTATTGTAATTAATAACGTTGAAGAGAACATACTTCATTTTATAACATTTAGTACGAGTACAATTAGATTTGATTTACTCTTCTAGTAACCCCATAATTTTGATAAATCAAGCACCTCTATTAACAGCCTTTTAGCTGGAACGTTTGGTGGCCGTTTAATGTTTCACTGGGCATTTTTAGAGTACAAGTGGCACGCATTCTTTTTAGTGTGAAATCTTTAATTAACACTTATTCCGAGTTAATTTGTATTCTTCAGTGTTTGAACAAGGTGATTCATAAATAACAATGGAATAGAGAGAACAAAATTTCATTTTTCATAAAAGAAAAAGTAGACATTTTCCCTGTATAATTTAACAGCAATATGTTAGGAAGAAATGTTTACGATACACATTTTTGTCCGAGTTTCTGATTCTGAAAATCCACAACCCCACGAATGGTTTGGTACCATCAATAACCATAATTAGAGTGGCGAATCGCCATTCATTCGTCTATTTCTGGGCCTCTGGCAGTAGTACTTGGCTTCAGCTTGGTGAAATGAAGTTCATTCTAACCCGGATGTCGTGGGTTGTGCTTAATTGTGGAAGCTTGTTGCATTCCGTTGAAGATCTCATTCATCGCCAGGGTTCTGCTTGGGTAGCCAAACGCAGCGAAGCGAAGGGATACCTGTTTATTATGCAATGTGCAAGACGCGAACGATGCATTCCAGCTCCGCTCTTTCGTGACTAAAACTGATATTTATATGTTAATACGTGTCTATTTGTTTCTTCATTAACTGAAATTATAATTTTATCATACTTTCACCCTTAAGGCAATTTGGAGTACCTAATACGCCAGGGTTCACGCGGTTGAGAATAACACGGTGTCAAGGACTTTAGCAGTGTTCAAGTGTTTTGCTTTTGCTTTTTCTCATTACTACGTAAGAAGTAAAGAGCAAGTAATGTAATCGTGCTGCGGAAATCGGCGATTTTTTCGAGAGAAAAACTCTTATTGCTGGGTTCTTGTGAAGAAAACGTGGATAAAATCTTGTTCCTTAAATGTAGTAAATTACTTCCTCTAAGATGATGTGCAGTCAGAATCCACATTTTGTGGGACAGTGATACTGAAATAATGACTGACGACAAAACGTCTTGTCTATTCGTCCGTTTACATGCGGTCGATCCTGGCACCTAAACAGTTCAGACTATTTTTTCGAAAATTGATATTCTTCGATCAATCTGAACTAACTCGAGGTCCTGGAAATTTGAAAGGAAGATTTTGATTTTACGGGTACATTACATAAAGTTTCACTAACATTTTAAAAATTTTCTCAAATATGACTCCAATTTTTTCAATAAAACTTCGTCCTTGGCTAAAGTTAAAAATGCAAGTAATTTTGAAATAAGGTCGCGTACAATTTTTCGAAAATATGTTTTATTTTTCGTGTAATTTTGCTAGAAATATAGGCAATGTTTGAACATTTATTTTCACAAAAATTACTCCAACTATTTTCTTTCAATTATTTCCTCGTATGTATCAAAAGATGATAAAATAGTTAATGCTGGTCCCATTTTTGGCTAAATCTATGTTTTGGAAAATTACCCCCCCCAAAAAAAACAACAAAAAAAACATTGCAATAGTATTCCGAATCAAGAGATTTTTTACTACAATGAAATCTATTTTACAAAAATTAGATCTTTAAAAAAAGACATGTACAATTTTCTGAAAAATTCCCTAAATTAGATATAATGGGAGAGAGAGTTCGGCGGAGAGACTGCGGTATGTAGCGCTAAAAACTCGGCGAGTTAAATCGATGGATCTGTGTTGAAGTCTCAGCGAAGAGAATAATATATTGCTGGATGGAAATACTTTTGCAGGTTCATTTAACACTATAATATTCATAGACATGATCAAAGCTGTTGTAGCTCCACTAGTTATATCTGGGAGGATTGTTTTGATATGCATATACATCAGTATAAAGGTAGAAATTTTTGTTGTGATCACTAGCTATATTTTGCAGAGTTAAAAGGCTTGAATATTATAACAATTTAATAGTTAATTTGCGTTGTGAAAAGTGTTAAGAAAATCAAAATACTTAATTTTTATTCATTATAGGTTTAGTGAAAAGTGTATACATTTAAAAAATGATTATTATGGAGTTAATTTTAGTGCAAGTGTAAAATATTGAGTATATGCTTTGTGGATGGTAATACTATCATTGTATTTGAAGTAAACTGGTCATGTGTGCATATTCGTAAAGTCTAAATAAATAGCTAATCTTACACTCCTACTAGTTTCTTTTACTAGTATTTACCGTCATTATTTTTTCATGGATTTCGCTTGAATTTCCTTATTATCGAGGAAATACACCATTTTCTTTTTAAATGCACTTTCTTGCCAAATTTCTAAAACAACCCTTTGTTTTTTCTGTAATGAATTCTGTTGTTCAAAAACATATCTTGAAATAAGGTTATGCAACTTTTTTCGAAAATATTAGTAGTTTTCGCGTAATTTGAGGTGACATACAAGCAATTTTAGACAGTTATTTGCTCAAAATTAATTGGAAATTCAAATTGCCAATAAATCTAGAACTCGCATTATCATAGTCCTTGTCGCTTCTATCCTTAATAAGAAAATTTCATTACTCTATCTGCACTTATGTTCCTTCATGTTCCGTACTTTGCTTTCAGACCTGGAGCGGTAGCTCAGTGCATCAACTGATGTCACTGCAGCGCCTCAGACCGGGAGGTCATAGGTTCGAGTCCTCACTGCGGCAGGATTTTCGACACTAGCTTTTCAGCTAGGTCGAATTCAGTCGCTGTCTGGATGAGAATTCTAGAGGCCGGCTGCTCTGTTCGGTAGTTTTCCGTGGTTTCTCCGATCAACAGCAGGCGAATGCCGGAGCAGTACCCTACCAAACGGGCCACGGACCGCGCGCGATCTGTCCTTCCTCTTCCTTGTCATATCCTCTCCCCTTACACACACACTTCACTAACATGCACTACACTACCACATAATCCGGGAGACCGGTCGAGAGCTAAGATCTTGTCCCGGCTGGGGCGGTGCCTCGCTGGTGATAGAGTCCTGGTTAGGGGGAAACCCCACTAGCCGACGGTAGGTCGGCGCCGGATCTCGCCATTCAGCGGGGTCCGCCATCTCCCGAGAAAAAAACATGCACTACACTAACGGGACAAATGACCAAAGCAGTTGACGCGCCCGGAAACACGAAAAAATCAATAAATCAATCAACTTTGCTTTCAGTCTTCGTGAGGGCTTCACTACAATGTATACGCTACATTCCCTTAGGGAAAACGTATCATACCACGAGTGCTTTGAAAATTGTTGATAAATCCCCGACTCGAGAAGCAAGGAGAGGTTTGATCTGAGAATTTCCAAAGTACGAGGGGTATGTATTTAATAGGACTAATCCATGAATGAAATTGCGTCCTACGAAGTTCCAGAAGGCGCCAAATATTGAAAATAAGTGAAAAATATGTTAAAATCAGAGAGGTATATTACATTACAGGTTACATTACAGGTTATACTACATTCTACTCGCGCAACTTTTCTTGAACGAAGACCTTGCTTACCCCTGCCTTGAGCAATAAACAGTTGAAGGCGAAAGCTCGCAGCGAGCACTGATGACAAGGTTCCAAGCATTAAAACTTCCTTGGCGCGAAAGAGAAGCTAGTCAAAGCTAGATGCTATCATAGTAAAGAACTTCTGTTCAGGTTATTATCAATGTATAAAGAAATGGCTGAGACTGGTCCAGGTTCTCCAAGGAGGCACCTAAAACTCCTATCTACTGTCCTTGCTGTTGCCTACCCAGAGCGATGACCTGGCCGCACGCGTAGCAGGTTGACTTTTATTTCTTAGAGGTTGGCGTTTCTGTAAATACTCTTGTGGCCAACTTTGTAACTAATACGCCCACTCCGTCCTCATTTCCTCAATCTATCGTTCAAGAAAGGTTGCGCGAGTAGTACACGGTTTATTGGACATCGACATAGCAATCGATGTTTATCGCGACGTAGGATGGATGAGTCACAGATTTTTATTGCCCAGTTGGGAGAAGCGGTAAGAAAAAAATCGGATAGCAAAAGGTGTAATTGTATACACCTTTTGAGATACACCGCCCTGCTTGGGGCATTTTATATGCATAGTTAAACTACATTGGTTTTAATTTCGCGAGTGAAATAATTGTACGTAATTTCGCTACTGGTTTGAAACTTATCGATTTGTTCGCGAGTCGCGTAAAGACGAGAGGGAATATCTGAGAATTTTCAAACCACGAGCTGAAATCTGTTAGACTATATCATGAATGAAAGTCATAAATCGATTGAAAAGTCTGAATATAGTGTTAAAAAAACGCAAAATATTGCTTGGCGAGTCGTTTCTGACGCTCTATTGATTACTGCAGCTTCCGTTATTGAAGGAATATTTATTTATTTTCCAAAACAGATGAACGTCATCTGGGGTAAGACGATAGCAAAAAGTACAGATGTAAATTTTTCGATTTAGATCCCATGATTTGTTTATAACCAACCTATTTTAAAACACTTTTGGCCAAATTGAAATGAATAACTCATGAGTAATTAATAACTTTTGAATAGTCGTAGGAAGGCAGATCAAGATGTCTCCTGTGAAAATGACGACTGGAGTTTCTTTTCTCCTAACGCAGTATAAAGACTACACTAACAGTTGAATATTTTCTGTAAATATATTTACATCATTCCATTTTAATATTTTCCATGTATTTTTCTTCGATGGTTAGATGGTGTGCATTTCATCTCCCCTCATGCTACACTTCTATAAATCATACATAAATAATCTACATCGCTAAATAATCATACATCGTCCAAAGCATGTTAATCAATCCAAATAAATCTAGCTTTACCAAATCAATAACTCTCATATTGTGCGCATAACCACGAATTTACAACGAATCAATAAACTAATTTACATTATGTATAGCATTTGATACGAATACTAAATTCAAACACCATATGAACGGAAGTCCATAGAATATTACATCCTCTGTACGTTAAAAAAACAAATTCTGAGTTGGTTAGAGGAAATAGACGTTGCGTTTAATTTGTTGTACGAATAAAAAAATCCTCTCTCGAATATTTTTGCCGCAGAAAGGGCCCTCTGAATGTCGTATTTTACTCGGTAATGGGAGATCTTTCACGCTGGAAGCGCTGCCGTCGCGTCTCGGCAAATTGCTCATATAGTTCGTCGCCGCAGTGCAGTGGACGCCAAATCACCAGTCATGCTCCTCTCCCACCCCTCCCTCGCACCCCCACCCTTTGCTGCAACGCGCCCATATCAGCTTTAACCCCCCCCCCGCAGGCCTGCCAACGAACTAGGTCAAATTAGACAAGGGCGTGATGATTAGCTTAAACGAATGAAGATATAAGTGGATGATGATTGAATGAAGAAATGGCTGAGTTTACTACGCGTTATTTCATTAATATATTACTGAACAAACAAAATAGTTATTTATTTATATTTATGGTTATTATCTCCACGAATGGCTCATATAGTTCGTCGCCGCAGTGCAGTGAACGCCAAATCACCAGTTGTCGCCCTCTATATCACCCACATCACCACCTTCAATCCCATCTCCACCCGGCGCAGCAACGAGGCACACACACACACACACACACACACACACACACACACATACACACACACATACACACACACACACACACCGCACGCCTAATATCGAACTGGGTCAATTGGACAGAGAACGATGGTTGGTTTAAAAAATTGAATGAATGAATAAAAAATAAATGGATGATGAATGAATGAATTAATTGCAGATTTTACTACGAATTATTTCATTAATGTACTAGTGGATTCGGCAATGCTTATTTATTACAATCCAGGCACTAGCTAGATAGCTAGGTCCAATGCAGGTGCTGACTGAAGAGGAGTGCTGGCAGTGGGCTGTTCTGATTGGTAGTTTTCCGTGATTTCTCCGATTAACACCAGGCGAATGCCGGAGCAGGACCCTCCCAAACGGGCCACGGACCGCGCGCGATCTTTCTTTCCTCTCCCTTGTCCTATCCTCTCCTCCTTACACACACACTTACTGCGTGCTGTCTCCTGCAGGTACCCCATGTGAAAACGCGCGATGTTCTCATAGTCCCTTTAGCGTCTGCTTCATTTATCTCAGGGGCGGAAAGTGCGCGTCAGCGACAGATCATTTTTACTTTTAGGTGTGAAACGCATCACTGACGCTACGGATCGTGACTTTTAACATTAATTTTGGAGAAATATTGGCGATCGCCAAGTGTTCAGCCACACCATTCAATGAGAGAGCTTCACGATGCAGCGATGTTTGCTAGTCGTAGATATCGCTAGTTTGTACGACGTCTATTGCGTCTAGTCTGGCTGCAAAACTACAGCCCTGAATAGATGAAGCTTTTACTACCGATGAGAAAGTTGTGTAGTGCAAAGTGTGCATCAACAAATGCTTTCCAAATGATTTTGAAAACGATTGTATTGTTTTTAAAATTTGTTTAGGAATTTTTTAATAAATGTAATTTTGTATTATGTAAATGTGTTTTCTAATAAGTGAATTTTAATATTACATATTTTATCCGCTTTTACATATTTATTACATATTTTTACTGTTTTCATTACATATTTATGTAGATATTTTGACGTTCCATACTACATATTTTTCCGGTCTCTAGTGATGACACGTTTAATACGGGAGGGTGCTGCGGGTTGCGTAGAGTTTCTCTTCAGAGGCGCTTGAGTCAGCATAAACACACAAAATCATCAACGCGCATGTATGTGCGTCAGACACACGCATATTCCCATTGTACTATCTTCGTGTAAATGTAAGCAATAAATTTGCGATTTTATCGCAATCGAATGAACGATATGGCATTGCATGTAATACGAACAAACAAACATACATTGATTTTTATATATTAGATTACTGAATGAACAAAATAGTTATTTGTGCACCAAGGGCGATGTAAGAGTTCTAATGATCGAGTGGAGACAAGCCGGTTCGAGGGCGTTTTGTTGCCCGACATCATTAGAAGTACTCACAAGATTGTATTTTTACCGAATTTTAAAAATTTAAGATTTACTTATTTACTAATTAACAAGACGTTAATTTAACTCAGTTTTTTCATAATTCCCTTTTATAACTCCCTTCATAAGAGAACATCCCAATGTTTCTACCTTTTCTCCTTCAGCATCGCATTCTCCTCTGCCCTTTATCTTCTCGAAAGCCTTCACCTTAGACTCCTCGAAAGCCTTCACCTCAGACTCCTCGAAAGCATTTATCTCCAGACTCCTCGAAAGCCTTCACCTCAGACTCCTCGAAAGCCTTCACCTCAGACCGAAAGCTTACTCCGACTCCTCCAAAGGCTTCAACCCAGACTCCTCGAAAGCCTTTATCTCAGACTCCTCGAAAGCCTTCACCTCAGACTCCTCGAAAGCCTTCACCTCAGACTCCTCGAAAGCCTTCACCTCAGACTCCTCGAAAGCCTTCACCTCAGACTCCTCGAAAGCCTTCACCTCAGACTCCTCGAAAGCCTTCACCTCAGACTCCTCGAAAGCCTCACCTCAGACTCCTCGAAAGCCTCACCTCAGACTCCTCGAAAGCCTTCACCTCAGACTCCTCGAAAGCCTTCACCTCAGACTCCTCGAAAGCCTTCACCTCAGACTCCTCGAAAGCCTTCACCTCAGACTCCTCGAAAGCCTTCACCTCAGACTCCTCGCCTTCACCTCAGACTCCTCGAAAGCCTTCACCTCAGACTCCTCGAAAGCCTTCACCTCAGACTCCCGAAAGCCTTCACCTCAGACTCCTCGAAAGCCTTCACCTCAGACTCCTCGAAAACCTTCACCTCAGACTCCTCGAAAGCCTTCACCTTCGCAACTTCCCCACCCCCGCTAGGGCTACCAAGCCTCTTGGACCACCGTAGCTTTCTTCATTCTTCCTCCACCTCGTGTCACTTTTCAGGGGTTCCTTCAGAGTAGTCCGAGAGACTTACATCAG
The DNA here is from genome assembly GCA_964035755.1 of Teleogryllus oceanicus. Lineage (NCBI taxonomy): Eukaryota > Metazoa > Arthropoda > Insecta > Orthoptera > Gryllidae > Teleogryllus > Teleogryllus oceanicus. The sequence goes on from CAXIVR010000013.1 coordinate 31,420,401, forward strand.
GTTTTATTTCACTTTACTATCAATTTATAACTACTATTTTCTATTATGCCTCGTAGTTTAGCTCATTGGTCAGCGTGCTCGCTTTCCATGTCGCGACTCCGGGTTCGATTTCCGGTCGGGGCAAGATTATAATGTGCGTTTTCTTTGCAATGTCCCAGTATATGTTGCTGTGTGACGATGAGAAAACTCACTTCTCAGGTGTGAAGACCAGAAAACTTTATCCAGCAGCTCTTCAATATTTACAATAAGTTCCATTCTAATAAAAGTGTCTATCAATTTTAATTATGACTTTGTTTTTCCTTCACGTTGCATTTTATTTCAGATTTCGTTGCTTCCTATTCCAATCTTCACGCCCGTCCACCCCGTCCCCGGCTCTCACTCCATCACTCCCGCCGCCAGCGCTTTCGCCTACTGGGAGAGATGGCTCAACTGTAGTCCTTCTGACCGGGAGGTCCGACTGTGGCACGATTTTCGACACTAGCTTTTCAGCTAGGTCGAATTCAGTCGGAGGATCGATTGATTGATTATTTTCGTGTTTCCGGGCGCGTTAACTGCTTCGGTCATTAGTCCCGTTAGTGTACTGTATGTTTTTTTTCTCTGGAGATGGCGGTGATTTTCCCCCGCTGGATGGCGAGATCCGGCGTCGACCTATCGTCGGCTAGGACTCTCTCACCAGCGGGGCTCCGCCCCAGTCGGGACAAGCGCTAAGCTCCCGACCGGTCTCCCGGAATATGTGGTAGTGTAGTGCATGTTAGTGTGTGTATGTGTGTGTAAGAGGCGTAGATAGGACAAGGAAGCGGAAGGACAGATCGCGCGCGGTCCGTGGGCCGTTTGTTAGGGTACTGCTCCGACATTCGCCTGGTGTTGATCGGAGAAACCACGGGAAAATACCGATCAGAGCAGCCGGCCGCTAGAATTCTTCTCCAGACAGCGACTGAATTCGACCTAGATGAAAAACCAGTGTCGAAAATCCTGCCGCCGTCAGAACTCGAACCTAGGACCTCCCGGTCAGAGGCGCTGCAGTGACATCGGTTGATGCACTGAGCTACCGCTACCGGTGCTGTCTGGATGAGCATTCTAGCGACCGGATGCTCTGATCGGTAGTTTTCCCTGGTTTCTCGAACACCAGGTGTGTGCCAGAGCAGTACCCTGCCAAACGGGCCTGCGATCTTTCCTTCCTCTTCCTTGTCCTTCCTTTCCTTCCTAGCCCCCTTACACTAACATGAACTATTCATGCCGGGAGACAGGTCGGAAGCTTGGAGTTTGTTCAGGCTGGGACGCTGCTTCGTTTTGGGGTGATACCTGGTTGAGGAAAACCCCGCAAGCTGACGGTAGGTCGTCACCGGATCTTGCCATCCAGCGGAGGAAGAACACCGCCACCTCCCGAGAGAACAAACATGCACAACACATACGGAAGTAATGACTCTAGTCGTTGACCGACCTGGAATCACTACCAATCAATCAGTCAGTCAGTCAATCGCTTTCGCCTCCACCACCACTCGCGCGCCTGCGTCCATTTCCGTCCGCACCTCCGCGTTCGCCCTCCACTCTGCCCCCGCTCCCGCCTCGTCCGCCCTCGCCCTGGCCGCTCCCCCGAGTGCGTCACGGCGCTCACGGGGGCTGGCCGCGCGCCAGCGCTGCGCATCCATTTCCCAGGCGTATTTTTATGTGCGCCCACGCGCCGCTCGCAGCGCCACGCTCGGAAACAAGCGCGCGCCGCGCCGCGCCGCGCACGCCATGTAGCCTCCCCGACGCCGCCGCTGGATGGCACGGAGGGAGGGAAGTTTATTACGAGTTGAGTTATGTATTCATATTGAGTTTTAGACTTATTTCTTTTTTATCTATTTAGTATCTATTTTGAAATTGTTCGTGTTTGTAGATGTCATTGCTGTAACTCCAGGAAGGATCTAAAATTAGTGTGGACATTATTATGTGTTAATTAAATAAAAACTTCATTATATTGTGATTTGGTTATTTCATTTTAAAGGATGGTAGGACTCAAAAAGAGGTAGAAAGGAAGGAAAGAATGTAGGGGGAAAAGGGGAATGAATAATGCAGAGGGAAAGATAAAACAAGATAAGCAGACAAAAAAAGAAAATAAAAAAAAAGAAAAAAAGAAAAAAAAAGAAAAAAAGGAGTTAAAGAAAAATACAGAAAACGGATGGGAATGGAGGGAAATGAAAATACTTAGAAAGAAAGGAAAATAAACTGAAAGAATGGAAAAGAAATGGAGAGAAAGGGAAGGAAAATTTGAGAACAAAATGTGATGTGAAAATAATAGAAAAAGAAAGGAAATACAGAGAACGAAAAAAAGAGGGCAAAGGGAAAAGAAAGAAGAGAGTCAGTCAAGAAAAAGAATGATTAAAAGAAAAGGAAATGAAGAAACAAAAAAAAAAAGAAGAGAAAAAGGAAATATTTCATAAAAAAGGGATAGAAAGACAGAAAAGAATAAAAAAAAACACGGAAAAGACGGAAAGGAGGACAGACAGACAGACAGACAAAAGGAAAAGGAAAAAACCAAAAAAATTTTTAAAAAAAAGTAAGACGTAGAAGTAGTGGATAAAGGAGTAAAGCGGAATGTGAAGGAGAAAGGAAGGAAATAATATTCAGAACGAAAGATACTACGTGAGAAGCGCAATGAAATTTAATTGCAGATAAAAGGGAAAAAACAACTCATTGGAAAACAGAAAACTGAAATTTTCAGATCTATGGCTATACATTTCTTGATCATCTTTAAAATACCCATCGGCAAATACAGAGACTACATCAGAAAAAGTATATGTATTTATGTTTTCCGTTTCCTGTGAAGCACGTGATACCATGCTGATCGTAGTTGACGTATGTCAATTTTATTGCTCCAGTGAAAAAAGTGCTCATAAAGTCAATAGGACGGACGTATGTAAAAATATTTCACCGAAATATAGTTCTATTACAGAACAATTTTCTGACCGGGAGGTCCTAGGTTCGAGTCCCGACAGCGGCAGGATTTTCGACACTGGCTTTTCAGCTAAGTCGAATTCAGTCCCTGTCTGGAGGAGTATTCTAGCGGCCGGCTGCTCTGATCGGTAGTTTTCCGTGGTTTCTCCTATCAACACCAGGCGAATGCCGGAGCAGTACCCTACCAAACGGGCCACGGACCGCGCGCGATCTGTCCTTCCTCTTCCTTGTCCTATCCTCTCCCCTCACACACACACTTACACTAACATGCACTGCACACGTTCTGAGAGACCGTTTAGGAGGGAGCTTAGAGCTTGTCCCGGCTGGGGAGGTGCCCCGCTGGTGGGTGAGTCCTGGTTAGGGGGAAACTCCGATAGCCGACGGTAGGTCGGCGCCGGATCTCGCCATCCAGCGGGGGAAGATCACCGCCATCTCCCGGGAAAAAAAATGCACGACACTAACGGGACTAATGACCGAAGCAGTTGACCCGCCCGGAAACACGAAAAAACAAACCAAACCAAACCAGAACAATTTAAATATATGAGTGGGTCGTTCATATTATATAAATCGTCCGTATCCCAAGTAAGGCATTTTATAATTATAGTTCGAGTGAACACTGTTTTACGTTACTCGCGTATTCGTAAAAGACTCACCTCACGAAATCTTGTAAGTTCGATTTCCAGCTCAGTGGTGAAAAATTTGTTTTCGGTTTGGTTAATAGTAGTTTATGCAATGAGTTTATAATGTTAAGCTTTATTGCATGAGCACATGTTTGGAAAACGAACGACGTTAGGAGCGAGTTTTCTAATTTGTACGAATGCAATAAAGCAACATTATAAACGAGTTGTATACGCTATTTTTTGTATAACAACATTATAAATTTGTAAGAGAATTAAACTTAATTTTGCGAAACATCTTTCTTGTGAAGTCTCGGGCATCTATGCGAGAAAACGATGTTTGGTAGTCCCCTTTGTCTCTACTTCCTCACGATTCTCTCGCTGCGATTGATTGACTGTGTGATGACGCAATTATTCGTTCCGTAAAATCTAATACGTCATCATTTCTGCCGTAAAACGACCGATTATGAACAATTTTTTAAAAATTTATTTTTTTTATTTATTGTCGCATCAACTACATGGTCATTAGCGACAGGTATAAGGTTACAATTGTTTACATTGTATTACAAGGATACACAGTCCGTTGTATATACAGATTAGATTCCAGAAAATTCAATGAGGATACAACACAAAATTATACAATAGAAAATGTACCACGAAAACAAATAAATGCAATACAAAATATATAAGTGATTTCAATAGTAATTACATGATTACATGATTAATACATGATTACAATATGTGACATACCCATATGTCACATTAAAATAAACTAACAGTTATTTGTAGACAATATGGTGGAACATGCATTACGAAATATCACGAGAGCTAGAGCTTAGCAACGACCGTGTAGTTTTTGTTTTTTCTAAATGCATTAAGAGATGGCTTGGTGCCGAAAGTAGAAAATTTGGAATTGGTCGAAGAAGTTTAGACGATCAAAATGTCAGCTACACCAAAATATAACGAACGTATGGATTGGCTGGGTGAGAGAAGGACGGTCAAATGTTATGAAAAAAATGAAGGTAGTTTAATACGAAGTCTTCGAGGGATGAATCATGCAAGAAGATTTCATTCTGCTCGGAAACGCGCTTCTGAACTGATCGTAGGTTCGTGAGAGGGAACGAGTACAATCTAGATATAATTGGGTTATCAGTGAAATTTTAAGGACAGTGAATGATATTGCAGATATTTTCATGTGGAAGCAATATTGATGTATAAATTGGAACTTTGTCGGGAGTGGTAATCGAGTTCGGGACTATGTCATAGGACGTAATCGGGACTGATAATTTTGATAGTTTGAGACCAGCTTGGATAGGGGCAGAAGAGGATTTCGTGGAACTTTGGACTACGGCAAGCTAGCAAGATATTTCGACTGAGAAGTCTACAAGGGACATCAACGAAGAAAAGATAAGTTAACCGCGGTATAAAGTGTAAATTGAAAGATATCTTGATCAAAGGCCTAAAAATTGTAAATTCACTAAATTGTTTGCTAAAAGCGTAAAAATAAACTTTGTTGAATTTTGTTCTTTAGAAAAGAAAGTGATCTTTCATTTAGTCAATCTAAACAGAAATGAACTAGGAATAGAAACATTCTATTTCAGATTCCCAGCTGCGCTGTATAGTCGGCGGATCCTATAATCCATGATAAAGGTAATAAGGATTATAATATATCGTGACCCATTGACCCAGCAAGCCGGACGCTAAGATCTTTAGCAGATATAAATGTAGAGAGAGAGAGAAAATTTTGTATATCTCAAATAGTAATTGCAGAAGGTGCAGTGAAAAGAGTTTTATGAACAATTTCGTTCCACAGAAAATGGCATTTATAATGCTGTATACAAAAAAGGTATTTCGATGCCTTTCACATCCAGTGAATTTGTCCTATATCTTCCTAAACGGCTTTGACCACAAGATGCAAAACGAATGTGATCACAAGGTGTGATCACATCTTTAGAGGGTCCAAGAAAGCTCTTGACGGAAAAACATGTGACGATGTGAAGTCAGCAGTGCATGCATGGCCTGGCAGTGCACATGGACATCTTATCGTACGAAATAGAAGCACTGCTTATTTTCAACTACTTTTTATGGTCTCCAATTTTTAACTTCGTATGGATTATTTCTTTGGAGCTATGTAAAACACATTTAATAGAACTTGACACGATGTTGTGATATTCGCACTCAATTTTGACGAAAATGCGCGTAAATTGTGAGTAATAAATACGTGCAATTCTTGAGACCTACTGCACTTTTACATTTAGTCTGACTGGGCTTGGCTATTTCAGAAAGTCATTAGAAACTGAAGTAGATGAAGTTTCTACATTATATTAATTTTCTTTCGCACTTTTTGTTTTCTGTCAGTGTCTCTGTAAATCGTATTAGACGTATTTACAACATTTTAGATTATTCTAAAATTGATTTTCTGCTCACAAATGGAAACGTGCAAATGATTGGAAGATGCTATTTTACTTGGTTTAAGCGAGAAGAGAGGGAATTTATAATGAACCTTTCAATTACATTTCTTATCGTGTATTTTACAAATTTCTTTCAATGAACTGCCGACAGTATACAAAGGATATGGACCAATTGATATGCTCTTTTCAATAATTTTACAAATTGTTTCTCACCTGTTCTGCGACTTTTTCATGCACGTGTTCATCATAATGTTTATTCTATATTCTTCTCTTGTGGTTGTGTTGCAGTTGGGAAGGACACACTCTCAAATATTTAATTTGTAAACATCGACATTCCTTCATAGTATTTGAGTAACTGCGAGTGTTGGTCTGAATACGTCATTCATAGACCGTTTGCACCGATCGAAATTTGTGAGGTGTCATTCGGCGTGTCTCGATCTCCTGGCGAGAAACGGATTTATTTATTTTTACGTCAAAAAAAAAAACAACAACAACAGTTAAAACTGCGTATGACGTGCTATGGGGAAAAGTGAATTGTGTGCACATTTTCAAAATTCTGTGATCCCTACACTAAGTCATATACAACTTCAATTTTGAAGGAGAGAGAAAAAAAAGCTCCCAAGTAATAAAATATATTTTCAAGGATAAATAAGCAATAAATTTTGGGATAATTTGTTTTCGCATCCGGCCAGAAGATTCTAAGAAATTTCCAAAATCGTGTTCTTGCATGTTTTAGTGCTGCGATCAGGTGGGTAGATCGCGAATTAAACCAACGCCACCTAAATAGGTGTATGGAGATGAAGTTGATTAAACCCCAGTACACAGAGGCAATTTTAGCTCCACTACGCCATTATTTTTTTTCACGAGGATGGCAACACTGATTGTTGTCATCTCTAAGAGTAACAAGTGAATCGCGCAGCAGAACTCTCAATTAGTGATGAATATAATGACTTTAAGAAATTAAGTGTTTCATGCGTATTACCGTATTTTAATAATAAATTTGCAAAATCCTACATACAGTATTAACATGATACTGATTTTCAAATGAATGTGACTATCAGCTTATTCTTATTAAACTTAAGCATCACCTCATTCACATAAACATATAAACCAGTCGCCTTGTTAAGTTTATATAGGTTCGCCTAAAAATATTAATAAAGCAATTGCAGAAATAGAAGAGACCACAAATTATGTTGAGTTTGTGAAGTTCCCTTCAAAAATTAGGGGGCAAAAATATGCAAGAGTTAAGCAAATATGGGGAGGAATCAAATGTGATTGTTGAAGATTTTGCGACAGAATTTTCGGACCTAATTGAGAATGAACATATGTTAGAATTAGCGGATAACGGTCAAGAAGCTTACAGGTGTTCTTTTATGTGCATTTGTGTGCATATTAGCAAAAACGCCTACAAAATATGGTTGTACTAAATTCTAACCATTCGCATCATCCATACCTGCAAGTATTTTTTTACTTTACTACTTGAAATACCCTGAATATTGTCTCTGCCGTTTATTTTGGATTACGAGAGTTGCAAGTGGGAGTCTTTATTACCCCCCTCCGGTGTTTAAACTCCTGTGGGGCCTTCAGCTTCACAGAAGAGCCCGAGATAGTCACGGCGGTTGCCGCTCTCCAGTTGCCTGGCTCTGGTCGTATCAAGTGAAGTTAGGGGGGCGGCAAGGGGGCAGTGATATTTGGACACCGCGGCAGACTTTCCTGCTCCACTTTGGTGGTGAAAAACTGGGAGCGTAGAGTACTTTAATATTCTCGTAACGTAGAGTGGTCGTTATTTCTGCAAGGTTGGAAGTTTTCGATCTCCCCCGAGATATATTTAAAATGAAAAAATGACGAGAGCTTTTTAGAGCAATTAGTAATATTAATCATGTTTACGGAGCGCTTCGAAGTTTCTCGAGGGGAATTTTGCAATTCTTATTTTTTTCATAACAACAAAGGAAGGCAGCTATGTTTTCGTTTGTTAATAATATAGTGATTTTCCATTGCAATATTACAATTTGATAGTTATAATAAATTATATTAATACTCTTGTCGAAATGATATTATTTCATGTTTAAACACCATTTTTCTAATTCCTCCGTGAGATAAACCCCTAGGGAATTAAGGCATTTTTAAACACCCTTGTTGATAAAAATCCCATTATGATCGTAAAACGTGTCAGAATCATTTTACTTTAAAAGTGTGGAAATAATATTTTTTTTTCTGCGTTATCAGTATAGAGACATATCTTCTTGGCTGCTCCTATTATTAAATAATTCTATGATCGATTAACTGTACCGTAAACGTTTCCATCAAAAGTTTTATCGACATTGTTGATACTTTTTAAATTTTTTACTTTAGTTTCAATTGGGGACGTTCTTGAGCTCTGTAATTATTTCATGAATATGAACTTTGTTACAATATTTTATTATTTTCTTAACCTGTGAAGTGCTTTCATCGAATTATCAAATATAACACTGGATTATGCTAATTAAACATTATTTAAAACTAGTTTATAGAAAATTATAGTTATAATTATTACGATATAAGTATAAAGATATAATTATAAAGATTAAAAACTATTCTCCGAATTATCCACATTTTGTTAATTATTGTAGGTCTACATTAACTTTAATTCTTGGAAGACGCTGGGTGCATTTGTTTTCTGACGGTTTTTGTAGCAGCTACAATTTCAAGCTTGCCATGACCAGACCCACAAGGACTGAGAGCGTAAAGACATTAAACATAAACATAATAAGCTCAAAACGAAAGAGCAAAAAATTTTCGCCCAACGTGGGGCTCGAACCCACGACCCTGAGATTAAGAGTCTCATGCTCTACCGACTGAGCTAGCCGGGCACAGCGTCCGTAGCCCCCCAGTCCCTCCTACGAGGCGCGCGCCTAAAAATAACCGGTTGGCGGTGCACGCCGGGCCCCCTCCGGCATTCGAGCCACGTGGTCTCCGCTTCCGAGTGGAGGGGGTAGGCGACCGGTGTAGTGTTTAGAGGGGAGGGGCGAGAGGTCGGTTGAGTGTAGGTAGGCGATGGTGGGGGAGGGGGTGGGGGCTTGGAATGAGTGAGTAGGCCGAGAGAGGGGAGAGGTGCCAGGTGCGGCGGACAGCTGTCTACGCTGGCTGCGTAATTAGTAAACTGACCGTGCGAGCGCGCGCGTGTGTGTGTGTGTTCCGACCCGTTGAAGAAGCGCTTGTTTGCTATTCAGACGCCCGGCCCGGGCACGTGTGGCGTGGAGGCGGGCTGAAGGGTATTATCCAGGAATTTGTCTCCGGTAGGGCGCGCGCACCGTGCAACGGAGAGGGCTCGTGTTGGGAACGCGACGCGCTGCTGCCAGGTGTCTGGTGGGCGGGTCGCTCCGAGGCGGATTATTCACTGATCTCTTTATTAGAGCGGGAGAGGTAGCTGAGTGCATCAACTGATGTCACTGCAGCGCCTCTGACCGGGAGGTCCAAGGCTTCCATCCCCGATGCTGACAGGGGTTTCGTCTACTAGTTTGTCAGCTACGTCGAATTAAGTCGCTGTCTGGAGGGGAATTCTAGCGGCCGGCTGCTCTGATCGGTAGTTTTCCGTGGTTTCTCCGATCAACACCTGGCGAATGCCGGAGCAGTACCCTATCAAACGGGCCACGGACCACGCGCGATCTGTCCTTCCTCTTCCTTGTCCTATTCTCTCCCCCTACAACACACTTACTCTAACATCCACACACTACCACAAATTCCGGGAGACCGGTCGGGAGCTTAGAGCTTGTCCCGGCTGGGGAGGTGCCCCGCTGGTGGGAGAGTCCTGGTTAGGGGGAAACCTCACTAGCCGACGGTAGGTTGGCGCCGGATCTCGCCATCCAGCGGGGGAAGATCATCGCCATCTCCCGAGAGAAAACATGCAATACACTAACGGGACTAATGACCAAAGCAGTTGACACGCCCGGAAGCACGAAAACATCAATCAAATAATCAATCTTTCGTGAGTGGGCGGAGTGTTGTGAGTGTGGATGCGCTACTCTGACATTGCACTCGAAAGTTTTCGTAGACATTAATGAGACTATCCCACTCGTGAAATTAAAACCAATAGTCTTTTACAATACGTTTGAAACGCGCTAATCAGGGCACATTATCTATACATACTATTATATACTTGTAAAATGCATCTCTTTTTCTATCCGATTTTTCTTACCGTCCCTCCTTACTGGACAATAATAAGCTGCGACTCATCTATCTTCGGAGGCGGCATACATCGATTGCTGTGTTGCCTTCAATAAACCGCGTATGTACTATAACTTAACCTCTTTGATTTTAACATTCTTTCAGTTATTTTGACCATTTGGCGCATTTTGGGATCTCTTTGGGGCGTAATTTCATTCGTGGAATAGTCCTAATAAATACCACTTGTGGTTAGGGATTTCTCACATAAATCTCTACTTATTCGAATTCTCCTTCTCTTCAATTTTTATTTTTTCGCTTTTTCTAGCGCAGATAGAAGCTTTTTGTAAAATATTGTTTTTTTAGCTTTTTTTAGTCGCATCAACAATGTTTTATTAGCAACTATTTTTGTTACAAATACAATACATCAGTAGAAAAATACATCAGCATAAATTGCAATCATCTTACTGTAGTAACAATTCAAAATAATAGTCACCATTGACATGTGTCCATTAGAATTAAATGTCCAGAAATATATTGATGGCTTTACAGAATTTAATTATTCTTTCTTGGTCATCTTTAGACTGGAGTATTGCTTCACAATTATAACCAGTTTATTCTTTTTGACTATTATATCTGGGACATAGTCTGAAAATTTGACCAAGATTTAAAGGTGTATTGTACTTTCCAAGTGAGGGAAGAGATGATTTTTTATTAAATGGAGATGGCTTAATTTTCAATGTCGTGTTCGTATCCTAGCAAAGATTAATTTCTCCATGAGTCGGATTTTTGAATGGGTGGCTAATGAATAAAAAGTATTTATAGATTTATTAAGACTGCTGGCTTGATAATTTGTCTACTCATAGCTGAGATTTATTTGCATTTCTTCTCCAACAATTCTTTAAATATCTTCAGTTGGTGATGATATGTGATGTACATTTGTGGACATTTGAAGAACAATTAAAATATTTCCTTTTCTGACACTCTGGTAATGAAGGCAGGTTCAATTTCTGAAGGGATTCATACGTACATTTATTCGTGCTCTGATAATCTGAATAAGTTCTGCCATAATAGCTTATAACAGTGTTTATGTAAAATAAGTGTCTATAAAATATTATGTTCTTAATCGTTTTGTAATTATTTTTGCCGAATCTTATGTTTAAGGATGAGAGTTTAAGGATATTCATGTATTGATCATTGTATGAAGACGGGCCGCAAACGTTTTACGTGTGTTTTCTACAGGATTCACACGTCATCCTGCAGTACTTCCACCTATCTATTTCTGTGATTTGTTTCTAAATAATGCGACTTTCAGAAACATATTCACCATCCGAGACAAAAAGAGAGAGAACAAAAGTTTAAACACAGTTAATCAAATAATCAATTGTACTATAATTCATTTGTAGTTATTGGAACAAAACATCGGCCTTGACTTATTATTTCGTTGCAGCGACGCACGACACAAATATAATTTCAATCACTTAATACATCGAATAAGGTAATGAATTTTCCAATTGTTCCATTCTACATTTCAGTGTTAAAATTCAAAGATATCAAAATCCTCGATATCAAACAGAAAAATGTTTTTAAAATTATTATTTCATATTAGCCAAAATAGGATTGAAATGACGTATCGTGAACCAGTCCATAAAATATAATTGCGTAGAAATATGTGTATTTGAATATAAATGTAAAAGGGTGTGTCAGAGGAGGACGGATAAACTAAAATGCACCAAACGATATTTAAAATGAACATGTTGACCTTTACGAAGGTCCCCGAACTCCACGGAAATTATCCCTTGGTCTTGTGACATCACAAAATATAAATGCAGATTTATTGACAGAATATAACTGCTATCATAATGATAGCAGTTTTGGGTGTTACTGTCAATGCGCGTAGAAATTCAAAGGAAACTATCCAGTCTTCGGTCTCTTGAGAAGTGTCTGTTTTTTTAGATAGCCAGATGTTCATTATTTCTATTTCTGAATCACTAATTAAAACATGAAAAGAGTGAACATGTAAAAAGATCTTCTCAAATGATTTTAAAAAAAACTTATTGTATTAGTGAACAAGTGCTATTAGAGCGTTTAGTGTTTATTATAACAAGTTTTTAATCTGATTATAGTTGACATCAGAATACGAAAATGATGCCAATCCAAGCTATTGCGCAGTTCCATGCAGTTGTCTTAGTTTCATAACTATTCGTAGTATGTATGCATTTGTTCAAATGCACAGTACTGCGAACGTAAGCCAAAAGTGTGTTTCATAAATGCCTTTCATACATACACTACTTTGACGAACTCCTGACGAGTGCTAGCCCTAATGCACACAGAGAATTTTATTTGAAGATTTGAACTAATGTATAAAATATTTATTCCATTTTATGCAAAAGTACAAGCTCAACTTCACACTTCGTTGTGTTTTAAATTATGAAGAGAATGTATCATTATTACTCGAAGCTCCCCCTCCCCCTGATTCACTATTTTCTCAAAATATTTCTAGCAACCGTACTAGCCAGGAACTGTTTTTTTGAATGCAGGCAGAGATAAAAGAAAACTACGCATTTACCATCCGTGTGAGAAGTGTGTCTGGTTTAATTAGATTCCGAGAAATTCGGGAAAAATACAAACAGGTGAAAAGGCCTTTGTAATACACGCATCAAATACATTTAATGCAAAAACGGTTTTTTTAAATGAATTGAAAGACCATATTGAGTGTCCCTTCCTTAACTACGTTTTCCCTTGAAGAACTAAATATATGTTTAAAGAATGTAGACATTTGTGTAAAATTGTATTTCTTGAAGTATTTGGTTGAAAAGATGGTCGTCAAAACTTTCACGCCTTCAAATATCGGCTCTCGTTCATTTACAAATGCTCCTTTTTTTTATTTAGAGCCCAAAATTGCTAATCTAATGCAATTCTTTCGCTCCATGGAAGAATTCTTAACTTTTGCGCAGCCGTATTCCTATGTTGGTTTGTTTTCGTGATGTTTATGAAAGTTTTTCAGATGAAGTAATGAATAAGAGATTGTTTTGCAGAACAAAAGTCAGAGCGACCCTGCCAGGATTCGAACCTGGAATCTTCTGATCCGTAGTCAGACGCGTTATCCGTTGCGCCACAGGGCCTTACGTATACTCTCTAATCCTTTCTAAATAAGAGAATTATAAATTAGAGGTATTTCAGAATGGAACAAACTTTCTCATACTAGTTACTTTTCTAATTTCTTTGGTCTTGGCTAGCTTTTCGGTTTTCCCCGTCCTCTTACCATCTGCCATCTATCGCCATCCAAAGCGCTTTTTTTTCTCTCAATTTTTCGCTTTGCTAAGTGTAGAACTGAAATATTATTTTAAGATTACTATCGAAGAATACAAACCTCGTCCGAAATGAATTTTTTATTAATAATTTGGAGCCATTTTCTTAAATGACCTTTAAGCGTTTCTGTAAATGCGAAATTTGAAGCTCTTTCTTACAGAAAACTTTTGGTTTCTCGAGAAACTTTATTGGAAGGCATTTGAAACTTTTCTTCTCACAAACGTAACAATGTGTGCAAATCGCTTGAAATGTGAGTATTAACGGCGAGAGAGATTTTTGAAAGAAAATACATTTTCGTAAGTTTTTTAGAAAACAAGACCGCAAAATGTGTATTCTTAAACATCTGTGTCATCTTAAACATCACATTTATAATTATCCGTACAAATAGTTAGAAGAAAAAATTGGAACCTTTTCTGAAAAAATGGCGCTTGAGAGATCTCGAAAATGCGGAAATTTGAGCTCATTTTCACAGAACACTTTTGAGTTTTCGAAAACCTTTATTAGACATCATTTGAAGTACATTTATTCATTAACGCATTCATAAAAACAAATAGCCGCTAATGTAAATATTAACGACGTGAGAGACAAGTCAAAAAATACATCTGTGTAATTAAAAAAAGAAAAGGAAAGCAAAAGAGCAATATGACGTTTACGTCATCTTACGCAGCATTTCTAGTACCAAAATACAGCAGCATCTATCCGTACCCAAAGTTTAAAGAAAAAATTTGAAGCAGTTTTTGGGAAATTCTTGTTTTTGTGAGTTTTTTTTTAAATATTGCTCGTATTTCACTCAATATAGCATGAACAATGTTTAAAAAATGTAGATGATGTTAATGAAAGATCTAAATGAGGAAAAAAATCCACGTTAAGGAAAAATGTATCTTTAATTTTGTAATTGTAGGAAGACGCCTAAAATATGTCAAACTTTTCCAATTTTCGAAAATTCAGTTAACAGAGAACATGAGACCTATGCCAGCTGTATTTCACTCTATATTTACTACAAGAAATTTAAAGAAAAAAACGGACATAATTTTGGGAAAATATTGAAAATGTCCCAGGGACTGGATATAAAGTACCTCCTACGAATGTTTTTCAAAATCGCAGCGTTTCGAGTGAGGCCAGATTGATAGGCGTTTATTCAATTTGGAAAACATTCTATGGTATGGTTTAGATGCCAGTGCTACTCTCGGACGACAGACGGACAGATGGACATTTTGGAAAAAGAAAAGGAAACAAAGGGCACTTTTGGGTATCAGGGGACCGCAAAACGTGTATTTCCGTTGAAACCTCTAAATAAATTTTCCTGATCATTACATAACTTTCTTCCTAATCTTACTACATATTTTACTCCGAATATACGTACTTATTCGAAAAAATAAAATATCTACGTCATTAATTTCTAATGCGCGCAGCAATTGAAAGGAAACTCTGCAGCCTCCGTCATTTTCAGAGGTGGGTATGGTGTCGTTAGGTAACAAGATTCTCGAGAAATATACTAACTAGTTTTCTCTAAACTTGTAATTCATGCTAAAACTGGTGAAATAATCATATGAAGAGACAAGTTAAATTCCATTTGTGACTAAATGAACGTGACAGTTCAAAGTGTAACTCTTCCAGACACGTAGCCGTCTTTGTCTAGTCGAGAGCACATCAAACTAACAACACTGTCGAGCGTTTCCACGGAAACTATCCGCGTTCTACCGCCCCAGACGATCTGCCCGGCAGATTGAAGCTACGAGAGAGAGACTTCTTATCTCGCAGAAGGCAGACGGAGATTCGCCCCCGAATGGGGTGAGGCCAACAGAACTTCATTCAAAGCAGATGATGAAGGAAACTATCAAGTCGTTGCAATGGATTTGTCCAATATTTCATTGTCCTCTCCTCACTCACTACTCGCACACGATTTAGACAACATATCTGCTGAGAATGATCATTTGGTTAATCTTGGGTTTATAGTGCACCTCAGTCATGACCACCATCGCTGTCACGGCCTCCTTTACTAATGCATATATCTGTTTTTCTTTGTTTTGTAGATTCTTAATTTTTCCAAAAATATGACTTTAGATTGTTTTTTTCGTGTTTTCGGGCGCGTCAACTGCTTTGGTAATTAGTCCCGTTAGTGTAGTGCATGTTTGTTTCTCGGGAGATGGCGGTGGTCTTCCCCAGCTGGATGGCGAGATCCGGCGCCAACCTACCGTCGTGTAGTGGGGTTTCCCCCTAACCAGGACTCTCCCACCAGCGGAGCACCGCCCCAGCCGCGACAAGCTCTAAGCTCCCGACCGGTCTTCCAGAATATGTGGTAGTGTAGTGCATGATAGTGTGTGTGTGTAAGGGGAGAGGATATGACAGGTAAAAGGAAGGACAGATCGCGCGCGGTCCGTGGACCGTTTCGTAGGGCACTGCTCCGGCACTCGCCTGGTGTTGATCGGAGAAACCACGGAAAACTACCGATCAAAGCAGCAGGCCGCTAGAATTATCCTCCAAGCAGCGGCTTAATTCGACCTAGCTAAAAAGCTAGTGTCGAAAATCCTGCCGCCGTCAGGACTCGAACCTAGGACCTCCCGGTCGGAGGCGCTGCAGTGACATCAGTTGATGCACTGAGCTCCCGCTCCCGGTATGACTTTAGTATAATTCTATTAATTGCTGGAATGTTGCTTCTTAGATCATTGGTGAAGGGAGTTAAATAATTCTTACAACCACACTAACCAACTATATTCAATTGTATTTGGTTGAGATGATGTTAGTTAGTCATTCATTACTGGCCGACTGAGGTGGATTAGCTCATCAACTGATGTTACTGTAATGCTTCTGACCGGGAGGTCCTACGGTACAAGTCAGAGCGGTGGCAGGATTTTCGCTACTAGCGAGAGAGCTTGTTTGAATTGAACCTCTGTCTGAAGGTGAATTATAGCGACTGTTCTGATCGGCAGATTTCAATGATTTCTCCGACCAACACCAGGCAAATGCCGGAGCAGTACCCTTACAAACGGGCGGCGATCAGGACGGGGTCTTTCCTTCCTTTTTCTTGTTCTAACCTCACTTCCTTACTTACACACACTTACACTTAAATGCACTACACTACCACACACGCCAGGGGACCAGTCGAGAGCTTAGAGCTTGTCTCAGCCGGGAGCAGGTCCCGCTGGTGGAGATTCCTGGATGGGTGAAATCCTACAAGTTGACCAGTAGGTCGTCACCGGATCTCACCCTCTAGCGGGGGAAAATCAACGTCACCTCCCGAGCAAAAAATCATACACTACACTTACGGGTAAAATGACTGTAGGAGTTGAAGCAGCGTTCGGAAACACGAAATTAATAATCATTCATTCATACTCAATTTTCTCATGTTGAAACTAATTTGATTACAATGTAAAAGTGACTAGGGTTCGTAGCTTTTTGTCATTGTTCCTGGTATTTTTCACCTTGGCAATGCTTTTTCCATTCAGGATACTTTGGCCAGCTCTCCTCATATCCGGAGCACTGCTTTTGATCTTGTTCATGCTAAAGGATGATGAAGAACAAATCATCCGAATTACGACGTATGGTGAAAAAGAGCATCTGGAAGCAGTAGAAGAGACCGATGAAGGAGAAGAAGCTAGGAAGGTAATTAGGAAAATAGAGAAGAGCAGGTCAAAGGATGTCTCACATGTTTCTTTGAACGGTACTCGTCTATTCGAGAAGGATTAAGTTTTAATTTCCGTTGCTACAAAATGAAAAGAAGACGACATTGAATGCCAGTGATTATAGTGCGATTTTTGCGAGGCTGCCTCTCAAGACCTGCCTTCAAAGTGGCATGATGTCACTTCATATCGCATCTTTCTCGGTCCTGCTGCTAGATGTTACATTATTGCGACCATATCAAGCACTGATTGATCTGACATGTAGCGGCACGACCGAGAAAGACGTGAAATGTAGTGTCATAATGCCACTGTGAAGAGAGGCCGCTTTACAAAAATCGCAGTTTAAGGCGTCTGGGGATGCCTGCGCTGGAAGTGAAGTTCTTTACCAAGCTCTATGAAGCTACGTTAGTTCTCCTGGTAATAATCTTAATAAATCTTAATCTTATTCCGTTTTCCATTCGCCGCCCTGGTGCACACCCAGTGCGCACTCAGGGCAGCTTTCGTGTTCCATTCGACCGCTAGGGCGCACCAGTGCAAAGAACTGCATGTTCCATTCGCACAATCGCACGGAACCAGGGCTCTCTCGAGGCGCCCTAAACTGCACTGACGATCGCGTCAGTGCAGTCCAGTGCACCGGGCTATTGTGAGGTTAGGTACGGAAGTTATACATGCTGATTTGGATTCGTGCTGAAATTATGAAGAGAATTGCGGATCTACTGTCACGCAAGGATACTTCGAATGATGAAGAATATTATGGTTTTCAATAACTAAACAATTATGCAGAAGCCTTTCGGTTTAAAATCTTGTGTAATATATCGATTACTAGCCAATCACAAAAAATGAAATTTCGACACATATGCATTTGAAGTTTTTTAGTTTCTAAATAAAGAAATCACACGTTAATAATTTATGAATTAAGAATTACCAAAAGACTTCAGTCGCTGTCTGGAGGAGTATTCTAGAGTCTGGCTGGTCGGTAGTTTTCCATGGTTTCTCCGATCAATACCAGGCGCATGCCGGAGCAGTACCCTATCAAACGGGCCACTGACCGCGCGGGATATTTCCTTCCTCTTCCTTGTCCCATCCTCTCCCCTTACACACACACTTACACTAACATGCACTACACTACCACATATTCCGGGAGACCGGTCGGGAGCTTAGAGCTTGTCCCGGCGGGGGGGTGCCCCGCTGGTGGGAGAGTCCTGGTTAGGGAGAAACCCCACTAGCCGACGGTAGGTCGGCGCCGGCTCTCGCCATCCAGCGGGGGAAGATCACCGCCATCTGCCGAGAAAAAATATACTACACTTACGGGACTAATGACCAAAGCAGTTGACCAGCCCAGAAACACGAAAAAATCAATCAATCGAATTATTACGCCCAGAAATTTACAACTACATGCCTCAGGGGATTTATTTCTGCCCATTGTGTAGTATAGTCGATTCCATTTATAGTGAACTCGGATATAGTGAACCCTCGGTTACAGTGAACTAAAGTCACTGGTCCCGTTTCGCATAAAAGATTCGGTTATAGTGAACCTCAACTTCGGCTATAGTGAATGTAGAAAATATAAGATCTGGAAATTAATTCCCTTCTGGAAAAGGATGTGTCACCACAGTTCCACAAATTAAAACACTAGGCAGCTTGAAAAAATATCGTCAGCCAACGGTCATAATCGAAGAAGTCTTCCCCGAGGACTCTAATGAAAAAGTACGAAGCAAACAATTAAAAATAATTATTCATTTTTAATGACAAATAAAGATATTGAATTTTTCCGTTTGTGCTGTTAAAGTATTTTGCTATATCTCTTTATTGAAAACAAAAATATGGAGAAATTTTATTTAATTTTGTCATCATCGGATATGGTGAACATCGGATATAGTGAACCAAAAATGTTAGTCCCCAGAAGTTCACTATAACCGGAGTCGACTGTAGTTTCCTGTAGCTCGAGTCATTACGGGTTCCCGCACACTAACGACACTGCCTCCTGGCCGATAGGAACAAAAGGCAATGACTGACTTGACGTAAGAATTTTTTTTATCTTGTAGGAGAATTATTCTTCGCCAAAAGAGCTTGGGACGTTATTAAGCAAGTAAGAGAATTAAGAAGGATTACTTTGGAAAGCAATCGTGACAAGAATTACTTTGGAAAGCAAGCTTGAACAAATTTAAAAATAAATTAAATTCGTAGATGTTGATAAGTGTATTATATCTTTAATATTATTAAATAATTAGTCTATGTAAAGCATGTTGTATTATCACTATTATTATTATTACTATTATTATAATTATTATTAATTATGTGCAGTGGCGTGTACTGCAGCGTTGTGAAGTTGAGGGAAACGAGTGCGTAAGAAACACATTAAAACTCAGTAATCTGCAGTGTCGTGAAAAGAAGTGAAGTGAGGTGAGGTGGAGTGCTATGAGAGCTTGTGCGGTGAAATGTTCATGTTAATTTGTAAAGTTTTTAAATTTTGTATATTTTAGTTAAGTTCTGTAAGTGAAGTTAGTGTATTCTGCCACCAAGTTCTCAAACTTATTTGCAGAGTTAGTAATAAATCTAATCTAATCTAATTTTGCGATATTGTGTGTTGGTTCTGCAATGTTTACTGATGCATTTTTGCGGGATTGCAATTACTGGGCGGGCGGCACTGATTGAAAATGAATTATTGTTTATGCAATGTGTCTGTTCCTTAATGTGTCATTTAATATGTTCTGACAGAGTGTTGTTTCTGTTAAATCATTTTTTTAAGTTGGTTCTACAGATGACTACCGCCAATAGACGGACCCGTTGGAGGTGTTAACAATTAGCACATCGAACTGTTATTCCCAAGTTCAATTCAAATCCCAACAAAGCTGTGGATATTTAAAGGCGAAGAAAGTTTTTCGCACATAGTCCTTGAGAGGGGAAGTAACGCCGGCTGTCCCTTGTTGTAAATTTACCGCACGTACAAGATGAAGACTATATGAAGCCTCTGAACTAAATTATAATCACGGGTTTCGTCCAGAGATACCTTCATTCAATTCAAGATGGCGAAGGAGAGTAACGAAATTCTCATCGTGAGGAGAAATAAACAAGTCTGAACCTCGCCGCGTAAAACGAGGCAAAATTAAAATGAATCGTATGGCAGTTCAGGCCGAACCTCTCCGATTTCAGTAGTGCTGTATGGTGACGATTGTTGTGAGCAATGTAGAACTGTGAATAAAAAATAATATTTTAACCAGCAACAATACATAATCGTTCCAACAATTTTGTCAAATTTTTGTGAATTCCAGAGATTTTCCAAACAGCTCTAAAATCCAAAATCTTGGTTTAGTTGCCGTATATTCAACATACACGTACATCGCATTTTCATGGTCCACCAGAGAAATACTTTTGTTCCAAAGTTCAACACTATATACAGGTGCTCGGGGAGGAAACGTCGAAAATACGAAAATAAGTTCTTTTTCAGCACATTTTGTCTAATAAACTATTTAGATATTCCGAATCGCTGTGCCGTAATAATTACTCAGAAGTTGGGGCGCGTCAACACTTTAGGTCATTGGTCCCGTAAGTGTAGTACATGTGTTTTCCTCGGGAGATGGAAGTGACCTTCCCCCGCTGGATGGCGAGACCCGGCGCCAACCTACCGCCGACTAGCAAGGTTTCCCCCTAACCAGGACTCTCCCATCAGCGGGGCACCGCCCCAGCCGGGACAAGCTCTAAGCTCCCTACCGGTCTCTGGGAATATGTGGTAGTGTAGTACATGTTAGTGTATGTGTGTGTGTAAGGGGAGAGGATAGGACAAGTAAGGGGAAGGACAGATTGCTGGCGGTCCGTGTCGCGTTTGTTAAGGTACTGCTCCGGCATTTGCATGGTATTGACCGGAGAAACCACGGAAAACTACCGATCAGAGCAGCCGACCGCTAGAATTCTCCTCCCGACAGCTACTTGAGTTCGACCAAGCTGAAAAGCTAGTGTCAAAAATCCTGCCGCCGTTACGACTCGATGCTAGGACCTCCCGGTCAGTACAACGAGGCAACATTGACTTGAATCAAATGGCAGTTGCACATTTGCAAAGTGTTGCATGGTGTTCCAAAGGCCCGCGCCGAGGCTGACTGCGCCGCTCCACCCTCGCCCGAGCCTGCACCGGCCCCCGCCCCCGCCTCCACCTCCGACGCCGCCCGGGGCGCTGAGCCGGCGCCGGGCTTGAGTATCTCCAGCGATGCCGCCGCCGCCGCCGGCCCGGGCCGAGCGGGCGCCGCCCCCGCTGAGCAGGGCCTCGCGGCGGCGGCGGTGGCGGCGGTGGCGGCCGGGCTCAACCGCGCGCGCGTCTTCCACAGACTACCAGAGGGCGTGCCGCAGCAGCCGGAAGAACACTCCGAGACGCCGCCCCCGCAGGAGTGATAGGGTACGCCACACGTACACACACACACACACACACACATACACACATACACATACACAAACACATACACAAACACAAACATACACATACACAAACCCATACACATACAAAAACACATACACACACATACGCATACACACATACACACACATAGACATACACACATACACACATACGCATACACACACATACACATACACAAGCCCATACATATACACAAACACATACAACACATACACAAACACATACACAAGCCCACACACAAACACACATACGCATACACACACATACACACTTATTTGCAAAGCGTCCGTCTCTGAAAAATTCTGCCATCTGAAGTGAGTCAGGAAATCAACTGCTGAAACACTAGTTTCTCTGACCAAGAGGTCCTAGGGTTGGAGTTCCGACAGTGGCAGGATTTTCAACACCAGCTAGAGAGCTAAGTCGAATTCAGTCGCTGTCTGGAGGAGAATTCTAGCGGTCGGCTGCTCTGATTGGTAGTTTTCCGTTGTTTCACCGATCAACACCAGGCAAATGCCGGAGCAGTACCCTAACAAACGGGCCAGGGACCGCACGCGATTTTTCCTGCCTCTTCCTTGTCCTATCCTCACCCTCTTACACACACGCCTATACTAACATGTACTACACTAACACACATGCCGGGAGACCGGTCGGGGATTTAGAACTTGTTCCGGCTGGGGCGGTGCCCCGCTGTTGGGAGCTGCGGTACCCCGTTAGCCGACGGTAGGTTGGTGCCGGATCTGGTCAACCAGCGGGGAAGGACCACCTCCACTTCCCGGGCAAAAGCACGCACTACACGTACGGGGCTAATGACCATAGTAGTAGTTGACGCGCCCGGAATCACTAACAATCAATAAATTAATCGTATTCTGACCCCCTATCTTGCTCCCTTACGTGAACTACACTATCAATATGACGGGAGCTAAGCGTTTGTCCTGGTCAGAGATGTATCCTGCTGAGGGAAGATACCTGTTAAGGAAAACCCCACTACCCGATATGTAGATCGGCAACGGATATCTAGATCCAGCTGGGGAAGCATACAGCTAACCTCAGTGGTTAAACATGAACTACACTTACGGGACTAATGACTAACACGGTTGAAATGCCCGGAAACACGAAATAATAAATCGAAAAATGGCACCACGTCCAGTTAAGAAGGTATCCTACCCGCATTCCCTGCACGCATGACACTTCGCGGCGGTCCCCGGAACTCTTCCCTGACACCCACCGTGGGCGAAGTGTACGCCACACACTGGCAAACGCCCGATACAAACTCGTAAGACAGCAAATTTAAATTCGGAACACGTGAGCATTGCTATCAAGAGAATAGAACGTGTCATGAGAAAAAAATAGTTTTTGCATTTTGTAGAAACAAACTAGGAAGGGTAGAGCAGTAAACTGCGGACAGTATTGAACCACTTTTAGTGAACAGCGATGTATCATCTTGATTAATGTTTGCTTTCAAAGGGATTATACCAAAGAAACATGAAGCAATAAATCTGATTGCATCATACGATTATGTACATTACGTCGTCCTTTTTTTACCGGGAGCGGTAGCTCAGTGCATCAACTGATGTCACTGCAGCGCCTCTGACCGGGACGTCCTAGATTCGAGTCCTGATGGCGGCAGGATTTTCGATACTAGCTTTTCAGCTAGGTCGAATTCAGTCGCTGTCTGGAGGAGTATTCTAAAATATGGCTGCTCGGTAGTTTTCCGTGGTTTCTCCGATCAACACCAGGCGAATGCCGGAGCAGTACCCTACCAAACGGGCCACGGATCGCGCGCGATCTGTCCTTCCTCTTACTTGTCCTATCCTTTCCCCTTAGACATTCACTTACACCAACATGCACTACACTACCACATATTCCGGGAGACCGGTCGGGAGCTTAGAGCTTGTCCCGGCTGGGGCGGTGCCCCGCTGGTGGGAGAGTCCTGGTTAGGGGGAAGCCCCACTAGCCGACGGTAGGTCGGCGCCGGATCTCGCTATCCAGCGACGGAAGATCACCGCCATCTCCCGAGAAAAAACAGGCACTACCCTATCGGGACTGACCAAAGCAGTTGACGTGCCCGGAAACACGAAAAAATCAAATGAAATCAAATCTGCGGACAGTATTGAATCACTTTTAGTGAACTGCGATGTTTCATCTGGATTCATGTTTGCTTTCATAGGGATTATACCATGGAAACATGCAGCAAGAAATCTGATTGCATCATACGATTATGTACATTTCGTCATTCTTTGTTGGGCACTCAGCAAGAGTATGAGAGCGCAGGGTTGCCAGGTCTGTTGCGAGCTCTTTCTCCACAACTACAACGGTATTTCCCCAAATAACCACTCCAATGAAACAAAATTCTCCGATTTTGAAACGAACAATATTCTCCAAATTATAGTCAAACACTTGAGTCGTCCCCATTGCCTATTCCCTGAAATTCAAATCAACCGATTATCGTCCTTTCAGTTGTTCGAAACCATAGAAGAAGGATATTTGTGGTCTATGCTCGAAACTATATACGACCTTTTTCTTTTTATATTTTTTCTTCCTCTATGCCAGTTGTTTATTTTTCCCTTTTTGATACGTAAATATAAGAGAGACTAACGTCCGTTGTTCCTTATTTATTAACAATAATTATTAAGAGAATAATATTGCTATCTCGACTCCGGATAAAAATAATTTCCAAAAAAAATCCTCAAACATTTCTCCGTCCATTTATTTTCCCCATTTTCCCCAACGAAAATATCTGTTACTTTTGTTGATAAGGTAAGTACATATTACTCACATTATCAGGTCCGGCATATCAAACACAACAGAAATTGCGGATACAAACAAGTCGCAAAGTCTGCGAACACAAATGAATTCACGGTCGCCACCTGATATAATCAGGAACAAACAAATTACATTATTTTTTAAAGCAATTTGACAACAAATATGCCGGCTGACCACGTTTAATTGAGCCTAAGGTTCAGCGGAGCTAACACAGAAATCTCCTGAGGCAATGACTTCGTAAAATGAAGTGCGTAAATTCCAATAGAGAGTACGCTATACAGATTCGAGCTATTGGATAAACATTCAATTGCCAGGGAAAAGAAAGGTTAATGATTACTAAGAGGAAACAAACAAAGTACATTAACCAACACTTTTATTACAATAAATAACAATCATATAATATTCCTCAAGCAGGAAAATACATCTATAATTGAGGAATAACACAGAATTACAAACAGCGTCGAACGAAAATGTCCACTTTAGGAGTGTCGACGTCTTACGTACTTTATCAAAATGACAAAGGCCTTCACACAAGAACCTTTCAATTACAAAATTCAAATGATACACTGAAAAATGGAAATATACCTTCAGAACACAAACAGGAAGGCATTAAACTGAAATACAGACTTCAAAGGCTCGTTTGAGCTAGAAACAACAATGAAAAACCTAATGTAATAAATACCCAATGAAACATACAAAAACAGGAACAAAACATACATGGTAACTTTCAGGGTGTCGCACTTAACACTTTGATGGAATTGGATTGGATTTTCGTTGCGCTTATACTCAATACCTCACACATGTGTGTTGTGCTGATTTTTACCACACAAAGCTGCTGAACCAACGGCCGGCCAAATGCCGACAGCAGCTTGTTGCCCGAGCTGCGTACAACAAGCAAGCTCACGGGGCCAAGGACGGAGCGTACAAGTGAGCCACGGAAAAACCGTACGGGCTCTAGCTCCGCCGACAACAGGTGCTCCAGAGGTCCCAAGCGGCCAGCGTCTTACTAAGGACGTGAAGCTATTAGTGATGCTGCAACATATCAAGACAAATAAATTAGATCATGTGCACACACTATATCACCAACAAATGATTGCGCCGCATTGTGCCTAGACACGCAATCACACGCAATACCGCCGCCTTTCACAATAGGCTCGACACGGCACACGTACACAATTTCTGACTGCCAAATATGGCAAGTACAGATACACAACAATTAATATGAACTGAGTCGCCGCCTTTAACAATAGACTCGACGCGAAACAGTTCTGACAAATACAAAGGAAAAATCAGCACATGCGCAACACCAAACACTACACTTACAGAATATGCATAATTCTAAACATTGTACACCAATCCAATTCCATCACGAATACGGCATAAATGCCGCTACAAAATTCCTTACAACAACATAAGACAGAATTCGCGACTAATGACACCCGTTACCATGTTACCTGTCGGCCGAAGCCGATAAAACCGACGCGCGGTCGGGCGGAGTCCTAAAAGCCGCAGCAAAAGTCATAGAATTCGTTCATAGAATCCGGTAGAGACAGCGCTCGCAGGCGCTTAAATAGTTTCTCCCTGAGGGGAGAGGGAACAACATGCACCGAGATGTGACGAGTCACAAATCGATCGTGGTACAAAGAGCAAACAGCTTGTTAGGCACTCATAATAAACATTCTTAGAAATCGATAGGTACTAGCCCTATCTAGCAGGCAACAGGCGAACTATATACCTGCATACAAATAAATTTTTATTTTGTTAATAATTTTTAATTCTAAGGCTATGAGGCCAAACAAGGTGTCTAAAATATCACAAATTTTATGTAAATTTCATATTTTATTAGCCTGGATGGCTAGAACAGCTGTGTTGTTTAAATAAATAAAAACCTGTTTTATAATATGAAATTTTTGCATCATAATTTTTTAATTTACCTTTAGACCCAAATAACTCCTCTTAAATGTAAACAATATCAAAAAGTACATCACCCTGAGTCTGTCTATGGCCATAGACTATAAAAATGTACACTTTGAGATGGGTTTTTCCCATTTTATCATAAAATATGACATGTACCAGTATAACAGTTAACTTAAATTACAAAACTAACTACAATACAATAAGAGATTCTTCTCGGATGCACAGATGACTTCTCAGATGTCGATGAGAGGATGCATTTTGGAAAAGTTAGTTTTGAAATTTAACAATATCCTCCATTGTGGGAACAAAATTCCACAATCTGGCAACTCTGTGAAAGGATATGACACATGCAAAATGCCTGCACCTCGAAGTGGCACGACGCCCTTTTAACGACGAAAAAGGACCCCAGTGGCTTTCCTTTCATGCAACTCACAAAGCAACGGACTCCCAGAATCGATCCGTGTCCATCATAGTCAAACGGTAAGCTACACGCTCTCCAACCGTCCGCCTCTAAAATTTGGACCAAACTCCCTTACTCTGAAAGGCGACGTAACCCACTCACAAAATGTTTGTCTTCAAAAATACCATCACGCCTCCTCCTGGTTAAAAGCCCCAGCCACATTCCCACGCCAGACGAATTTGTGTTTGATTTATTCACTATGAAATAATTTTTGCACCTAGTTCGCTATGATTGATAATGTGTTTCGCATGAGATGATTCGGCTGAAATCTGTTATTACGATAAGAAATTGCAGTGTTATAATATTACGTAACCGATGCGAGAAAATATATGCTGTTTTAGTACCACTTTTAACTTTTCGTTCCCAAACTGTGTTTTGGGTAGAAAAAAAGTATTGAAATCACGTCCGGAAAATGCTTTTGGGCATTCGGTCGTAAAATCTGCGTTTAAGGCTTTTTAGAGCTGTAACTTCGCGCACACGTTAACATTAAGATGTTTGAGTTGTCCCGAAGATGTTTAAAATTGGTGCTGGAATTGGGGAGATACACGCAATTTTATAACCGAAATTTTGTAACCGATGTCAGAAGGGGTGAATGGATGGTTTGATGGATGAATAAAGAATGAATTGGAAAATGTTGTTCCATATAACATTGATACAAGCTTATAAGCTGAAATCTAAATACTTAGAAGATCTAGTTGTGCCGTTCCGGAGATAATGAAGGTATCTTATTCTTGGGGAGTACTTTTCATGAACCTTCTGTGACATTTTCAACATTTCGTTAAAAAGGACTGCATTTTTTTTCTTTTCATTATAAGTTGCAATAGAATGAAGTGCGTTTATAAATGTAACATACTTACAATTTCCATAAAAACATATGAAATTTCAACAATTGAAAAGTTGAAATTTATTTTCGTTCCTGTCCTTCTTCTTTCTTCGGTTTTTCTCCAGCCGACAGACGGTTACCCCCTTGCGTCCCGATGGGACGCATATTCGACCATACACTAGACACCAACACACTTGCGGGCTCCTTTGATCTGGGGTCAGCAGAACGCGAGGCCCTCCGCGACAACACATACATGCAAAGACAAGGGACAAACAACCGTGCCGAAGGCGGGACTCGAACCCGCGACCCTTCGGACCGAAGCGCTGAGTCGATACTCGCCATTGGCCACCTCGGCCATCCAGGTCGGCTTCGTTCCTGTCCTACACCTTCAAAATTAATAAGGGAGATTTATTTCTCAATGAAAAGTACTCCTCAGTGTTAGATCTTTAAATGTTGCCATGCACATTTTATAGAAAAAACTGAGCAGATGTTGATTAATAACTACTGAAACTCTGAGTAAGAAAACTTTGTCTGTCGTGCATTCCCACTAGTTTGAATTGGTGGCATGGGGTGCATCTATCTCGTATGTGAATGAGTGAAGAGGCGTGCCAGCAGAACCACAGGAGCGCAGTATCTCTCCAGGATCTCCAGAGAGAGAAAGAGAGCAAGGGACCCAGAGTCAGAGCAAGGAACCCAGAGTCAGAGAAAGGGAACCAGAGTCAAAGCAAGGGACACAGACTCAGAGCAAGGGACACAGAGTCAGAGTAAGGGGACAGGGAGACAGAGAAAGGGGCAGGGAGACAGAGCAAAGGACAAGGAGACAGAGCAAAGGACAAGGAGACAGAGCAAGGGACAGGGAGACAAAGAAAGGGGCATGGAGACAGAGAAAGGGCATGGAGACAGAGAAAGGGGCATGGAGACAGAGAAAGAGGCATGGAGACAGAGAAAGGGGCATGGAGACAGAGAAAGGGGCATGGAGACAGAGAAAGGGGCAGGGAGACAGAGAAAGGGGAGGGGGAAGGACCCGGACACAGAGAAATGAACCCAGAAATAGAGCAAGGGACGCAGAGACAGAAAGGGACTAAAGGGCAGAGAGAATGAGAAAGAGAGGGAGAGAGCAAATCCTCTGTCAATATACCAAGCGTTGGCAGTTCAAGAGTTCGTTGCGTCGCGTCCTTTCTGAATGTCCGCCGTGTGGGTGCGTGCGGCTTGCGTGCCTGGACAGCCGGGCGGGCGGGCGGGCGGCGTGGACGCCACCGGATCGGAGCAGGGGGAGGGGCGAGCGTGCTCACCTGCGCGGGGGAGGCCGCGGCCGCCTCCTGGGCAACAGGTTCCTCCTCCCCCCACCGCTTTCGCTCGCCGCCCCCGCCGCCGCCGCCTCGGCGCTGGGTCGATAGAGCGCGCGAGCGAGGCGAGAGCGAGCTGTGAGGGCGGGGTGGGTTGTGGGGATGGAGAGGGGTCGATGGCGGAGCCTCCGTGCGGGGAGAGCGCTGGGGACGGGACGAGTGGGGAGGAAGGGACGGGACGGAGGTGTCGGGGACGGGACGAGTGGGTGTCGTGACGGGACGAGTTGGTGTCGGAATGTGACGAGTGGTTGTCGGGACGGGACGAGTGGATGTCAGTATGGACGAGTGGTGTCGGGATGGGACGAGTGGGTGTCGGGATGGGCGAGTGGGTGTCGGTATGGGACGAGTGGGTGTCGGTATGGGGCGAGGGGGTGTCGGAGGGAAGTGGTGTCAGTATGGGTCGAGTGGATGTCGGTACGGGTCGGTGGTGTCGGAGGGCGAGTGGATGTCAGTATGGAGCGATTGGGTGTCGGGATAGGACGAGTAGGTGTCGGGATGGGCCGAGTGGGTGTCGGGATAAGACGAGTAGGTGTCGGGATGGGCCGAGATGGTGTCGGGACCTGACGAGTGGGTGTCGGGACGGGACAGGGATGTCGGTATGGGGCGAGTGGATGTGGGTTGGGGCGAGGGGTGTCGGAAGTGTCGAGTGGGTGTTTGGGATGTGACGCGTGGGTGCCGGGATGGGCGAGTGGGTGTCGGGATAGGCCTGGGCGGGGACGGGGTGAGTGCGATTGGATCGCTCCGCGGGTGGGGCGAGGGCGAGGGGGTCGATGGCGCTTCGCCACGCGGCCCGGGCGACGCAAGCCGCCCCGGAGCACGAGGCGCCGCACCGCACCTTCACTCCGCACGGGGGGGGGGTGGACCTGGGGCCCTGGGAAGCAGCGAGGCCGCAGAACCGCTCATTAATAATCATGAACGGATTAGAGTGGTCAATGTGTGACCTGACCTGTGGATCCTGTATAGTTCTGTTGGTTGGGACTGAAGATTTAGGCCTGTTTCTCCAGGGACCTGAGGCGTAATTTAGTTTACGTTTAACTGTCTTAACAGAATGCGCTTGGGAAGGTTTTAGATTCCAATTTTCATGATTAGAATTTCATGATTTGGTCATTTCAAAGTCTGAAAATTGCAAATGAATCGCCAAAAGATGTATTGTGTCATTTATACGGATTCGTTAATACTTTTGTTGTTTCGTTATACTTTATTGCCTTCAAAACGCAACTCCGTATAAAATGCACAACTTATCTGGATCGAGAAGACTGCGTTTACGAGGGAAATAATTAATGAAAACGGTTCAATGATGTCACTTAATTTCTTATGAAGGGAATTATGAGAGGGAACTGGAAGAGGGAATGACGGGAGGAGATTAAGAAAGGGAGTTAGGAGACATTTTAGGAGAGGGAGGTAGTTAGGAAAGGGTGTTACGTAGGTGAAGGAATTTGGAGAGGGAAGTATGAAAATACGGATGAAAATCAAGATAAAAATCACTCTCATGTTTATTTTACTTGAACACCGTCCACTTATACACTTATATTACAGAAGAATCAATATAATTAGTAAATAAATAAACGAATTGAATTTACCAAAATCACCGTTTGTTCAACTAATTGTAGAAATGAACATGAGATCACAGTTTATTAGGTCACTTCGTTTGGGCCACCTGAATAGCTTGTTTGTACGTATGACCCCATATATTTTCTCACACCTTAACAAAAATGCGTGTATTTATTTTGATCCTTATAATTATTTCTTTCAATAGTTAGTTTGAGATAATCTGAAGATTGGTAAAAATTAATATGAGGAAACGTTATCCGTTTAATCTTCCGAATTTGATGAATTTATCAAAAATAATGTAATCAAATTTATTAATATAGTTAAAGAATAGTTTAGTGTTTAGAAAATGATTTAATAAATACTTGTTACGTACAAAAGGTGGCCGATGGGCAGCGTACGTGCTTCTCATGATGCGAACCCGGGTTTGATTCCCGGTCAGGGCAAAAATAGTTGTAGCTTTCCTTTAAAATCGTCTCAGTTTCTGTAGTTGTGTGATGAAGAAAAGCTCAAGAAGCCAGAGATTGCTAGTTACGGTGAACGGAATACGTGATGTCCGCCACATGTCTCTCTTACCTCTAAGCGTAGGAATTAAACTAGGCCTAGGCAAGGGCGACACAGTTAGCTAGACGCGGCTAAGTCCGACAATCCACCGAAAAATACCGAAAACATAAATATTATTCATTAATTTTTAATTTATGTATTATAGAACAATATAGTTAATAAACAAAGGTTCATATTAACTACAACATAACGAATATTGCTGTTTTGATTACAAAAACCAGGGGAGATGGCTCAGGGCATCAACTGATGTCACTACAATCCCTTTGACCGGGAGGTCCTAGGTTCGAGTCCCGACGGCGGAAGGATTTCGACACTAGCTTGTCAGCTAAGTCGAATTCAGTTGCTGTCTGGAGGAGACTTCTACCGGCTCCGGCTACCGGTGGCCAGTTGCTCAGATCGGTAGTTTTCCGTGGTTTCTCTGATCAACATCAGGCAAATGCCGGAGCAATACCCCTAACGAACAGACCGCGCACGATCTTTCCTGCGTCTTCCTTTTCCTATCCTCACCGCTTACACACACACACACACACACACACACACTAACATGCGCTACACTACCACACACACCGGAAGACCGGTCGGGAGCTTAGAGCTTGTCCCGGCTGGAGCGGTGCCCCGCTGGTGGGAGAGTCCTGGTTAGGGAACACTTCACGTGCCGATGCCATGTCGGCGCCGGATCTCGCCTTCCAGCGGGGGAAGACCACGATCATCTCCCGAGAAAAACATGCACTACACGTACAGGAACCGGGAGCGGTAGCTCAGTGCATCAACTGATGTCACTGCAGTGCCTCTGACTGGGAGGTCCTAGGTTCGAGTCCTGACAGTGGCAGAATTTTCGACACTAGCTTTCCAGCTAGGTCGAATTCAGTCGCTGTCTGGAGGAGAATTCTAGCGGCCGGCTGCACTGATCGGTAGTTTTCCGTGGTTCCTCCGATCAACACCAGGCGAATGCCGGAGCAGTACCCTACCAAACGGGCCACGGACCCCGCGCGATCTGTCCTTTATCTTCCTTGTCCTATCCTCTCCCCTTACACACACACACTTACACTAACACGCACTACACTAGTACATATTCCGGAAGACCGGTCGGGAGCTCAGAGCTTGTCCCTGCGGGGGAGGTGCCCCGCTGGTGGGAGAGTCCTGGCTAGGGAGAAACCCCACAAGCCGATGGTAGGTCGGCGCCGAATCTCGCCATCCAGCGGGGGAAGATCACCGCCATCTCCCGAGAAAAACATGCACTACAGTAATGGGACTAATGACCAAAGCTGTTGACGCGCCCGGAAACATGAAAAAATCAAATCAAATCAATCCTGAGAAAAAACATGCACTACACTAACGGGTCTAATGACCAAAGCAGTGGACGTGCCCGGAAGCACGAAAAAAATCACCCAATCAATCAACTTACGGGACTATTGACAATAGTAGTTGACGCGCCCGGAATCACTAACAAGCAACCAATTGCATAAATAAGTAAAATTGACAATTTGTTTATAATTCCGCGAGCTGACACCAGGGCGTGAAGGGAGGCGTCGCGTGCCGTGTTGCGTTCCGCGTCCCGCCACCTGCACCGTCCCGTCGCACGCCTCGCGTCATTCCGCTGTGACGCGCACTTCCTGAAAGGTCGCGGGCGGCGGCGACTGCCAGGGTGAAAGAGGGGGAAGGGGAGGGGAGAGCGAGCGCGCGAATGGGGAGCGGTTGGTGGCACATTACGGAAGGAGGGGGAGGGGGTTGGGGGAATGTTACTGTGTCGCTGCGAGCGCCCGGGTCTGAACCGACAGGCCCTGAAAACGTCGCGGCGCCACGGACGCCTGAGTAAAGTCGGCGCCGTGACGTAAATAAAGTGTATATAGTGTACATAGTGAAGTGTAGTGCCGTGTGGTATGAATGAGTGTGTGATTGTGTTTGTACATATAGATTAAGAATGAATGAGTGAGTGAATGTAACAAAAGAAAAAAGAAAAAAGACTTGAACATTCTAATGAACTTTACCAATTCATTTAAATAACATTGTAAAAAACGTCAATCGCCCAAAGAGGCATTGTGTATTAGTTTTTAATAATTAGATTAAGTAGTATATTTAAGATAAATCCCTCCCCAAGCTCCATAAGCAGCAATGCCGGAGCACATCTAACCCCAAAGATTTGAATAAACTCCCGCCTCACCAGGGCTACTGGTGAGGGCAAATAGAAAAAAAAAAACGCTGCGAGCGCCGCTACTCGGCTGGCCCCGGCGACACGGGTGGATGCGGGTTTAAGGCTCCCAGAGACAGACCTGCTCGCAGGCGACCGTCGTGGCAAGGGATTGGCAGCGTTTAATCGGCGGCGAAATTTGTAACGCAGTCAGACGCGTTTCTTCCACAAGTGTTTGTAGCACGGAAGTTGGTTGGATTTATTAATTGAGAAAGTGATGATATTTATTTGTTTTATTTACTGCATAGCACTAAATAAAGAAAAATATTTTTTCCAGAAAAACAATCTAGCATATCCTCATGACTGTACATAGGTGTACCTCAGTGGCGGCTCGTGGTCATGCCATTAGGGTGTGCAACGTTTTTCTTCTTTTTCCCACACTCTCTCTCCCTCTGTCTCTCTCTCACGCACACACATATACATTACATGCATGCATTGACACACATTAACATTAATAATGACAATTAAACACAAATCATCTTATGACGTCTGATAGCATGCCGAAAAATTCCATTCCATTGTTTCTTTTCAGCAATTTTTTTCTGTGTTTTTTCTTTTTTCTTTTTTTTCATTGAAATCATTGATTTCTTACGTTTCATATTTTCAACGCTATTCATTGTTAGTTGCACAAACACCCTTGACAGAAAAAGAACTCTCTGATTTCGGTTTCTCAAAACACATTGAAACGTAGCCTCATACTTACGTTTACAAAATACACTAGGGGTTTGAATACTTCGGAATGGTTCTGTAATTGCAACTCACTTTAAAACACAAGAGAATACACACATTATATACTATTAAAATTTTTATGAATGCAACAGTGCACAGCAATGCGTTCGCGTTTCGCGCGCTAGTGCGAAAGCTCATTTAAGTGGAGAGATATCTCACACTTTCTTCGTTCAATGTCATACTTCTATTAAAAACTTGTGCTACTCCAGTGTTATATCTTCGAGACACGTCAAGGCTTTTCCCGAGATCGCCATTGCGCCTGCGCCGTAGATGGAGCACCTCACCCGGTTTGCGCCAGGCCTCCATAAGCCACCGTTGTTCCCCTCCTTCCCCTGCAGCCCCGCGGCAGCCTAGGACGCCGGTTCCTCGGTCGCATTGTCCCGAGTGTGCTCCCGCAGGCTTTCACGAAAGAAAGGCGGACGGACCGGCAATCGCAGCTTCCGAATGGCGCGTGTTTTGAAATAACATGTTTCGGGAATGCTCTGAGAGGACTTGTATTCTCCTCTTGTTAAAAGATGTTTAAGAGAAATGGCACCGAATTAATTTGGGTGTGCACATGCGAACGTGCGAATACTCACGAGCCGCCACTGGTGTACCTATATATACGTGTGTACCTATCTTACCAGCGTGATAATGTTTGAATCAGATCTACCCAATCGAAATAGACAATTACCGCAAATAATCACTGAGGAAACGCAACATAATACTACAAAACAGAAATGGACACGTTAAAAAAATTTTTTTTGTTATTTAGATGACAAATGTGGAATTTATGACGACAACTTCATTTAAATCAGATTATTTCCAAGAACAAATTAACTCAAAAACTGTAAAGTTTACAAACATATAAAATTGGATATAATCATCTCGATCAGGTTTTTCGTCCAGTTTCCCTGATCCATTGAGCAAATACTGAGATGGCCCCTTGTTTTGCTTCTGGACATAAATTAATCTTCATTTTCTGTGCACGTCTTCTAGAATTCAGTGGGAAATACAATTATTCAAATTATCGTTTCCATGTTGTGGCGGCAGGAAGTATTATTCCGAAGGACAACATGGATAAGAGCCAAAATTTATTGCATTTTTATCCTTGAAAATAGATTTTAATACATGGGAGCTTTTTTTTTTTAATTCAAGTAGTATATGACTTGGTGTAGGGATCACAGAATTTTGAATATGTGCACACAATTCACTTTTCCCCATAGCACGTCATACGCAGTTTTTAACTTTTTTTTGTTTGACGTAAAATAAATCAATAAAATTGTATGTAAAAGGAGAAGTTCATGGGAATAATTTTCTGCGTTGCAAATCATTATTTGCCCCTGGTCAAAAAAGACTCCCAACAGAGTCTGATGTGAAGAGGTCAGGGCTTCATGAGTTCTCTGAAGGGTACGGGAAGAATGTAGGAGGCCTTACGCAATGGCATATGCCGCCTCTCCATGTGCCAATTATAAGGAAAGACGTACGAAAGACCAGGGCATTGGGGACATCTGAGCGAGAGATAGTCAGTTCGCCAGTTCGATTTTTGGCTTCGTCTCATCCATAAGAGACGCATTCAAACCAACACAGAGTTATTTTTACAACGTTAAAATGGTATAGGCCGACCTGGATGGCCGAGGTGGCTAAGAGCGAGTTCCGACTCAGAGCTTCGGTCCGAAGGGTCGCGGGTTCGAGTCCCGCCTTGGGCATGGTTGTTTGTCCCTTGTCTTTGTATGTATGTGTTGTCGCGGAGGGCCTCGCGTTCTGCTGACCCCAGATCAGAAGAGCCCGCAAGTGTGTTGGTGTCTAGTGTATGGTCGAATATGCGTCCCATCGGGACGTAAAGGGTAACCGACTGTCGGCTGGATAAAAACCCTAGAAAGAAAGAAGAAAATGGTATAGACGGTGCCAATCTGCAGGTGGCTCAGCGATTCATAAAGAGGCCGGCAGATCGCACTTAGCTCTGGGCGTTTGTAGAGTATTGATAGAGCTTCGAAGGGCTAAACGCTCTTTCAAATGAATTAATATAAGGAAACATATTTTGAAGAAATGATGTTTTATTCATATATTTGTGATGAAAATGTTATTTTCCTTCCTTTTTGTTGGCGTCATGACATACTGGCATTACCCTACAAGCCACCACTGCCCAGTACCAAGTTACACAAACCTAATTAACCGTTGGAACCAGAGATAGCCCATGTATTCAATTCATGCCTTATTTTACGTGGTGAGACCCAGGCCATGAGGCCTGCTCTTCTGTCTGACCACGCAAATTTCGCTACGCTCCTTTCACCAACTAGGAGAGAAAGAAGGTATTACTTGGGCGACGAAACAGGCAATTTGAATTTAGCTCAGAGGCTTCATTTAGGCTTGAGAATGTTTTACATGCAGTCAGTCTACGAACTTGGGACAGCCGGTTTACTTTCCCTCTGAAGGAAGGCGTACGAAGAATTTTTTCGCCCTTACAAATGCACGGCTTCGTTCGGGTTTGAACCCGCGAACTTCGGTATATCAGTCCCTTACGCTAACCGTTACATCATCACCAACGCAATGTACGCGAATTTATAGGTGTGTGTGTATGTGTGTGTGTGTGTGTGTGTGTGTCTGGGTGTGTCTGTATGTGTCTGTATGTGTCTGTATGTGTCTGTATGTGTCTGTATGTGTCTGTATGTGTCTGTATGTGTCTGTATGTGTCTGTATGTGTCTGTATGTGTCTGTATGTGTCTGTATGTGTCTGTATGTGTCTGTATGTGTCTGGGTGTGGCTGGGTGTGTCTGGGTGTGTCTGGGTGTGTCTGTATGTGTCTGGGTGTGCCTGGGTATGTCTGGGTGTGTCTGGGGGTGTCTGTATGTGTCTGTGTGATTTATAGAGAATCGTCACATTTATACTTGCAAACAAGAGATAACACTTGTTTTATAATTTCAGTTCCCGAAAATTTTGAAAATTCTTATATTAAACATTAATCTATTTCGATATTCTGCAATCGGTTATTTTATAATTTATTGTATGACCAGCACGATCGTTTAAAATACATGCTACGGCTATGCAGAAACACACGTATACTCGCTCACGCAGCCTGTGGAATCACAGTCCATATTGATATTGTATTTTTGTATTTGCATACATGAACAGAACGGGCGATTTTGTTTCACAATGAATACGCTTGTTATTGGAGCCATAAATTACAGTTATCGAAGCATAAACAAGTGTTTTATGAATGGGTTCTTTCATCTATTCATATCACGCTGTTTTCATCTCCTCCCTTGAATATCACTACACTAAATGCATTCGCAGTGCTCCAGCAAGAGCTCTGAATTTCCAATTAGAAACAGGACTGTGCTTGCAATGCAGATGAGTGCAGTTTGCGTTCATAGTTTAGCATTCGCGGCACCCTAATTTCATAGTCCTGTTCCAACAAAACATATCATAGTTGTGTAGTTCTCTTTGCTCTCGCATATCTTACACCGTTATCTTCGCCTTCTGTTTCAGGTGAGGCTGGTGGACCATATCCGAATACAACGAGCATCTCATTATTGAACGGTTTTTTGGTGATGTACGAAGTTTTAGTAAAATTATTGATTGTTTTGCATGAAAAGAGAACTGTGTTCTTGCAGAGTATATTCACGTGTGTGGTTGAATGTAAAGGTGAAAGGAAAAAATGAACTTCTTTTGAATAAACGAATAACAAAAGCGAAAACAAACTCTGAATACATTTTAAAACAAATTTTCACTGTTAATTTCAGCAATGTGTACCATTGATTTCAATTTTACTTCGATGTTCAATCGATTGTATCCTATAGTAATTTTAGACATACTAATTCAGTTCTGAGAATTTTATTTCGTGGCTATTACAAATTTATTCCACTGTTGTTACAATTCATTTCGATTGTGCTCATGATTCAAAGCAATACAAATTGGAACTTCACAGTTTGCTCTACCTTAATGTATTTGCCTTCAACTTATAAATTTTGAAGTATGATTTCATTGCTTATTATATGTTTTATAAATACGTGGCCAACATCAAACAATGTCGATCATTACATTAGTCAGAATAAATGAAACTTACTACCTTCATTCAAATAGTAATATTAAGAAATTACGACAGCTGAAACACAATAACTGTCTTTGGTTGCAATAACATTATACAACGTACATTCTCATTTACTACAATAACATATGCGTGTATGTTTCTCCATGAAACAAATTGTTCGTTGTCTTTCTTATATCGTTCTTCATATTTCTAATGCTCAACACATTCTTCGCTTTTCAGTTTAAAATCATCGCACTGCAATTGTTACTTTCTCGCATGCCACTTACAGCATAAAGAAGATTACGTAATGCTGCAGCAAAAAGGTGGTGACTTTTCGACCCCAAAACGCATGTTGCGGGTTCCTAATAACTAAAGTGGAAAATTCTTGCTCCTAGGTTGTAAATTACTTTAACACGTAGTGCAGTTCGAGTACATTTTGTGTGGGCTCTTGATACCGAAAAATGTGGTTTGGGGCAAAATGTGGTCTGTCCGTCGGGGAACAACGCTAACGGGTAACAGTTGGCAGGACATCACAACTCGTAATGTAGCACTTTCCATACATGAATGTAACGTAAATTACTATTATGTTTATTTCCATAAGACAATGTGTATACATCGCCTTGAAAATTATCTCATTAAAGTAAGAGAATATGTCCATTTGAGCATACACGCAATAATAAAAAAACATTTTTTCATAAGTATTAATAATAATCTAAAATTGAAATTAATAGGTCATTATTATAGACTGGTCATCGATAACATACTGATTTGCGTAATGTCATGATCAATTATAGTATTTTATCTAATGTCCCAAACGCACGTATGCGAAGGGTTGAAGCACACGTCCCATCTTTACTAGACTGAACGTTTGTGACCAACCGATCACCACATTTTTCGGCAGAACACAGCGGCGATAAGGGAGGAATTTTTCTCGTCACACATTGTTTTCTTCTGGTTGAAATTGCCGAATGACAATTCTTCTTTTATGCGCAACGAAATGTGTACATTTTTTGTTAAACGTTATCTGAGAATAGACTTTCATCCAGTTTAAACTTTGCGCATATTTTAAGCGACACGAAAACTCAAAATCGCCATGACGCGGAATTGTCAGCTTGTCCTCCTCCTGTATAGTAATCAATAGAGAACGGATTTGCATGTAATTTCATGTTTTTACAGGATACCTGCATTCAATAATATTTTTTAGAGTTTATAAGACATTCTGAATGAATTGAAAATATTTTTATTTTACATATTTTAGTATAATTATATATTTTGACATATTTTACCTACTTCTACATATCTAGTTATCTATTTATTTTTTATTTATTTATTTAGTCAAAACAGTCAAAAACTGTATGTGACGTATGGGGGAGAAAATCATCTGCGCACGCTTCCTTGAGTTTCAGAATCCCTTCCCAACAATTTAACTATTAATAGTTTAAAGATGAAAAATAATAATAGTAATAATAATAATAATAATAATAATAATAATAATAACAACAAATTTAAAAAAACGAGGGATTAACATTTCAAATACTACATATTTTTGTTGCCAAATTATAGAAAACTTATTTTTAACGATAAACGAACGAACAGATTTGATTTTGCTGTATTGTTAACAAAATAGAAACTCACCCTAAGCTCTACTACCACTACAAGCAAAAGGAAAGTTCAACAAAACGTGCGCATAGTGAAGCTACATTTACGTCCAGCCCATTTACGTTTCCGTATTTATCTTTTAATGTATTTATACGTCGAAATGGAACATTTCAGATACGCGTTTGCATTACATGGTACGGAATCATTTTTTTTAAAAATCAAATGTAATGCAGCTGGGCTTCTTTGAACACCATATCATCGCCATAATTGTCAAACCTACCCCTTGCTTCGATGAGAATGCTGCAAGCTG
The DNA here is from genome assembly GCA_964035755.1 of Teleogryllus oceanicus. Lineage (NCBI taxonomy): Eukaryota > Metazoa > Arthropoda > Insecta > Orthoptera > Gryllidae > Teleogryllus > Teleogryllus oceanicus. The sequence goes on from CAXIVR010000013.1 coordinate 31,460,102, forward strand.
TAGTGATTGTTCACTGGTCGAAGATATCGCCAATTTTTACGAGGGCTTACATTCCATCTACTCTGGGTGCTAAACTATCACCATGGGTAGCTATAGATAAGTTTTTATTACGGGAAAGTTGTAAATTGCAAAATATGCATAAACTTGTGCTCTTCAAATTATTTTTAAAACGTTTGTAGTATTATTAAAATTTGGTTAGGAAATTTTTGATAAATGCGTTTTCGAATTTGGTAAATTTGTTTTATATTTAGTGTATTTTAATATTACGTATTATAACGGATTTCACATATTTGTTACATATTTTACTTTCTTACTGTCTTCATTACATATTTATATACATATTTTGACGTTTGATACTACACATTTTTCCGGTCTCTACACTTTTGAGTCATACAAAACCCAAGGACCAAACGGCCAAGACAAAGAGAGAATGTAACCTCATCTCGCACCATGGCAGAATATTGATTGTTTCGTTTTTCCGGACGTGTCAATTGCTATAGTCATTAGTCTCGTAAGTGTAGTGCATAGTTTTATCACGGGCATGGGTCTCTGCGCAGTACTGCCTTCCGCTGCCTAACGGCTTCTCTATACAATGGGGCGAAGGTATTTTTACCTGCTTCCAACATTACCACTTTGTGAGCACGGAGTGGAACAAGCCCGGCTAGCTCAGTCGGTAGAGCATGAGACTCTTAATCTCAGGGTCGTGGGTTCGAGCCCCACGTTGGGCGCTACATTTTTGTCATTCGCAAACGATGTATGGCATGAGGTGTGTGCTCGGACATACGAAATCAAGGAGAAATTCCTTTCTCAGGTGACGGCCAGCATCAAATTAGAACGAATTAGGAGCTGTGTGAACAGATCCCGAATTCTCGGATTAGTGTGGTGTTCAAGGAACGTATTGAACAGAGACGAACGGGTAATATCTAATGCTTTCTGAAATATAAGACTTCCTCACTGTTTGTAAAGAGTTTAAGTATTTGAATTAAAATAAAATTAAGAATTGAATTAATATATTAATAAATAATAATAACGTTAAAAATGGATGTTTTTTCAATCAAAATGTTATTGTTTCAATAACAAACGCGAAAATTAAGATGTATTAATCAAAGTATTCTCTAAACAATGTTCTCGACATTATTTTCTATAAAACGAAAGGATTTCGTAAGAAATATTCAAGAGTGCGTAGCTAAAGATTGAATCTAAATAGTGTCTTGAAATTTGAAACGTGGTAGGAACTTAATCAAGATGCACAGTATGACAAGTTTTTAGTTTGGCAATTTCACTCATTAAATTAAAACCAATAGAGTTTTACTATACACACAGAATATCCCAATTATGGCGGTGTATCTCAAAACATTTATCGCTTTTTCTTGCCGCTTCTCCCTACTGGCCAACCATAAACTGTGACTTATCTATCATAGGAGACGGTGTATGGTACTTCGGTCGCTATGTCGATGTTCAATAAACTGCATATGTATTATAACATAACCTCATTGATTTTAACATTGCTTTCAGTTATTTTCAGCATTTGGCGCATTTTGAAACTCTGATGAACATAATTTCGTTCGTCTAATAGTCCTCCTACCAAAAATAATAATACAAAAAATACAAATCGTGCTATGGAAATTCTCGGAAAAATCGCCTCCTCGCTTCGCGAGTTGGGGATTTATCGCCAATTTCCAAAGCACTCGTGATATTATCTGTGATAAGTTTTGCAAGAATTAGATAAAATAGTAGTGTGCGGTCTTACATTTTTTTAATTTTTTAAAAAAAAGTTACCTAACTGTTACGATTACGATAAGACCGCTTTACCGACAAGTAGAATGTTAACGCCTATTATAATTTTTCAAACAAGTACCGTGATAAAACATTTTACACGCACTAAAAGTATTTAGTGAAATAATCGCACACAATAAAATATTGTTAACCATGCAATGAGACAAACCAAAGCGTGGTATTTCTAATAGATTATAGTTGGAATCAAATGCCCTAAAGATACTTCTTTAATAACCAAAATCCCAATATTTTACATAACAGCCCCGTACAGCAGGATACTTTTAAACTGTCTCTTTGTATAAATGCCTGAATTAAAAATCTATTTTTATTTTTTTGACTTGTAATTAAAGAAAGGAATTTATTCTAAGAAAAAAGCAAAATATATTTGTATTATTTTTTCCCAAATATGTAAAATAAATGAAAGTATGTAAAATAAAAAATCATTAGCGTTCAAAATTACTTAATACAAGCATTTTCCGAGCACAAAACGTCTTCGGTCAGGACCTAAAATGAAATCGGTGTGGCTGAAAGTTCTACCTCCACTGAAGTTGTACATTTGGTCTTCACCAAACAAGTAGTTTTGTTTTTTCGAAATAAAAAATACGTTCGTAGTAAAAATAATGTTTGCGATGAACTCAAGTGAATAGTGGTATTGTGTAGCGTGAGATTGATCCCGGAGGGAGAGTGTAAAGGGAACTAAACCCCCTCTTTTCCAAATCGCGATAAAACAGTAATCTATAAACAGTAATTTTTTTTAATTTTGTTTTTCGTTTGAGTTATGCAGGAGCCATATGTAACGCGCAAAAGAACGTGGTTGAAAATGTGAAACGTGAATTCTGTAGATTTATTCTATTAAAAAAATAATTAACATACATTCATTGATCTATGAACCCGAGTATGCGGTTTCTAAAAAGCAGGGGGGGGGGAGAACTTTAACATTTTATGGTGAAGGTCCGCAGGTCATAAAAACGTAGTCGTATCAGATTGCCTTGTAAGAAAGATGATTCCAATAACATATATTGGAAACTCGCCATGAAACGTTCATTTGCGCCAAATAAAAATATAACAATGTAATAAAATGTGTAAGAAATATATAGCAATAATTAAAACATGTAAAAATATTTAATTATACTGAAATATGTGATCATACCAAAATATGTGAAATAAAGATGGTTCTAATATATTCTGCATGTTCTGTAAACTCTAAAAAGATTTAGACTGCAGGCATCTTGGTTCTGTAAAAATATGTATTTACACGAAAATTCGTTCCCTGATTATTATTTGTAACGTTTGCAAACGAGATACTAAATTGCTTATGTACTTTAGAATTGTGAACTACTGGAGGTCAATGTGATAAAACCTTCTCCACGTGCAACAAACCTCTAGTCATATACTATAGTTACATACTCTTTAAGTATAGTAATCGGAAGGCAAATTCAATCGAATGTATATCTGTGTGGTCGGAAGTAGTGTTGCCACAATCCACAATTTCCGCATTCTGTTCCGCCTTTTTGATGTGCAACTCGCAATCCCCGCGGAAAACAGCAAATTTTGCAATTTTTCCTTGACGATTAAAAATCCACAATTTCTTCCTCAATGATAAATAATTTTTCGCCTTTTATCTTATTTCGAACTAAAAATATCCGGTTTTATCCGGGCTCTCTTCTTATCCAATCCTTATTAATAGGAAAAAGATACATTTTATATAAACCACGGTGTTCAAGATTGTAATTTGTAATGTAATTGACTCAAATTTTTATTAAAATGCTATAATTTTCTTTCATTTTATTTTACAGTACAATGCTATTAGATTTTGATCTACTCTCTTTTTCTCACTCTCAAAGTGTTTCCTTAAAAATCTCTATTTAAATGTGCATACTTTTTGTAAAATGTATTTCTACAAATGCATTTTTCAAGGAAAGTTTCAACGTTTTTATAAAATATGTTTCAATGTATTTTTACATAAGGAAAGTACTATTCATTTAACAACGTTAAACCAGTAATCTTCGAAGTGATTCAAAATATATTAACCCATAACAATACGATTGGGTTACGATTCAAAACAATTAAACTATATAAACCTAATACAAACCTAAGTTGTATGTTAACTCCATCGTCAAGAAACAGCTGTGAGAGCTTTGAGTTGGAACTGCTTATGATAAGAAAAGCAAATATTGAACAAATACAATACGTCTTTGCAATGTACTTTGTGACGATTGCATGCTCTCCACCTACATGGTATTACAAAAAGTACTACCGTGTGAACGTATTTATTTTTTTGTTAACAACTTCAAATAAACATATGACACTGCTTTGCAAAATGCTAATTGGTTTAACGATTAGAATTTTAAAATCTTAAAACCTTATTACGTGATCTTACGCATCGCTACTGGCCACTGGCGGAATGTATTACAAACCTATCTTCTCTTAACGAGAGACGAAAAATAATGATCGTGGTGCATCGACCAACATATTATTTAAATTATTTATTTTCAGCATTTTTGTTGCATTACACTAATCTTTACCAAACTTTGCAAGGGCACTGCGACAATTGTGAAGAAGAATCTGTAAAAATTTCGTATCTATTCATGAACTACTTTTTTTGGTATCGATGTCGGTTACATCTCGTTGAAATCACTTTTATTAGCGTACGTGAAAGAAACGAAGATAGTATTCAGTTTCGCCTCATGAAATAGAACAGTTCAGGTAGATTTCAGCTAGGTGCTACCTAACCAAGCGAAGATTTTATCCGGAATCGTGAATTTCAAAACATGATTTAGAATTTCCTTACATTTACATTGGACACAAAAATCTGCACAAGTTGCAAATAACGAACATTTTATAGGTGATTACATGAACCGGAAAATGAAACCATTATTGTGTTAAACATAGCGGCAACCTTACGCCGTCAGGCCTTGCTTTCCGTTATTCCAGTAGTTACGGATTTTTTTAAAAAATAATTTGTTGCGTCTACAACTTGACGCAACGCGTCTCCAAGCCCCTTAAGGGGCGTTGAGCGCTTTGCACTGGAGAGTAATCCTCCATTAATGTGCTTTATTTCTGGAGTAATCCTCCGTTACTGTGTAATTATTACACTGAATAATTACTAATTTGTCAAGTCTTGTCACGTCGCAGTCAGTTAGTGCCTTTTATCCCTTCGACCAGGGGCTCGAAGTAAACGAATTCGGCTAGCGCCGCCGGCTAGTTTCAAACGGTGAAGAAATGATTAAATATTTCATTCGTTTTTCCTTCCTTATCTTGGTGGATTAAACATGAACGCAATTTTAATGTAAAATTATTACAAAAATATATTAGTACTAAATATGTATTAAAAATAAAAAGTTGAAATTATGAAAAAATTTTATTTCAGGCTCATTGCATTTTCGCGAAGTACATGCGGAAAAATTCCGCATGTTCGGAGTCCAGATTCCTCATTCGCCATCTGGCAACACTGGTCGGAACCGAACCCGAGAAACAGTTGAACAGCGTGCGGAGAGTGTGACAGAGGGCGCCCCATACGGTGGGAAATTAATTACTGGCCACGAGCCATCGCGTGTTGTACCTTCGTAACGCACATATCATTCAGCTATCTCACCGGCCCCATCGTGTCGAGACGCGTTGTCGGCGAATTACTCCACAGTATGCATGGTATGAATACATCAGTGACGGTTCGTGCTTGTTTCTTAAGAGGGGAAATAAGCCAATTGCTTGAAGTACTTCGAAATATAAATGTAACTTCATTTTCTGTGCACGTCTTCTAGAATTCAGTGGGAAATACAATTATTCAAATTATCGTTTCCATGTTGTCGCGGCAGGAAGTAATAAGAGCCAAAATTTATTGCTTATTTATCTTTGAAAATATATTTTATTACATGGGAGTTTTTTGTTTTTTTTCTCCCTTTCAAAATTCAAAATTTTGTGCTTGTTTATCCTTGAAAATATATTTTATTACATGGGAGTTTTTTGTTTTTTTTCTCCCTTTCAAAAATTCAAAATTTAAGTAGTATATGACTCAGTGTAGGGATCACAAAATTTTGAAAATGTGCACACAATTCACTTTTCCCCATAGCACGTCATACGCAGTTTTTAACTGTTTTTTTGACGTAAAATAAATAAATAAATAAATAAATTCATCATAAAGGGAATTAGCTTTCATGTGTCGACTTGCGATAAGAGACAGAGAAAAAGAGTTACAGTTCGGTTTTTCCTGAGCTTCCGTCAGCCTAAATGTAGTTTGTAAACTATCTCTCAGCCTGAATCTGTGAAAAACTACTGATTGACAGTGACTATTCACTGATTGTGGTAGTTATAACCCTGCCACTGGCAATCAGTGAATTGAACTGAACGAATCAGTGAAAAACGAATCCACTTTTTGAATCAGTGAAGTATCACATCGCTTCTCCAGTACTGTAATGCACAAACCCAAAAATCCTACTACTGAGAAATCACTGTATTGCTTTAAACAAATGCTTCAAAAACATAAAAATTTAATAAATACAATACAATAAATATAATAATATTATTATAATAATTTATAATATAATATAATATAATAATAAATATGATAATAATTTACATCTGTATTTAAAGTATTTTTCCCTTGATATCTCAATAGTAGGATTTTTGGGTTTGTGCAGTATAGTACAGGGGTAACGACATATTGTGTAAAGAAAGTCAAAGTTAATTAGGCACAAATTTATTGAAAGATTTTATGGGAAAATGATCTACTTGAACAGCATTGTAATTATTAACTACAAAACAAATACTTGCGGCCTACAGGCCGCAAGTATTCAGAGCAAATGGCATTTAACAATGAAATAAAATGTAAGATTACATCAGCCTCCTGCTCTGTTGAACGAAAGGAAGAAAGACTGAGAGTGAACGACAGTTTATTTGCGATCTTTTTCCTGTTGCTTGAATGCTCGGGAATTTAAAAACTCAAAATAAATTATTTTGTAGTTATCAACTCAAAATTGTTCATTTTCTTTCAAACACCAAAGCAAATATTTTATTTCGTAATTGTATCCTGTTGAATAAAATAAGGGAGGAGGATACCCCTTCCTTCCGTCCGCGAGACTGGAATCCGTATCAACCAACAATCGCCAACAGGAAAAGGAATAGCGCTATGAACCTGCAGCGGCAAATATTGTTCGTATTATTTTGTCTTTAAAGAATTGAGAAAGGGAAAAGAGAAATTATATGTTATAAAAATTATTTGAAATTATTAATTATTTTGCTATTAATTATTATTATGCTATTAATTATTATTTTACTATTAATTATTATTTTACTATTAATTATTATTTTACTATTTATTATTTTACTATTAATTATATTTTATTATTAATTATTATTTTATTATTAATTATTATTTTATTATTATATTATTATTACTAATAATTATTATTAAGAGGCTTATTGTACCAAGATCTCGCTTAGTGCCTTTTGGAATCCAAAGCAGTTACATTAGTTTTTCTCACCATGTAGGAGGTGTACAGTGCACCTCGTAAATACTGGTAAAGTGAAGGTGAATCTTGCTTGGTCGAGCGAGATAAGTGCGGTTCACCTGTTCCTATACTCCTTGACACATGACGTCAGTAATGTGTAGTTCTTTACTCGTGTTTGTTCGCATCTTATCATATTCTATCGACTTCCATCCCCTCATTACACCATCCTATGTACCCTTCCATCTCGTCGTGTCCTCCATCCTATCCTACACATCGAAACCTGTCACTCCCATCCCATCCTACTCACATTCATTCTATCTTAATCAAAACCATTCTATCCTATTCCTCCCATTCAATCCTATCCTTTTATCTTTTCTTACCCCCCGCCCCAATCTTTCCTCTCCCCCCCCCCCCAACCAACCCATTCCTTCCTCTTCCATCTCTTTATATTCCTTTCAGCACCATCCCATCCACCGTCCTTTCCTTCCCCTACAATTGCATCCCCTATTATCCCATTCCGATCCATTCTGTTCGTTTCTTTCTCGTTCCATCCTCTGTCCGAAGGCTAATGACCATAGCAATGGGAGCGCCCTAAAAGCACGAATATTATATCAACAACCGAGTCAGTTATGGGTCGAAAATGTCAAAGCCGGTGTTTCTCGAGTGTGGCATGTGCTTTGGCCGCTTTAGATCCGCCCATCGCTCCCCACCCCAACCCCAGCAACCCCGCCCCCGCTCCCCGCCCCGCTCCCGACCCCGCTCCCGACCCCGCTCCCGACCCCGCTCCCGACCCCGCTCCCGACCCCGCTCCCGACCCCGCTCCCGACCCCGCTCCCGACCCCGCTCCCGACCCCGCTCCCGACCCCGCTCCCGACCCGCTCCGACCCGCTCCCGACCCCGCTCCCGACCCCGCTCCCGACCCGCTCCCCGACCCGCTCCCGACCCCGCTCCCGACCCGCCCCGACCCGCGTCCGACCCGCTCGCCGACCCCCCCGACCCGCGTCCGACCCCGCTCCCCGACCCCGCTCCCCGACCCTTCCACCCGCTCCCCCCCCCCCCCCCCCCCCCCCATCACGCGCACATTATCACGTGACGTTCCACTTCCGATCGAGACCCGAACCCGAGCCGGGCGACTCCTCTCGCGCTCACATGGAGGTAACTCGATTGCGATTCGCGCTCCGTGAACGGGTCACCCAACCCATCCAATTTCCATAAGTGCATCAATAAACATTCGTGCATTTCTGGCACGCCGCCTACCGGCTTCGACAAAACGTTTCCAGTCAAAATTATCGACGGCTTTATGCGCAGATTACACTTGTTTTTGTTTTCGCAATTACTGGCACGTTGCCTTTGCGAATCACTACGACTGACGTTGGTACCTATAGCAAACACGCTGATGTGGTTTATAAAACTTGGAGATGCGATTTGTTCAGTTTTCAATAATATTCTAATCGCAATCAGCAAAAGAGGTTTCGTGAACAATAAATGAATGAATAAAAAACATCAAAGTTTCCACAGAAAATTAAATTTAGAATAGTAAAGGATTATATTTTTTCCGAATTATTACAAACGAATTAGAGAAGGCATTTTTATATGCGTCTAAAATGATTCCTTGTTTTTCTTCCTCTTCTTGTTCTTTTTGTGCTCCAGAATAGAACATCTTGGACCACGCAGAACATGCACTTGCACGGGCTCAGTATCATTTTTTCACGTTGCAAGACTTGCATGTAACTATTCAGGGGGATCAGATTAGGCTAAATCCGATTTTTATACCCCAGGGTTGTTTAGTCCTGGGGAGGGGGTGGAAAATGAAATGATGATGATTATGAAGGATGAATGGACGGCACACACAGACATTCACAGACACAACCATGCCCGAGGTGGGACTCGAACCCGCGATCCTTCCGTCCGAGATCGCCACGGCACTCCTGGCGTAGCGATCTATCCGGACTGGCGTTTATTATTATTATTATTATTATTATTATTATTATCATCATCATCATCATCATCATCATGATTATTATAAAGCATTTGATAAGCTTGGTTCGAAAGTGGAGGAGAGTAATTGGACGAGAAAACAAGCATAAACCACAATGATTTTGAGATATTCGAATTGAGCGTATCACAGTTCTTCCTAAGCCATATTCTCTCCTAATAAACGTATCCCTTTTCTTCGTTTTCTTCGACTCGAGAAGACCTTTCTAACTTTTGGGCCCACCATTAATCCATCAAAAATTCAACCTCCGTACCAAATGCGGTGAATGAGAGGACGATAGACTAAATCAATCACGATACTAGACCAATTTCATATCATTTAAGCCAAAGATATGATTTTAATTCAAGTAAAGTATCTTAATAATCGTTCCACAAAAGAATGCCAATTATGTGGCCTAAAACATTTTTTTTCTGGCGTGTGAAATCATGAGAAAAGGATCAATTTTGGGATGCGTCGTAAAAAGTCAAAACCGAGTGAGATAATGAGATTGTTGTGATTCGCGTTATAAAAATCGTCCAAACGCGGGGACAAATGAAACGAGAAATCACCCAATACGGGCGTCAGCAATTATAAGGGTTGCATTTATGTAGAGAGGACCAAATTAACAGTTTCGAAAACAAGTAAACATGTCTACTTCAGAAAACTATCTCTCTGCAAAGACACCGATCACAGACCGTAAAACGTTTGTGTGTTGATGACTCCCGTAAGTATGATTGGTTGTCACGAATCATATATTGAATGTACGCACCTCTCATTCAAGAATCAGTTTTGAAATAAACATATTTGAATTGATTTGGCATTCTGATTAATCCGACTCTTGCCAGCTAGCAGTTTCCCAGGCTTCAACCCTGTTTTATTTACATAGGTTGGATAAAAATAATGAGAATATTGCTGTAACGTAACGCCGGTGAGTCGACGTACTGCCATCTGCCGGGGCAAAATTAAGGACTATCAGACGAGTATGTTTGTCGTGCGGGTACTCTGTCAGTCTACTGCACTGTGTAAATAGTTCAACTTCATAGCAATAGTGCAAGCACCTAACGTCATGTTTACAAAGGTAGAGCAACGTTCGTGGCTCAAAATTATAGAGGCACGAGGTCGGAAGAAGCAAGAATGTTTCCAGGAAAAGCGTGAAGCATGTGGTGATGCAGCGTTGCCATACTCCACAGTCGCACGAAGGGTTAAAGCATTCTGATTAGGCAGTGATAATGTGAAGGATAAAGGCTCCCACAGATCGACGCAGGAAGATCCGCAGCCTACGCGGATTGGCCGCAGCGGAAGTTTCGCTTCTCGTGTTGCCTTATGAGCACGTCCAGACCTGCGCGGCAGGCGAGCGTCGCGGCATCGGATTGGCAGCGTTTAATCGGCGGCGAAATTTGTAACGCTGTCAGACGCGTTTCTTCCGCTGCAGCTCGAGTTTCGTGGAAGTCCGCCCGTGTTCGGAAGTCTTCGCTCCCCTCTGGGTCGAGCGACCTTGCCAACCGTCACCAACGCTGACTCATAATTGACACTCCGATGTGAACGGTCCCGCGAATTCCGCGGCCGCGTCTAGCTCGGAACTTTCCGCGCCGCACTCGCTGCGGATCTACCGCGTCGATTTGGTTTGTTTTTTTCGTGTTTCCGAGCGCGTCAACTGCTTTGGTCATTAGTCCCGTTAATGTAGTGCATGTATATTCTCGGGAGATGGCGGTGGTCTTCCCCCGCTGAATGACGAGATCCGGCGCCGACCTACCGTCGGCTAGTGAGGTTTCCCCCTAACCAGAACTCTCCCACCAGCGGGGCACCGCCCCAGGAGGGACGTTTTAAGCTCCCGACCGGTCTCCCGGAATATGTGGTAGTGTAGTGCATGTTAGTGTGTGTAAGGGGAGAGAATAGGACAAGGAAGAGGAAGGACAGATCGCGTGCGGTCCGTGGCCCTTTTTGTTAGGGTACTGCTCCGGCATTCGCTTGGTGTTGATCGGAGAAACTACGGAAAACTACCCATCAGAGCAGCCGGCCTCTAGAATTCTCCTCCAGACAGCGACTGAAATCGACCTAGCTAAAAAGCTAGTGTCGAAAATTCTGCGACCGTCTGGACTCGAACCTAGGACCTCCCGGTCATACCGCGCCGATCAGTGGGAGCCTTATCCCTGTGTAGGACGACTCGTCATGGAAAACTTGCAGCGCTGCCAATGGAATATTTTGGAACATTCACCTTACTTACCCGATATGACTCCCTCACCTTACTTACCCGATATGAGTCCTTGTAATTATGATCTCTTCAGCAAACTGAAAGAACCACTGCGAAGAACCCGGTACAAAACCAGAGAAGAAATTATTCATGCAATAGGGCGATCAATATTCAACATCAACCGAAATTGACGTGCAGACGGTGTTCGACGCTTTCCTAACATTTGGCAAAAGGTCATTAAAAACGAAGGCGATTATATTGAAGGTGTGTAAATGTAAACACCTCTGTCAATAAAGTAATATCACCGAAAAAAATCAATTCTCATTTTTCTGTATACAGTTTCCATTGTCTGAGCTTTTCTTTTATCTTAGAGCAAAAGGAACTAAGATAATTGTAATGGAAAGCTACAAACTCGATCATGCAAAAAAATAATCATTTCATTCACTTAATCTCAAAATAACTTTTTTAGTACTAGTGCCAAAAGCGAATCGATGCTCAAAGGTTCAAATAAAACTGTGAATGCCCCAAAGAAAACAAAAATATTTTCGTCTAATCGCGTAAACTAGTAATGATCTTAATGTAACATAATGATTTGTATAATTGAATTAAAATAAAATGAAATCTTGTAAGACTGTCTAAAAGTGTGTATGAGTGTAACACATGTGGTAAAAGTGATTTTATTCTGCTCAAAGGACTACGCGACTCGGCCTATCGGCCTCGAGTCACAAACTTCCTTACTCGTAAATTAAAATGTCATTTTACCACTCATGTATAACTATTTTAAACCTCCACTAGTTAAACAAGTTACTTTTAGAGTATCCACAGCGTGCCAAAAGTTCAATTTTTAGCACTAGTGCTAAAAGTGAGACGAAGCTCAAATGTTCAAATGAAACAGTGAATGCAACAATGAAAACAAAATACTTTGGTTGAATCAAATTAACTACTACTGACCTGAATGTAACGTAGTGATTAATATAATTGAATTAGAAGAAAATGAATGTCAGTTAAAAAGTAGTGTATGACGCCTAGTAAAAAGGATTTTGTTTCACTAGTACGATTGCGGGACTAGACCTATCAGACTCGTGTCGCGTATCCTAGTCTTTGCCTACTCAAAAAATAAAATATCACTTTTACCACTCCTGTCATAAATAATTATATTATCAATTTTTTATGTTAAACTGCTTTTTTTTTCAATAGTTTTGGTTTTTTTTTTTTGAGCGCGATCATAACGTTCTTTTTGTGTTCAGCAGTTTTTGTTGTTTTTTTTCTGAGTTCTTAGCGCGATCATAACTAATTCGTTCGTTAATTTTTTTTGTATTCAGCAGTTGTTTGTTTCTCTCTGAGTTCTGAGCGTGCGTTGTTTCCGCTTTGCCCCACTGCGCGTCGTTGCGGGTGCAGGTGAACTCCGCCAGGACGTTATTTAGTGAGGGGGCGGCATGAGAGTGGGGGGAAGGAGGTGTCGTTTGTTCCGGGGAAGTGGCCCAGGCTTTTAGGGAGTAGCACTCGATGTGCCCCCCCCCCGCCGCCACCCCCAGCCTTTACGGTGCGCTCTCGCGCGACCTCATATCCCCGGTGCTAGAGGATAAATTCTTTCTTTTTTTTTTAAATCGATTGTTCGAGAGTGAGTGTATATAAATTTGGGGATAATGGATCTTGTGGCTGTGGCAAAATGTTCTTGGTGATTATAGACCGTAAAACCCACGGATTATGTGTTGGAGTTCAATATTTTTTATTATTTCCAAAATACGCGAGAATCACCCCCATTGTAAATGAAGGGCGAATTTTTTAAAATGTTGACTTGATAATATTTTAGACATTTTTACCGGAAGTTGAAACAATTTTTGGGTAGTTTGCTAATCACTATTAAGCATTGTACACACTAACCAAACAATCACCTCCTATATTATTTTAGTAGTATACATACGTTTTGCGGCTCGCACACGCAACCAATGTTTAAAAATGAGGTATCTAAAGAAAGAGAATTTCTCGGAGACGTAACAAATTGCACTTTGACTTCAAAAAATATGGAAGATTTGTTTAAAAAAATCAACATATTCGTATCAAATGCAACCCGCATCACTCTGCGGCATTTTTGAATCTATATCGTTAAATAACTTCTAAATGAAACGTTTTATGCTAGTAAAAATTAAAATTTTTAGGATAAAGTCCTCAAAGAAATGTCCCTCACAATATAATCTACAAGATGAGATCTTCTTGAACATTGTATTACATTTTTCCTGGTCCGGCGCTTCTCAATATTACCCCACCTGCTCAAAGACGTGTCTGCAATTAAATGTGAAATTAAACTAATTACTTGATATTCTACGCGACTGAATTACACGAGTGTATCTCTCTGTCCGGAATAACGCTAAATAAGAATAGTTTGTATTGGCAAGGGTGCATTGTATTGTTATCAATTACAAGGTGACGCATAGAACAATCAATTTAGACTGGTAAGTGCAAATATTTTATTGTGATGTTTCTCCAATTCTGATACTGCATGTATTGACTGAATTCTCATGTCCCACTGCTTACGAGACAGTAACGCAATGACAAGGCTACAAGTAAGAAGCCGCTAACCATTAAATATTTGTCATCCATGTGTTGCAGTATAGAACATGAACGTTATGATTTTTTTGATTTTTTAGAAATTTCTTGCGTCTTGTCATGACGCCACGCATCTTATAATCCCCTTTGGGCGTTGAGCGCTTGGAGTAATCCTCCGTTACTTTTGAAGTCATTGTCTTAGGGAGTAATCGTCCATAACGTAGTAAATAAGTCTGTTAGTCGTCAAGAGGACCTCCAGGTAGCGTATCTGCGTACGCGCCTCTCTCCTGCGTCACTACATAGCGGCCAGAATTTGGGAAGGAGTTAGGATTTAGGACACTTCACAGGGGTTGGGCCAGCCCTTGTGAAGCAGCTAAACTCGTTATGTTGGAACCAATTTCACATGAGATTTTCCGGGAATCGTCGGGGATCGCACCCGGACCTCCTTGGTGAAAGGTGAGCGACTTCGCTATTGAGCCACGAGACAATGATATTATACATACCTACCCCCACTCCTTTGCTAACTTTAGTTGAATCGAGAATAAGTGATAGCAACAACCTTTGTTGACAACTTCTGATAACCACAAATGTTAGCTCACAGGTAAGAAAAACTATTTTGCACCGAAAAATGACCTAAAATTTCATATAATAGTCCTGTCAACAAAATTATCAAAACACACACTCCCCTCGCATCTAGCGAAATAAGGGCTCAAGAAAACATGCGAGGATAATATCTGCACTATGTTATTGCGGTACTTGTGAAACCTGCGGTACTTGTGTGTTCTTGCGGTACTGTCTTTGTTAAAATATTTAATGTATTGCAGTGTTATAAGGGATTGAATTTAATGTTGTGTAGTGTGCTACATTTTTGAAAATCACTTTGAGTAATTTTGTTCAGCAGCATTTTTGATGTTTGCGTGTGTATAAATTTGTAATGAAGTTCATGTTCTGAAACATACTTGTTCTGAAACAAGTATGTTTCAGAACAAGTATGTTCTGAAAAAATCCTTTCTTTTTAGTGAAAAGTTCACGGTTAATATTTCACCTCCATAAGGAACCCTTCACCTTCATATTGGTAAAATCAGGACATTATATAACTGTTTCAGTAATATAAATGAACTGTTGTTTAAAAAAAAAGCAACGATCGGATTACACGCGTTTTGGTGTGAACGTGCAATATTGCGTGACAGATCAACAAATGTAATTAATTAGGTTTCGTTTCTCATATTTCTATCTCTCATATCCGTGGCACGTGGCGATTAACGGTATTCAATTGTCAAATATCGAATGTTCGAGAATATTTGGATGCAGTGTGTAATAAAAATGATGACAGTTACACACCAAGAGAGGTGGCTCAGCATTAACTGATGTCACTGCAGTGCCTCTGACCGGGAGGTCTTAAGTTCGAGTCACGACAGTGGCAAGATGTTCGACACTAGCTTTTCAGCTAGGTCGAATTCAGTCGCTGTCTGGAGGACAATTCTAGCGGTCGGCTACTCTGATTGGTAGTTTTCGGTGGTTTCTCCGATGAACACCAGGCGAATGCCGGAGCAGTACCCTAACAAACGGGTCACGGACCGCGCGCAATCTGTCCTTCCCCTTCCTTGTCCTATCCTCGCTCCTTACACACACTAACATGCACTACACTACCACATATTCCGGGAGACCGGTCGGGAGCTTAGTGCTTGTCCCGGCTGGGGCGGTGCCCCGCTGGTGGAAGAGTCCTGGTTAGGGGGAAACCCCACTAGCCGAAGGTAGGTCGGCGACGGATCTCGCCATCCTGCGTGGGCAGACCACCGCCATCTCCCGGAGAAAAACATGCACTACACTGACGGGACTAATGACCAAAGCAGTTGACGCGCCCGGAAACATGAAAAAATCAATCAATCATCAAACACTCAAAAAACTTACATGAAATACTGCTCTGATCGGTAGTTTTCGGTGGTTTCTCCGACCAATGCCAAGCGAATGCTGGAACAGTACCCTAACAAACGGGCCACGGATCGCGCGCGATTTTCCTGCCTCTTCCTTGTCCTATCCCTTACACACACACACACACACACACACACACACTAACATGCACTACACTACGGGGAGACACGACGAGACATGACGGGGAGCTTGGAGCTTTCTCCCGGCTAGGGAGGTGCTCCGCTGATGGGAGTATGTGGTCAGGGAAAATCCCGCTAGCTGACGGTAGATCTGAGCCGGATCTCTTCATCCAGCGGCGGTAGATCGCCGCCACCTCCCGATGGAAAAACATGGGCTACACTTACGGGACTAATGACCTCAGTAGTTGACGTGCCCGGAATCATTAACAACCAACCAGTCTTGGCAGTTACAAAATTTGATCATGAGAGATCATTAGACGCCGTTAACGATTAAAGGATTTTTTTACATTTGTTGCGTCAACTCAGGTCGCAACGCGTCTCCTAACCCCTTCTTGGGTGTTGAGCGCTATTGAGGTAATCCTCCGTTACTTTCTACATTAAATCTGGAGTAATCCTCCGTTACTGTAGCTGTTTCTGTCCGTCGCGTCTCGGAGTCAGTTGTCATGAGGACCGCCAGGTAGCATCTCCGCGTACGCGCCTCCCACGTCACTACCCAGCGGCCAGAATTGGGAAGGAACTAGGATAGGGGTAGGGTTTAGGACACTTCTAGCCCTTGAGAGGTTCGTCTAGCCCTTGTGAAGCAGCTGAACTCGTTTTGTTGAAACAAATTTCACATGAGATTCGATGGGAATCGAATCCGGACCTCAGTGGTGAAAGGCTAGCGACTTTGCAATGAGCCACGAGATGGCCTTTATACGAGATGGGATAATTAGTGTATTTGTTGACGGAGGAACGGAACAATTTTATAATGAGAAACGTTTGGCTGGAACAAATTTGTGAAATATTAGAGAAAGAAAATAAATTAGAAGTTTGATAGCTGTCAGAAAGAGGAATATTCAGGAGCAGGAAGATAAATGTAAAATGAGAGAGACTCGATGTAATGAATGAAAAATGATACGACAACCTTGGTTACCTGAGTATTTAAAAGAGAAAAGGGATGGTGGGTTTAGGAAAACTAAAGCTAGGTAATGAATGAAATGAACTCAATTTTTTTTTAAAAAGAAGATGTGTTGTGCAGAATTTGAAGGAAGTTTTGCCGAACCTATCTTCCTTTTCAACCAATACTTTTGTATCTCTCAGTAGGCTTTGTTGACATGAATGGGCGGATGAGAAGAAGCTCGTCCTTCCATTCATACTCCAAAAGAGTTTCCTGGTTTATGGAGAATTATAGAATGATAATGAGTCAACGACTTTGTTGTAAAAGTTAATCAAACTAGGATATTCTTACCAAAGCTATAACAGAAAAGTAATTGACATTTGAAAATACTGAATTTTTTTTTAAAAAAAAACTTGTTTGAATACATAATGCATAAAGCGGCAAGGGAGATAAAGGGAAATATTCTGTTGAACCAATATATATGAATAAAAACTACTATTTAGCTTATTTATCCATATTTTAAAGGATCCATAAAAAGTTCACTTGAATCTGCCCTTTTGAAATCACAGTTTTAGAGTGCGATTTTCTTGCCGGAAACATTCTACTATTGAACCAAGAAATATGAATAAAAACGAGTATACAGCGATATTTATCCACATTTTTAAATGATCCACAGGAAGTTCACTTGAATCTGACCTTCTGGAATAATTACAGTTTCAGAGATGTGCGATTTTCTTGCAGGAAACATTCTATTATTGAACCAAGAAATATGAATAAAAACGAGTATACAGCGATATTTATCCACATTTTTAAAGGATCCACAGGAAGTTCACTTGAATCTGACCTTCTGGAATAATTACAGTTTCAGAGATGTGCGATTTTCTTGCAGGTAACCTTCTACTATTGAACCAAGAAATATGAATAAAAACGAGTATACAGCGATATTTATCCACATTTTTAAAGGATCCACAGGAAGTTCACTTGAGTCTGACCTTCTGGAATAATTACAGTTTCAGAGATGTGCGATTTTCTTGCAGGAAACATTCTACTATTGAACCAAGAAATATGAATAAAAACGAGTATACAGCGATATTTATCCACATTTTTAAAGGATCCACTGGAAGTTCACTTGAATCTGACCTTCTGGAATAATTACAGTTTCAGAGATGTGCGATTTTCTTGCAGGAAACCTTCTACTATTGAACCAAGAAATATGTATAAAAACGAGTATACAGCGATATTTATCCACATTTTTAAAGGATCCACTGGAAGTTCACTTGAATCTGACCTTCTGGAATAATTACAGTTTCAGAGATGTGCGATTTTCTTGCAGGAAACCTTCTACTATTGAACCAAGAAATATGTATAAAAACGAGTATACAGCGATATTTATCCACATTTTTAAAGGATCCACAGGAAGTTCACTTGAGTCTGACCTTCTGGAATAATTACAGTTTCAGAGCTGTGCGATTTTCTTGCACGAGCGCTCCTGGCGGCGGGGACAGCAACCTGCCTCGGGTGGAGGGGGGAGGTGGTGGTTGCGGCGCGTAAGCTTATTACGGAGGCCTAATTGCCACCGCGCCACAGACAAAACCCTTCCCCCCTCTCCTACCCTTCCCCCACTACGTCTCTTCCTCGCTGGGACGTGTCTCTTGTGTTCAGACCACGGTTCCAGAAGAGTGCGACTGGTTCAGGCTGTTGCCGCTGCAGCGATTCTGACCGGGAAGTCGTTGGTTGGTTGGTTGTTGGTGATTTCGTGTCAACTGTGAAGGTCATTAGTCCCGTAAGTGTAGTACATGTTTTCCTGGGGAGGTAGTGGACCCCTCCGCCCCCGCTGGATGGCGAGATCCGGCGCCGATCTACCGTAGGTTGGTGGGGTTTCCCACAACGAGGGGTACCGCCCCAGCCGGGACAAGCTCTAAGCTCCCGACCCCTCTTTCCGGTGTGGAAATGTAGTGCATGTTAGTATTAGTGTAAGGGGAAACGATACGAAAAGAAGAGGTAGGAAAGATAGCGCGCGGTCTGTGGCCCATTTGTTAGAGTACTTCTCCATTCGCCTGATGTTGATCGGAGAAACCTCGGGAAATTCCGATCGGAGCAGCCGGCCTCTAGAATTCTCATCCAAACATCGACTGAATTCGACCTAGCTGGACCAGTAGCGGTAGCTCAGTGTATCAACTGATGTCATTGGAGCGCCTCTGACCGGAAGGTCCTAGTTTCGAGTCCGGGCGGCGGCAGGATTTTCGACACTAGCTTTTCAGCTAGGTCGAATTCAGTCGCAGTCTGGAGAAGAATTCTAGCGGCCGGCTGCTCTGATCGGTAGTTTTCCGTGGTTTCTCCCATCAACACCAGGCGAATGCCGGAGCAGCACCCTACCAAACGGGCACGGACCGCGCGCGATTTCTCCTTCCTCTTCCTTGTCCTATCCTCTCCTCTTACACACACACTTACACTGACATGCACTACACTACCACATATTCCGGAAGACCGGTCGGGAGCTTATAGCTTGTCCCGGCTGGGCGTGCCCGCTGGGAGAGTCCTGGTTAGGGGGAAACCCCACTAGCCGACGGTAGGTCGGCGCCGGATCTCGCCATCCAGCGGGGGAAGATGACCGCCATCACCCGAGAAAAAACATGCACCACACTAACGGGACTAATGACCGAAGCAGTTGACGCGCCCGGAGCCACGAAAAAATCAATCAATCAGTCAATCGACCTAGCTGACAAGTTAGTGTCGAAAATCGCGCCACGGTCGGGACTCAAACCTAGGACCTCCCGGTCAGAGAGACTGCAGTGACATGAGTTGATGCCCTGAGCCATCTCTCCCGGACCGGGGAGTCGTAGGGTTCTAGTTCAGAAGGTGTGGGACAGTTACATAGCTACGCCTAGAGTCCCTTCATACAGAGAATAGCGCTACCCGAACGGTCGCCGCCATTTCATATCCTCTCACCCAAGATCGTCGACAAGGCAGCATTCACGAGTTAAGGAGAAACGACAACAAATGAAGGCATGATGAAGAGTTAGGAGAATATTATCACTGTTTTTTGGTGGATTGGTGCTTCCCAACTTACCCACAATACCGCGTGTACCCACAATACCGCGTACCCATTTTATATCCAGTTGAGGATATAAAATGGCGGCACGGGTGGCGCAAAGAAATGTGCTTCTATCTGTATCCAGGGACTCTTAAGCTACGCCGAATCGAGACGCTATCTGGAGAAGTTTAGCGGACGGCTGCAGTCTGATCGGTGGTTTTCCATTGTTTCTCCGGAGGATACCAGGCGAATACTGGAGCAGTACCGTTACAAACGGTTCAAGCATTGCTTTAAACACACACTTCCACCTTCAATTGTTTCTGACGCCCTACAACTTTAAATATTTCTGCTGTCGCATCTTCAAATAAATATTCTCCTCCAAAATTACAAACGAAACACGAAATGTTATTGAATACAAAATACAGACATTTTAATATAACACTGTGGTTTACTCATCTGTAATACAGTATTAATATCCTTAAAAATTTGTTACATAACATTATAATTTGTTAGATAACACCCAGTTCCTTCAGGTTTTTTTAATGGTTTGATCCACTAATAGTTTCATCACGAATTATCATCACCACCATCACCATCATAGGCCATCATTGACCATACATCAATCGCCGAAAGAATTCGTGGTTACGCCTGTAAAAATGGATGTGAAGTAATCTTATTTTACGAGGGATACATACGCACTATCAAATATATTAATTAATTCTTTGATGATATGAAATTGTTATTTATGCATCATGAGTGTAAGGAACGGAATATATTGTAATACAAAATACAAAATATGTGTATATATATATAATATATATATATATATATTTTATTATTTAATAGGTAATTATTACAGCCAAATTAGAAACTTGATGCAATGTGGCTAGGCCGAAGGCCTTTAAGCCATTACAATACCTACATTCTACCGCGTTCTAACCTTTCGCCTTCTGGTATTCACCCCAAATGGTCTCTCCATCGCCTCAAAGCCGCGAAACGAGACCATAAGGTACGGCTGAGGGAAAAACCCCTGAAGGGGGAAAAACCTGCCGTCAGAAGCCGAGTACATGCTACTCTATCCGGTTTTTAGACTATTTATTTATTTGGCGCGGGCGTCAGGCATTCTCCTTCCAGTGTTTGGCCTCCACCGCACCTGAAAACAAACAGCACCACAGAAAATCGTCCGCACCAACGCCTCTGCCCTAACATTTCCGATTCCACTTCCTTCGCCCCTAATGTGTTTTATTTTAACCGTTTACTTTTATTTTATTTTAATTTAATTTAATTTTAATTTATTTAACTTATTTTAATTAATTTAATTTTAATTTATTTAACTTATTTTGATTAATTTAATTTTAATTTATTTAACTTATTTTAATTAATTTTATTTTAATTTAATTTTAGTTTATTTAACTTGTTTTAAATTAATTTAATTTTAATTTATTTAACTTATTTTAATTATTTTAAGTTAATATATTTTTTTATTGACTTATCTACTTATACTTAACAATTGACTACAATTTATAACTTTTATTTTTTTGTACTGTTTACTAACCTAACATAACTTACTGACTAACTTAATTATTGTTAGTTTATTGATTTATTACATATTTCTCTCCAGTCTAGGCTCTGCTCGTACTAACCACTGCTGTTTTCCCTCCTTAATTTCAGTTTCTCTAGTGGTCCGAACCTTTCCGAGAAATGTTCCTAATTCTTTCATGAAGTTAGCTCTTTTATCCCTAGAATGTTTTGGGCGAGCGTTACGTTCCTATGTTGCAAAAGTAATTTCCCATTCCATCCATTTTCTTCAAGTTTCGGTCCTGCAAATTAAAGGATATGGATCCAGTCTTCCTATCACCGCAAAGCACACAGATGCCATTACCATTCAGTCCTTTAATCTACGTTGCATCCACCCCGACCTGAACCAAGCGTATCCCCCTCTTGCGTCCCTTTTGCAGTGTGTTTACGTAACGTTCGCAACCCCATAACGGACTCGCGTGAATTTGCGCAACTAGCGAACGTTTTTCGGCCGGTGCTGCCAGGATCTCGTGCCTTTTAATATCGCAAGTCTATCCAAATTAACCGTTCTATGTCACGTGTTCCCCTATCTCCACCATTTCCGGAGAAACGTCTCCCAG